>CAUJNA010000247.1:385000-455000 GCA_963377175.1 Effrenium voratum
AGGGTTAGAGGTTAGGGTTAGAGGTTAGGGTTAGAGGTTAGGGTTAGAGGTTAGGGTTAGAGGTTAGGGTTAGAGGTTAGAGGTCAGGGTTAGAGGTTAGGGTTAGAGGTTAGGGTTAGAGGTTAGGGTTAGAGGTTAGGGTTAGAGAGCTTAAGGTTGGAGCCTCATCATCATCATCATCATCATCATCATCATCATCATCATCATCATCATCATCATCATCATCATCATCATCATCATCATCATCATCATCATCATCATCATCATCATCATCATCATCATCATCATCATCATCATCATCATCATCGTCATCATCATTATCATCATCATCATCATCATCAATCATCATCATCATCATCATCATCATCAATCATCATCATCATCATCATCATCGTCATCATCATCATCATCGGCATCATCATCATAATCATGATCATCATCAGCATCATCAGCCATCATCATCATCATCATTATCATCGGCCATCATCATCATCATCATCATCATCATCATCATCATCATCCATCACCATCCTCATCCTCATCATCGTCATCATCCTCAGCAGCCATCATCATAATCATCAGCATCATCATCATCACCATCATCAACATCGTCATGATCACCATCATCATCATCATCGTGCATCATCATCATCATCATTATCATCATTATCATCCATCATCATCATCATCATCATCATCATCATCATCATCATCATCATCATCATCATCCATCATCATCAGCATCATGATGATCATCACCATCATCATGATCACCATCATCACCACCATCATCATCATCTTCATCATCACCACATCCTCATCATCCTCGGCATCCTCAGCATCATCATAATCATCATCATCATCATCATCATGCATCATCATCATCATTCATCATCATCATCATCACCATCATTATCATCACCATCATCAGCATCATCATCATCAGCATCATCATCAGCACCATCATCATCATCATCATCATCATCATCATCATCATCATCGTCATCATCATCATCATCATCATCATCATCATCATCATCATTCATCCATCATCATCATCATCATCGTCATCGTCATCATGATCATCATCATCATCATCATCAATCATCACCAGTATCGCCTTCGTCATCATCAGAGTTAGAGGTTAAGGTTAGAGGTTAGGGTTAGAGGTTAGGGTTAGAGGTTAGGGTTAGAGGTTAGGGTTAGAGGTTAGGGTTAGAGGTTAGGGTTAGAGGTTAGGGTTAGAGGTTAGGGTTAGAGGTTAGGGTTAGAGGTTAGGGTTAGAGGTTAGGGTTAGAGGTTAGGGTTAGAGGTTAGGGTTAGAGGTTAGGGTTAGAGGTTAGGGTTAGAGGTTAGGGTTAGAGGTTAGGGTTAGAGGTTAGGGTTAGAGGTTAGGGTTAGAGGTTAGGGTTAGAGGTTAGGGTTAGAGGTTAGGGTTAGAGGTTAGGGTTAGAGGTTAGGGTTAGAGGTTAGGGTTAGAGGTTAGGGTTAGAGGTTAGGGCTAGAGGTTAGGGTTAGAGGTTAGGCTTAGAGGTTAGAGTTAGAGGTTAGAGTTAGAGGTTAGGCGTGTCAAAAATCCGCCGCGGGGCCCCCCCTCCCCCCCTCAGACTCCCCTAACCACCACTTAGAACACGCCTCGCCCCTTTGCAGAGACTAACTTGGCTTTTGCAAAGGGGTCGGCGGATTTTTCCGAAAGGGCACAGGCTTCGGACGCCTCCTAAACAGAAGGACATGGAGCAGAGCGGCATAGAGCGGCCCTGTCATTTTCGGTTGAGCCTTGAGTTGGTGTAGGAGGATAATTTGAACTGGTGATAGGGAAGTCATGAAAAGTTCCACGGACAAACGGCAGCCACTGGCAAGATGAGAGCATTCGGCGAGTGGGCAGCTGCAGCATGCTTGTGCGTGGCTTGTGTTGCCACTTCAATCCAATAGGGTTCTTTGGAGGGTAACAACGTTTCGGGTTGTTTTACTGGGAAACAGCTCCTCCATTTTGAAGGTTTCCCGCATGTGGAGAACACAAGTACAGACATGCCGAAGAGACAAGACAGGAGTTCCACAGGCAAATCCGGCCAGCCCCCACACAACCCACACTGCCCAATTCATTTTTGGCAAAAAAGAGGATGTGTTAGTTGGCATCAGTTAGCTTTGGCTGAGGTTAGGAACCCGAAGATCGTGGTAGAATGGTACGAAGACATCCGCGATGCCGTCAAGCACTTTGGCAAGCTCGGGGCTTAGCTGTAATCAAACACTCCTTCTTGACAGACAAAGTGTTCTGGAATTGGGGACTTATTTTGGATTTGACATCCTGTTCTTTCCTTCTGTTTTAGCATCCTCGTGATTCAAGTTAAAAGGAGCACTCACCAGTGTCTGAACTCTCCTTGTTTTGCGCAATGTTTGACTCCCTCCTACTTACATGATCCTCCCACAGGTGCTATGTATGTGGGAAGAAGGGTCGTGGCAAGCAAACAGGTTGGACGTTATTTGCGTCAACTCCAGTGAGCACATATTGCTGGACCTTGTTAGTGCAGGGCTTTCGGACTTCGACTACAGGTGTTTCTCCGAGGGGCTTGTCCAGGGGGTGAGTTTCCTTGCGGTTTCCGTTCAAACATATCCAACAGCCTGAGCTTCTTTGACTTTTTGAACAAGTCTCAGGTGGTTGGATCGTTAAAGTTTTCCTTCTACGCCATCCATCAACAGCCCCGGGTGGTCAGTGTAGTTTTGTGTTTGCTTCTGCAAAACTACTCTCCCCTCCACACACACATGGAACATAGCTAGGGATCCTGAAAGATCATCTTCCCTCCAAAGGGAGGCCTGTGAGTTTCATTCAATCGGCCAACCAAATTCGAAAGGTGGGTCTACACTGGCTTCAAGCTCTTTGGTGCGGATTTGCGTGCCTCCTTCTACCTCACGAAGCGTGTCATGAAGGGCTACCCTCTCTCGGTGCGAGAGAGGCGGCTGCTTGTGAGGACCGTGAAAGCCGTGGGGCGGAGCCGCCCAGACAGGGCAGTTTTAGTTTCCAATGAAGTTGGACATTGGAGTGTGTTTCGAAGATTTGCTGGGGATTACCTTGAGAGCGTTGCATGGATGGAGCCAGCCCTAATCATCCTTGACAAAGATTCATGGCCGGGAGCAGCGAATGTCGACTTCCGAGAACCGGCTTTCACTCGGGGCATTGGGCATCATTCGGCACCAACTTCGTTCCAAGTCTTCAAGGTCTGAAGGCAATCAGACTGTCGATGCGGCAGGACAACCAGCGATTGCTTGAAGCTTATCCCTTTTGCCTGCCTGGCTTGTTTGGCTGCGACCGTCGAGGGCTAGAGCAATAAAATGATGGATCCTCGATTTGCATTTCCTGGTCACCCAAAAGCGGGCCCCTAAGTTAAGACACCAGTTGTTTCTTCCTATGCATCGTCACTAGCTGTTCTGTTACCAACACGGATGTCTTGCACGTGCCACAGAGAGGAATGGATTCAACCCACAGTCAATGTACTCACACAGTGGTTGCGACAAAAGGTATGTGGGGTGAACCGCGTTTTATTCAGATAAGCCGAAGTGGGTGAACTGGTGCCTTCGCATGAGACCGTGAGCCGAGCTTGTGCCAGTCCTTCTTCATCATCGTGCCCTTCGCGGACTCGGCCTCAATGGATCCAAGAGCCTGGCGAAGTTTTTTGAATAAATCGCGTTTCACATCGGCGTGTTTTCAGGGTTCCACGGTCTTTGAGTGAAAGCTTGTACGTGATTAGTGTTCCCCACGCAAAGCTTTCAACCGGGGCAGAGCCTTGCTCGCACACGGCGGACATCTTTTAGCTTCGGCTGGTGGTATGTTGTCGCACTCAGGACCTGTTTTGGATGCAGGTCAAACGCATGAGGATAGCAGAGGGTCTGCTTTAGGGTTTCCACGAGAATTTCCAACTCAGTCATCAGAGGTGGCTTTTGTCCAAGCGAGCGACCGGAGTTTCATTTGCACCGCTTCAGCTGCTTGGCCTCAGGAATTTGCACTTCCTGTCTTTCTGCGACTCTTTCCGAACATGATGCCCTCAACCTTCTTTGCCGGAACCTCAGCTGCTTGAAAGTGATCCTTGGCTTGGGAGGCAATGTTGCAGCAAAGGTGCGTTGCATATTTTCGGCCAAATCTCCTGAGGCACCCAACGTGCCTTTTTTTTGGTACGAGAAAACAAACCGCTCGAATTGCCGATTTCTGCTGGACCCCCCAAAAAACGCTCGCCCCCCGAAAAACGCTCGACCACATCCCCTTGATCCATCCAGAGGAAGGCGGGATTGTTACGTTTTTGTTTTTTTTTTATGCACTCGTTTGCGGATATTTGCGCTCATTTTGCGGATATTTGCGCTCGTTTTGCACTTCGATTTCTGCTCGCTCCTTTTGAATATTCAGCGACCGATCATCTTGGAGTACCGACCAGCCCGGTTTTGGGAAAAACGCTCGAAGCAGGAAAAAGTGTACGTTTACCATATTTTGGTGACGACCCCTGGTTTTGCAATACAATTGGGCTAAGGGCAGAAATTTATGTAACCAAGGGTGCTCCAGGCTGTCACACATAGTGATTTGTTTCCAAAATCAACAGTTGAACGTAGCGAATTCTTTTCCAGCTCCAAAGTCAAGCATTGAGTTGGTGCCAAGAGCATTGGGACAGGAGAGTGGCTTGAAGCTGTTTCAATCGGTGGACCCTATTGGCCGCGCTAGTAGGGTGGTCCTACTACCTGACTTCATGGGGATTTTCGCACTGCCTCAAACCTATGACACAAAGTTGCACGGGCATTACATATCACTGGCTAAATAAGCCTGTTAATATTTTTGGATCCACGGGTTCTTGGCCCCTCGCCTGAGGAACAGAAATACGACAACGCCACCCTGGCGAGGAGGTTGAAGGCCAAACAGGCGAGGAAGGGAGAGAGTTTCGGCAACTGCAGGCATGGGGGCAAATCTTTTTTTGAGGCGAAAGATACGCCATCTCCGTGTTTTTTGTGGGGAGGGGAGAAAGGAAAAGGAAGACCGACAAACAACATATGAACAAGTGGGTGTTTCAGGTGGATGGGTATCGGTTTTGGGTGGTCGCATCGGTTTATTAATGTTTGCTGTGGCATTTGTGGTCAAAATGTTGTCAGCAGTTGTTTCCTGTTTGAGGGGGGTCCCTTTGGGACTGGTTTGAAGAGACAAAAGGACAACCACCGGTCCCAACTTGCAACGTAATGAACTCACCAAGAGCCTCCTATTTGGAAATCCTTATGAGCCGCCAGCCCCGGCGATATCCACGGCCCAGTCTCAGTTTTGGCTGAGTCAGCCACAACCCTGGTCAAGAGTCGCCCAAAGAATAGCTCATTTGCGCCTCAAGTAAGGAGCCGCTCGTCTCAAGGGGAGCCTGTTTCGACGGTCCTGTTGTTTCCCTCTCAGAAGCAAACGTCGGGACGATCATCACCGCTGAAAAAGGGTTTGTCCCAAAAGGTTTAATCTTTGGGTGGGAAGGAGTCATGACCCCGGTTTGACCCCTTTTGAGTTTTTTGTATATTGACATTCATGTTGGAATTAGCAAGAGAAAGGGACATGCCTTGCAGGCTGGCTTTTACACTTTGAGAGGCTTCCGTTGTTCCCCAACCGCATGGATCTTATTTCGAGGGCTATTGCATTCGTTTGTTTTTCCCCAAGATAAAACAATAAATATTTAAATTTTAAAATCCTTTTCTAGGAATCAACTTTCTACAATGAGGGGCCACGCAATTACACATAATATTTAGTTTTCAAGCTTTCTTGGCCTGGATGGGTTTGGCAGAAAGGGGATTGAGAGCGTGCGCCTGGCTTCATGGCCCAAGCCAGGACTTGCTGCAGGGCCTAGATTTTCTTGGGTATGAAACGGTATTTTCATGGTCGCAGCCATGGCCCATTGCCGGCGGTTTCGTTGTCGCCGGGGCAGATACCCTTGATTGTGCCTGCAGAGCCTGGCTTTTCGCAGTTCAGAACCTTTGGGGAGTTGTCGGGATTTCACACACACACACACATCATCAGTGGGCTTGCTGGCTTATGCCTTGCACCATTTGCAGGTGTGCTTGCCTCTCTTGCCGTCTGTGTGTATGTGCACGCTTCAATGAATCCAATGACATTCCCTTCCTCAGCTTGCAGCATGCATTTTCATCGACATTGACATCTCATTGACATCTCGCGGATCAAAATACTGCGTGATGAAGATCATGCCTTTGTATCCCACAAGCCCAACTCTAGGTATTTAGACCCTTATATCCCTCTTGCGTGTTTGGAGCTACCCTACAACAGGCCTGCACCGCGCAAGCGCTCGCGAGGAGATGGCGGACTTCTGGCAGCAGGTGGTGGCACAGCGGACTCAGGAACTCTACGAGGCTCGGATGGCTACCCGAAACGGGCTGGTGTCCTTTTGGATGGTGCCAGTTTGGATTCCTGTTGGTTTGTTCTTGGTTTCCTTTGGACACAACGCCCCCAAAAAGAAAACACAACAAAACACGGGTGTGTCTGGATTCCTTTTGGTATTTTGATTTTTTCCTTTAGAAACAACCCAGAGGGGCTCCCACGCAAGAAGCAATAGAAAACACAACACGCGCCGACATTTGTTTAGGACAACTTGTAGATTAAGGTTGGAGAAGGTTAATATAGAGAAGACTCCCAACTAGAAATGGACGCGGCTGCACCCTGTTGATTCCTTGCACGCTTCATCACTCAACGCCAGGTGTTTATTTAGGCTAACTGGGCCAACATCACCTCTTCAACCGTAGATTTGCCCAGAGCCGAAGAGACTCCCGCCCACGGGTCAGCGTTCCTCTTTGACCAACTCATATAGACTAAAGCAACGGCGCAAGCCTTGGATGCCGCAGTCGGACAAGTACGCCGACAAGGTGGAGGAGCTGCAAGCCTTCCAGGAGAAGCTGTCGGAAGGCAAAGTGGGCCAAAGGATCCGAAAATGGATTCGTTTTCTTGGAGGGAGTAATTCTCTTTTGTGATTATTAAAGGAAAACCACCAGTTTAGATTCCAAAGAACCGTGCCAACTGTGTCTCAAAAGAGGGCCCAGCAAAGCTGGTGCTTGTCCTTTTGATTTCCGAAGCCCGAAATCTCGTCACTGCGCCTGGCCGCAGGCAAAGAGTATCCTACCCTCAAGGAGATTCTGAGGCCTGAGAGCTGAAATGTCAGGGCTCGTCGTCGGAGGTGCACATGTAGGCAGAATTAACAAACAGCATGCTGGGATGTCAAACAGAGGGGTGCTTCACTTGATTGGGCGTATTCGGAAGCCAAAGCACTCAAGAGGGTCTTCCAGCCGAATTTAAAAGGACCTCTCAAGGTCTTTTTCCGTGAGTCCAGATTCAGGATGGGTTTGGCCACATTGTTGGACCGCAAGCTGGTTAGCTGTCTTTTGGTTGCCCTGATTGAACCATCCACAGAGGGCTTCAGCTATTTTTTGGAGATATCACGCTGGGTCGTAAGTAGCAGGTTGCGCGCATCACACCACAATATGCACCATCCTAGAGCCCACTTAGATTCACCCTATCCTGCTTCGTTGCCGGTTGCTGCGGCCCTGCGGGGTTCATTGCGATCCCGATGAATGGATGCCCTTAGACTTGTAGATGCTCAGAGTTCAGAGGGTTTGAGACGACATATCCGGAAAATTCAAACTTCAATATTCAGCACTTGTTTGCCATATTGGCTCCCCTCCCTTTTTCCAGGTTTGCCAGTATCTTCAAGGACGAGATGCGGCTTGAGAAGCTGCCCCACCGCCACGCTTGGAGTCCTTCCTGGCCTTGAAATGAAATTTCATGTTGAGAGCTTTGTTTGCCTCCCAACAACTGCTTCTTGGACAGCACTTGTGGCTTGGGAAACGGGGAAGCAGCATGAAGCAGCATTCATTTAGTGGAAGGTGGTTGTGGACATCATTGTTATATTGCGTCTTATCTATCCACCAACCAGTCAATTAAATTTTGCGAGGGTATTCACAAAGTATGGATAGCCACGTTGTTCACTGACTTCACACGATGGCCGGGGCCACAAGCGCAATGCACGCATCTCATCAGCATCAACGAGGGCGTAGCATACAGGGTATTCCTGTCGTCCATTAATTGACAGAGGCTCAGTTTGCGAGGGCCTTACAAAGCAATGAGATTGAAGCAACTATTGTCTAATCATCGATAAGGGACTCACAAAAGGCAATCCCTCGCAAAATGCCAAAATCTGGAAACGTTAGCGCGCATCACTCAACAGCACGTGGACACAATTGTTTGACAAATTTTGACCAATTTTGACCATGGCTCATAAAGAGGGAATCCCTGCAGATGGGAAAATGTGAACTGTCTAAGATGGTTCCACTACCCCCAAAGCACCCCCAGGAGCTTCATATGATATAATGATATACAGGCAATAGCCACTATATAGAGCCTTTGGATAAACTCTTTAAGATCTGAAAAACCCTGATTTCTCGTAGAGGTGCCAGGAAACTATGGGCGGAGTTTGGCAGGTCCACACAGCAGCTCACCGCGTTGTCTCAGATGCTGGGACTGCCCACGCCCGGAGCCCAAAGGGTTTCCAACGGGGTCTTCGTTCTTTGACCGGCAACGAGTTTGACTCAATTTAGGGTTGGTGTTTTAGGCTGGGTTTAGGGCGGGTTTAGGGTGGGTTGAGGGCTGTCCGAGGTGCAAGGCAAACACCCGGCTTTGACAGGATTGCAGTTGTACCCTCCCGTCCATCGTACCATTTTAAGATGGGTGAATCCGCAAAGGACTCAAAAACAACTGACTCGAGAAGCCGCGCATTTACACAGCCAGGTGATCAGGCACACTTGTTTGCCTATGGACCTTCCTCTTTGAATCAGCAAGCAAAACAAACAGATTCTGGATCCTCCAAACTGGGCCATTATGGCCCTCGCCGGCAAGCTCAGCTTCTTGGCGCATCCTTGTAGCCGATCTGGCAGACCCATGAGATCTCCTGGTCCGTGCATTGGCCATCGACCTTTTGTGCCGAGCAAATTCGCCTAAGAGTTGATAGAGTTGCCGAAGCCTTTTGAGCAAGTCTGCCACGCGCTGTGCTTGCCTTGGCTGCGCCTTCAAAAGCAAGGTGTCAGTTTTCCCCTGTTTCCACTCGGGATGCGTGTGGTGGTGGTGAGCGACACGCACAACCAGCACCAAGAGCTGGAGGCACCGGAGCTTGAAAGCGCAACAAATAAAAGTGAAGGTTTGCCTCCAAATCGAGACCCCTGCCCATTGATGGTGTGTTAGAGTGCTTTGGTCAGAATGTTTCAACCAGGGGATTGGTCCTAATGGACCCCAGATTGGGCGAATCGGGCTAGGTGCCGGAGGGTGACCTCCTGATCCATTGCGGGGACATGACCAACCGGGGCTCAGCCCCCGAGCTCGCGGAGGTCAATCGATGGTTCGAAAACCTGCCGCATCTCCACAAGGCGCAGACCGGGTGTTCATACGAGACGCAAACCGCCTGTAGATTCGTTGGGTTTGAGGAAAAGTCGAGCCAACTTCAGAACAGGTTCTCCCCGGTATTGCTATGTTCGGACCGGACCATGTCCGAGCATTCTCTCGATGGATCCATCCGCTATGCAAAGGGGAATGCCTGATTTGGGGGCATGGTCCTCCAAGTGAATCCAAACTTAACATATTTGGCATGTCTCCAAGCTGGTTTCCACCACACCAGGAAGGAGAGGGGGTCTTAAAAAGAGAATATTATAACCATGCACTTATGAATCGGAAACCTCAAGGATAGTTTGTTCTGTTCTTCTTGGGTAGTGGTGTGCGGGCAGTGGAAACCATCTTAGAATGTGGTGTGTTTATTTTTGCCGATGATGTTGCAAGTGACTGTTTTCTGGCAACCCCTAGTTGCTGCGCCTGCAAAGTCGGCGCGCGTGGGAACCCTGTCCTGGCACGTCCACGTAGAAATTGGGAGGCGCGGCCTCTGTGGGCTTCCGGTAAGCCATCCGAAAGCAAAGTCCCGAAATGATATGGCGCGCTGGAGGCACAGAACAGTCAGGTTGGCAATTCTGATGATGCCTGTAACACAGCGCTTGATTCCCTCAAGCATTATGGGAGCTATGTTGGTTTCCAGCAGGAAAGTAAGCCTTGTTTCGGTGAGGCACCAGGAAGCAACTCTCAGCCTGATTGCAGGGTGGCTCGTCTATACTAGTGCGGTGGGTTGGATATCAAGCCTGCGGGTTCGCGCGGGTTCACACGGTTTGCCAGGGATCGTTTCGAGCTCTGCACAGAGTGTGGTAGAACCAAACCCGAAGCCTGAGCTGAGCCGCTGAGGTGGCCATTTGCGGCAACATGGACCAGCGCCTGGAGTCCCAAACCAAGGAAAAGCGGGCAAAGTTCCTGCCGAGTGTGATGTACTTGGAGGATGACGCAGTGCCTTTCTGGCAGTCCAGTAGCGTTGAAAAAAAACAAGACTGCTATGACTTGTGAGTCTTGCATTTTCTGGTGGTTGTTGGGCGGATCTCCAACCTCCATCGGTGCCCTTTCTCCCCTGTCGTTTTCTCCGGGCCATCCCAAGCCATTTGAGGTCTGGGGATGCTGGCATCCACTTTTGGTGTGGTATATTGTTTGGCCGATTCATTCGGGATGGCCCTGATGCGGAACGGCCTTGAACATCCCTTGTTGTTTTTTTTTTTTTTTTTTTTTTTTGTGTTTGTTTCTTTTCTTCTTCGGGTACCTTGCGTGCAAGTGGGGTGTTAACAGACCTCAGAGGGTCATCCTTCCTGGGCCCCATCCAACCAGAACATCCATCACCCATCTTGGTTGATGCGCGGATGACCATTCTTATTTTTCTTTGTGGGTGTTCTTCCTCTTCGGATGGTTTCCCAGACACGAAAAACGGGCTGGACGCATTTTTTGTGGATCCACCCCTCCAGTCCGGACTCGATAGAGTGGAATCCGCGATCGCGTCGAACCATTTTCAGGGAATCCGTCTTTTTTCAGGGATCCTTCTTGCTGGAAAACCACCCACCCAAGGGGAAGCATTTTGTGTTGAGAAGAGCGATAATTGGACAGAATAGGGAATCAACCATCCTAGAATCGGTCTTGGGTGGGCCGTAATTAGATAGGGCTCATGGTGATAAAGATAGTCGGTTCAGGTGGAGATCGACGGGTTGCGGATTTACGGCTCGCCCTACACCCCCAAGTTCTGTGGCGCCTTTCAGCTCGACGGGGAGCAAGCGGCCAGCGAAAAGTGGTCCGCCATCCCGGAGGACGAGACGGGAATGTCCCCAGATCAATCCCCTGGTTGATGAATAGCGGGGCGTCCGATTTGAGAGGGATCCTTCACTTTTGGAGCGAAGACCCCCTTTCATTCACAGCTTTCATTAATTTGGAGTCGACGTGAAGTTGCGAACGGGCGTTTCCCTTTGACCTGCCACATGAGGGGCGACTCTGGCAAAATACTGAGACCAGCGACCCGTTGGGGTTCTTTCTTTCAACGGGTTCCGTGCGCTTGCACCGGACAGTCATGTAGCAGCATCCGAAAGGAACCCATTTGTTAAAGCCCATCGGTGACCCATTCGTAGATGTTCCCTTCTGAGAGTCTTGTACTTCACCTTTTGTGGGCCAATGTTGATTCGTGAGGTGATGTTTAAAGGGAACATATTAAAGGACTCATGCAGCCAAGCGGGATAGCGTTTTTGTGGGACATCCCGGTGCCATCGACACTCAGAATGTGTTTTGAAGCCAAACAAGAACACATATCATATCCCAAAAGAAGATGGTTGCAAAGTGGACCCGAAGTGTCCGTCATATCACCCCCCCAACACTTTTTCAAGGGTTTACCCTACCACCGAACATGGAAGTGTACAGATGCCTGGAAGACCACTCTGGGCGGAGGGCCTGTGCACTTTTGAAGGTTTGAGACAAACATGTCGAAACAAGTTGAACAGGGGTGTTTTCCAGAAAGGGTCAGACGGGCAAGCGTTTTGCGGAAAACAACGCACGTAAGAACTTGATTTGGTCCATGAAAGCATTGCATCACCAGGGGCGGATTCCTTGGCGCATTCCCACAAAGTTCTTTGAATAGAACCCACATATTTGTGCCACCAGGACTTGGACATTTTGATCACCCATGGCCCCCCTGCGAAAGTCCTGGACTGCGTGGGTCGAGGCATACACGCGGGGTGCCCTGAGCTGCTGAAGAGGGTGGAACGGGCGCAGCCGCGGTTCCACTTCTTCGGACACATCCATGAAGAGGGGGGCAAGCAGTGCACCCAGGGCAGGACCGAGATCCGAGGTTTGATGGGAGCCCAGGTTAGAGAGCTGCTTGGTGACTAGGCTGATTGCGGGGTCGGAAGTAGCCACCGTTGCCCCATGAAAAAGAGTCGGTACATGACCGCTCTTTGGGCGCACAAAAACAGGGATATGCCCCAATGGTCCTCAGCATGTTTGTGGTTTGGCGCTAGTGGCACCCACAAGTGTCCTTAGGTTGAAATAGATGGCACATAAGAACATTCTGCTTGCAAGGAGCTTTACACGAGCAAACAGCAGACAGTGGGGGTCCTGGGTACCAAAGCTTGAGCTGGGTAGGACCACTTTCGTGAACGCCGCCCAGCATGTGATGGTCTTTGACATCGACCCTGGCCGTGCCGCCAAAATGGCCAAGACCGCGTGAAGTTCTGAACGGCGCCTTTCGCAGTTTGTGGACACCCTGGAGAGGTCACATCTCAGGTCTGTGTCACCATGGGCAAGAACTGTCAGATGTGACTTCGCAACATCTGAGATGACAGATGCAGAACCAGAACTCCAACTAATCAGGAACAAAAGCCTCAACTGGTTGGCACCGCTCATGGCTTTCGAGCGGTGTAGAGTGTAGAGATGTCATTGCGAAAAAGGAGAGCGAGGAAACGATGGCTTTGCCAAGCCTGAGACTGGTTGTTGTTTGCCACCATTTGTGGGACGGGTTAGGCATACCCGCAAGACTCTTGGAAGGGCTGTTTGCACCAAAAGCACCCAGAAGAAGGCCCACGAGCAGGATGGAAGGAGGAAATGGTTCATTTTGCCCTTTTTGGAGCCCTGAAGAAAAGCAAGAATGACCTTAGAACAGCTGTCATTTTGATTCTTTGGGGCCCTGAAAAAAGCAACATGGACTCTGTGGAAGGGCTCTTCACATGCCGCGCTTCCTAAGGTCCCGCCAGTATTGGCAAGGACACCTGGAGGCCGTCCGATTTGAGTGCAATGCAAGACGCGTAAGTGGGGCAACCAATGAGGTGCTCAGAACCCTTCTACGTACCTCGTTTGGTCATAAATCCCCAGCAAATGATGTGCACCCAACGGTTTTCAAATAAACACGTGCAGGCATGGAACCCCAAAAGTAAACTGCCATTTGCAGGTAGTTTGGAGACATTCCAAACTGGTACAGAAACCTGGCTCCCACCGGGGTATGTAGTTTCGAGATGCCCAACAACATGAAGGGATCTGCAGTAGGGTGGCTTGTGTGTGTGTGTGCATGGCATCCTCAAGTTGACAGCCTTGCCTTGCAGTCAATTTCATACGGTGGGATTCTTGCATCAAAATGTGTTTGGGACCTTCAAGTAGGTTTCTCTTGGCAAAGTGAAGGACTCACACTGGTCGTGTGTTCTGTACACTTTTGGGGATTGTTGCAGCATCCAGCGTACATAGCTTTCTCTGGAGCAGGGTTGGCAGACACGTGAATTTCCACAAATGACTTAACATGAAGAAAGCAACCTAGACACAGTATGCAAACAATGCCCAAGGGGTCTTGCCACCCCCTCTTTTCGGCCGAGGGATACTACCCCCAAGCCACCAGGGGGTTCATGAAACATGCCACTAGAGGGTGTTTCGTCTGTTTTGCCCGGCTCGTGTGTTGGGATAGTGGACACCATTTCAGAGGGACCCGTGCAGGTGCAGTTGAGGCACCACATTACCAACCTCCGCAGGGAGGACAATCGCCGGATGGCAGCGGGGCCCCATTGGTTTGGGTCCCGCCACCAGAGAACGGTTGCTCAACGGCTCACGCCAGGGTCCCTTCGTGTCATTTTGCAGGCTGGAATTTGCTGTAAGATAAACCAACAAAGGGGTGGCCCTTTTGGCGCATGGCCACTGGACAAGCGGGACAAGCGTACATGTGTGTGTGTGTGTGTCCTGGAAACTGTTATTCCATTACTGTACACCGCACAACCCAGTGCTTGCTGTTTGGTGCCTCAGTTTTGGTGCCTGAGTGTAGAAACGCATGTTGAAGTTCGCCCGGGCTGGCATTGTGAGGTCTTGCAAGTGGCTGGCACATGGCCCTGTTCAACTTGTGGCCCTTCCTTGGGATGACCCCATTCAAGATTGGCAATACTCCCCCAATTGCAAATCAACATGGAACCCAAAAGGAGGGTCCCCCCACAAAGAGTCCATCCGCCAAGCCCGCGATGGTTCCAACAAACGTCAGCGCCTGTTTGATGCCTGGGTGTTGGTGATGGTCATGGATCCCTTTAGGGGTTTAGCAACTATAGTTCTTCCAAGGGAGCTACGGATTGGAATTAGGGATGCGGGACCATCCTGGTTTCCAAGGCCGTGTATCAACACTTGGAACCTCTGCAAGTAATGGCATTCGCCGCTGATTGGGTTTGGGTCGCGAGCTGGCTTTGTCATTGCACACCATGTGTTTTGCTTCATTTATCATGCTCCTCAGAATGATACCTGCATTATTCTACACGAGTTCCAGGTCCATTGTTGCAATTGTTGCTTTCTCTTTTCAGGTTGGCTTGCATTCTTCTTGTGTCAAAACTTGGTAACCACATCCAGAATATTGTTTCCCTGCAGCTGTCCTTTGCACTTTCCCAACAACGAGGCTAAGTCTGAAATCAGGGACCTTCCCCTCTTTGGATGGTTCTATACTTCTACAAATTCACGTGGATGGAGAAAAGCCAATATGACAGTATAGGTGTTTAGGTTCCATGTGAATCTATTGCAGGAGTGTAAGGGAAACCCAAAGGAAATCCGAGAAGCCAAGCCGGAAAACCCAAAGGCCACCGAAAGGAAAGCGTGGAACATCCGGGAAGCCCACAGCCCCGACGCACGCAACAGGACCGTGACCTCTTCTGGGAGGGCATCGATGGCCTCAAGGGGGGGGAGCTCGTGGAGGTGAGCCAACCCCCACAAGCACGCTCGGCGCGCCCCGCCCTAAACCCGCCACAGCCCCCAAAACGTGCCCACCCACATCACCAACCCCAAATCAGCCGTAAACCCACCCTGAAACGGTGCCAGGGTTTCCCACCAGGTGTGCAGGCGCCGAGCTATCCGCTTCCATGGCGCCTGAAGCCTCAGAGGGCTCGGCTGCAATGGAAAATTACTGTTGGAGGTGGGAAACATCTGTGACCCACCAGTTTAAAGTTGAGTTTGAGGAGGTCAGTTGAATGGACCCAGTGTTACTTGGAGTGTTGGACCTGAACCGGTTGCAGCTTCAAACGACCATCCAACGTGAAAAGCAACTGTTCGATTTGGCCCAGACCCTGAGGCTTTGTTGTTTGTCTTTGGGCATGGTCGCCCGGTGCCTTGCCCATTTGATCGTTTGGGGTTACTCGCAAATTGCACACAGACTGGCTGATATGAGGGATAGCCATGCCTAGCGTGTTTGACTTATGGACTGCAGATGGGTTTGGCACCGAAGGAGAAAACCCCCAGGGGCGTTCCTCCCCGTCTTCGAACAAGGGTACCCAAGACAGATTGGCCGAGGTCACTGAAAACCAGATGCGGGAGAGCCTGAAGCGATGGCTGAGACTTTCGGCCAACCACCGATCAATACCAACCTCCATGCTGTTGTGGATCCAGTCCTTCTATCTCAGGCGCTGTGGGCGATGCGGGCGGAAGGAACTTGGGGGAAGGGCCGCGAAAAAGCTCAGTTTGAACCATAGGGAGTAAGACACCGCGCTGGTTGAGGTGCCCTTCTTGGATTCCCACAGCTCCCACGTCTCAAACTGGAGGGGGATGCCGGGGGATGGCATGACCCAGTGGCCAGATCGGCAAGCGCGCCAGGGACACAGAAGATCCCGAGGCATCTTCTGAGAGCATGGAAGATTTGAAGCTGCGGGTGAAGGACGGAGGTCTTGCATCCTTGACCCAGGCCTCTGGTGCTGCGCGTTCCTTGCTTTGGAGGGCGTTTCTCTTTAAACCCGAGAAGCAAGTACCGAAAACAGTATGGCCGAGCACGATGCAGTTGGCAGCTTCAGCTTGTGACCGATGATGCAAGAGTAGTGCGAAACCGCACGGCCACTGACGGTAAGGCAAGGCCTCGGATGTTGAAAAAGATGGGCTTGTTTTGACCTTTTTGTTCCCTTTAGAGAAGCCAGTCACAACTGAGGTCCAGCTCCTACTTGAGGACCCCGGCCCATTTCATGGAAGCATCCTTTTGGGGTGAACCTCCTTGTGGTGTGTAGAAAAGACAACTCTAAGATGAAATGTAGGGAGACTTGGCGAATCGCTGCAGGAGGAGGCCATCATCGAAAATCCGGAAGAAGCATTCCTCAGCCTGGCGGAACGCCAGAAGGCACGGGAGGTTGAGTCAAAAGGGCCTGCGGGAACCTGGGGGATTCATTTGGCATCCACTACAAAATTACATGGAAGCCAAAAAGGCGGTCCTCCATAGAATCCTCTGTAAATGGCGTACTATATGTTCCCGGTCCCAGGTTCGCTCGCCCCCGTCCAAATAATACGTATTTGTTGTTTTACAGCAGTTGTAGAGCCACGCGCCACGTGGGGCCACGACGTGACCCCACTGCTCAGGTGGATGTGTCTCAAGATTGAACGGAGCATCGTCATGAATGCATGCAAGGTTTGCTTTGGACAGCCACCCCCTTGTTTAAACATGCTTGAACCAATCTTGTTCAAACAACCTTCGTGCAGAGGGCCCGAGGGTCTGATTCTTTAAACAAATTGGCCTGCATTCTTTGGGACATATCCCGTATTCTTAAGGCTCGACCTGTGGGCCCTTTGTGGGAATATCACTGCCAGGGTTCCTGGCCCCTTGAGCTTGCCCAGAAAACCACCTCGAAAGGCCGGATTCAAAACCCCTCTGATTCGAACCCCTCTTGTCTGAACCCCAAAACCATTTACAAACAGTTGGAGCGGCCAACTCAAAGTGAGTTTCTTAGGTTCGACATTTAGTTGGACCCCTGCCAATGCATTAACGGAGACGCAAGCGGGAGTCAGCGGCACAGATTGGTCTTGCCGGCGACAGAAAGATAAAGTCGGGGGCGGGGGGCGGGACAACCTTTGGCCAATTTTGGCCAAAAGACCGCCTTCCAGACCCCCTTCCTAACCCCCACCACCAAAGTTAAATGGCTGCCAAATGGCCCCAAAAACTTGCCGAACGGCGGTCACTGAACAAGCAAGTTTTTGAGAGCCGTAGGGGGATCCTCTTATGCCTTTTAGTATGATCAACACTTTATTTACTATTTCCCTAGATAGCGGAAAGCTATAGGGGTTCTAACTTCTAATAAAGAGGGGAACTGATTTGTGAGATTGATGGGCTGTGCTGGTGAAGGTGCGGGGGCATTTTCGCGAGATTGACGGCTGGGTGCTTTGGGGGTGCTATTTGGGGGGTGCCGTTCGGGGTGACGGTGCAGGCACATTTTTGCGAGATTGACGACAGGGTGCAAGGGGGCATGCAGTTTGGATGCTGTTTGGGGTGCTGTTGGAGGTGCTAGTGACGGCGCCGGCGCTTTTTTTGCGAGATTGACGGCCGGGTTTGGGGCGGTCTTCGGGGGGTGCTGTTGGAGGTGCTGGTGTGCAATTGTCGGCATGTTTTTCTCTATCTGGGGTCTATGCTTGTGCAATTTGTCATTACTGCTAGTACGAGCATTTTTGATTATGATTCTTTATTTTCTGCAGGATGCTGTGGACAAGATGCAGAGCAAGTTGGAGGAGCTGCAGAAGGAGATCGTGGAGGTCACCGAGCAGCACCAGGACCCATGCGACTAAGTGCGACTTTGCCGTGCAGCCCTTTTGGGTTCTTTCGCGACCTTATTTGCCACAAGTATTTGGGTGCAACATATCGCATTGTCAATCTCTTGCAAAGGTGTGGGGAAAGATAGATTTCCATTTTCCAGCCCTACTGTGGATGGACGATTTTTTTTGCACCACTTTAAAACCATGAAAACCACTGTTTGTTGTTATTTACAGGGGAATCATCATTCTATGGCTTCTCAGGTGATGCAGGATTTCGTCCATCCACAGTATGTAGCATCCAAACACAGACGCTTTTGGTTCAGCATCGCGCTTTCATTATTTTCCGCCTTTGGCGTCACGTGCGGCCAACGCACCCCCTGCAAATGAGGGCAAGCTTACCCGCACACAGTGAACAGTGTGCTGCAAGGTTCTAGTGGGATTTCAAGTGGGCTTGTGAGGCAAAAGCATTTTGATAGCTCCAGGGTGGATACATATTGTGGTTGGCATGAGGTTGTGAAACAGTAGCCATCTGCAATTGTGCTGCGGTTTTAGGAAACGGAACTCTGAAAGTGTTGGATTTCCTGTTTACTCCTCTTCAAGCACCATTCAAAAGCAAAAGGGGTACCAGATGGTACCAGTTGCAAGACATGCTGCTTTGTCTTGCCAATGGGCCCTTCTCTCCAGAGCTGCTGAGTACCTCTTTTTATCACTCCTCACTCTGATGCCCCTTGGTGGTTTGTTGACAGGAGAAAACCACCCGCTCCAAGACACCAACCAACCAAGTAAGGTTAGAGTGAGTGATTCTCTTCAACATGGAGTCCAACCAAACACAACGTTTGGGTGCCAAGGCTTCCGTGTGTCCAGGACGTGCTGACGCAAGCTTCTGAGCAAGCGAGCCTCAGGAGCGAGCAATGCTCAGAGACCGGTGTGATGCTGGAGGCGGAGTTGTCAGAGGTCGAGGGTTGCGGCCGCCCAGCGGTCCCTCATTTCATGCTCAAAGTTGAGTGAGTCGCAAAGGAAGCAACTCATTTGCAAGGGGTCATCGTGAAGATGTGCCTTCGTGTGGTCTTGGTCTTACCAGGTAGAAGGACCAAGCTTCGCCTCGCTGCCACAAGAACGGGCTTCTGCATTCGGACCCATCCAAACTACAAACCCATCCAACACCCCAAAATGCCCCTATTCCTCCAGCAACCCATCCCAGCCAAACATGGCAGGGTTAGGGGGGCAAGCCGATTTGGCAGCCACAGGCCTGCGCCAACTGCGGGCACATGCTCCAGCCAGACTCGGTGTACTGCCGGAAGTGTGGGCATCGGCGAGTCCAGGCCAGGACGTTTGCGGCAGCCATCTTCAGTCAAGGTCCAAAAGATAAGCCTTGTAATTCCAGATCCTTGGCATAGGTGAGTTTGTCAAGGTGCCCTGCTTGGGACATGTTGGGTCATTTGGAGACAACCCAGGGCAGACAAAACGCCTATTGTGTCAAAACTAGAACGCCTCCCAAGCGGCAGGTATTCTTGAGCTGTTTGTTTAAAGCCGTTCCAGCAAGGATGCTGCACTCTGACACATATCCATTAGGGCTACACGAAATGATGGCCAGGAGGGTGTGCCACGTCACCCATGATGAAAGTTCCTTTTGACAGAGGGAACCTTTGTTTGGGTCGGTGAGTCAATATATTTTGTCCAGATCAATGAACACCTGCAAGCTACGACTGCTGCGGCCCAGGCGGACCTGGAGTACGATGATACCGAAGAAGAGAAGAGGTGCATTCTTGTTTTGCATTTGTCATCACTGGTTTCGGTGAGCCCACGATGAGGGGCCCCCTGCTTATGGCTGCTTTAATTCAGGCGGGTGAAAATCATAGATGTGTGCCTTTGTTTTCAACAGCCCTACTTGGGTGAGATGCATTCATCGGTACCCATTGCATGATGGCTGTTACCATCATGTTAGATGCTAGTTTGAATATTAATGCAGATCCTGGTGTAAATCATGTTGCTGTCAACAGATGCGCGGACATGTGTGTGTACACGCATGTCCATGTAGGACAAGGTACACATGTATTACATACAAACTATATATATATATATACACATACGTACATAGACACTGTTTCATACTACGTCGAAACATCGATATGGGATTTTGCCTTGCCGAAGCCTGCTCCAAGACTCACTGTTTCTTTTAAGAGTTCAATATATTGGCTTGGGTCTACACGACTTGGTAATAGACAACTTGGCAGTTATCCTCAAGCCTTCAACTGTTCACATATGCACTCATCCTGCCCCATCATTTCAACACATCCCCCCGATCGTGACCCTGCTTTTACCTCAAGAGTGACTCTCTGACCTGTGCCACGCTAGTTTGGCGTGATCAACATGTTTGCCATTGTTTCCGTTTTCATGAGTTTGTGACATTTCGAGTATCAACCATCAGTGTTAGGTGATGTTGTTTCGGTAGTCTTGGCCTGCGGGGAGGACCTTCTTGCTGAGGAGTGCCACTCTTTTCGATGTCTAGGCTCTACCTGCATGGCTGGAATGGGGGCCCAAGGTATTTAGATCAGTGCTGGGCAGGTTTTGACACAACCCTTGGCATACAAACGGAATGCCCAATCACTGGAGGTCCGAAAACATGGATTCTCAAACGGGCATTGCCCCAAACATGTTACCTGCCTTTGGCCTGTGGTTTAGGGCCAGCTAAAAGCATGGCTGGGTTTGTGACATGGTCGAAGCTTCTTGCTGCAGGATGGTCATGTTTTACAACTAGGAATTAGTTGTCCGGGATCCAGGGTTAGTGATCACCTGAGCTTCATGGAATTGCGAGCTAAGAATCGCGATCGGCAAGCGCGTTTGTGCCAAACTAGGAGAACCCGCACAATGCCTGGCTGCTTAGCTTCCCCTTGAAACCAACCCAAAAAGGGCAACCCTCAAAAATGCAAGCCCATTTGTTCAGAGGCGCATGCTTCACATCCTCCGGAAGGTCGAAGAGGCGGGGCCCGGGATGGTGACCCAGTTGTTGAAACTGGTCTGAGGGGTCACCCATGGTATGCTTTTCATGCTGTCCAAAAAATAGTTGAACGTCTGCGTGGCGCCCAGTTTTGACACGAATGGTTCGTGAGTCATGTTGCTTCTTGTTGCGGCATGCTGGTTGGCTTTACACTTGATCTTCTAAGGGGTGTAAGTTGTATTGATACAAAACACACATCACTAGTGTGTGATGTGTGCTAATTTCGTTTGAATCGTCTTTCAAGGAGCACCATTTGAAAGCAGTTTGATGCTTGATGATTCATGCTGGTTGTCTTGTACATTGGCCTCCTAAGGAATACCACATATTGATGTAGGTTAAATGGATTGTAACTTGTCTTGATTGGCCTTGAGCGAAGTATTCTCGAGAACTACTACAAAGCTTACTACTACAACACCTCCAAACGTGATGACTGTCTTGCGATGGCATCACTTGCTGTTGTAGGTTGGCGGAGCACTGAAGTTGTGAAGTCTCTTGCTTCCTTCTCCTGTAGTGGTTTGTCTCAGAGAGCGGTGGGTCCTGCGGGTGTGGGGGGTGAAAAGGATCTTCGGGGTTGGGAAGCCTTGTCTGAGTGGGAGCCCCGGCGCCCCTCACTTGAAGATCTAGCTGGAACCCCTAGGGACCCAGAGGAACTTGACGCTTCCGCCGGCCCGCTTTCCGCTTTGCCCATGCGCACCCTTGGACCTTCTCCGATCGGACTCACCCCCTATCAGACACGCGCCGATAGCTTGAGCAGAAATATCAGCGCCTGTCCCACCCCCCCTGAGCATAGGACCGGGTCGGGCAAACCTCGAAAGACCTTCGGACTGCTTGCTGCGATTGGCGCTTGCTTCGCGCTGCCTCACAGGGGTTTCTCTTTGCGGCCCCCAAAAGGTTCCATCTCTTGGGTTGGGTATGAGACAAGGACACACTTCACTGATGGCATTGCAATGCTTAATGCAAAATGCATTAGCATAGGTGTCCTTTTGAGTTCGGTTTGGTTGAGAATAGGTGGCAATGGAGTGAGTGTTAATTCTATGTATTCACCAGTGCCATATGGCTGTGGGTCAAAACCAACGGTACCATTTTGGGGTAGGTGCACCACCCATTTTAGTCTATTTTAGTGGGGATTGGGATGTTCACTGGCAGTGCGGGCTTTTGACCCATGGCCATATTATGGTTTCTAAATGGACACCTAAGATCATGACATTTGGCTACAACTGCGAACTGCCCCTCAGCGGCTAAGCCCTTCAGCATGGTTGACCTCCAAGGTGCTTTCATGTGATGTATCAGCATGTTTGGTGAATTGTTGGGTTGGTGAATCAGGGCTCCTTAAAAGATACATTTTGCCCATTTGAAACATGGCTTTTTCCACCAAATCAAGGGACACCACCATCTACAAGGCAATGTTCAGGAAGGATCCCTGTCTGAATTAATCAATTTGCCCAGACATGCCATGTTTCCTGGCCACACATTACCGCAGACATGTACGGTTGCACGGATTGGAATCGCCCAGGATCTCACCCTCTACAAGCAGGTGGTTCAAAAGCAGAGGTTTCTCCTTGACCAGCAGCTGAGGCAGCGGTTTTTGCTATGGACAGCTCTCAGAAAAGAAGTTAAAGCGGCACCAAACTAAACCCATCCCTTGTGCTTTCCTAGGTTCATTCCCAAAGCCCCAAGGCGATTCCAATGAGAACAACAAAGAGGTGCGCAGGCCATGACAATTTGCATCTCATGAATCAGAACGGCGCACCATCTCTGGGAAAATAGGAACTGTTCCCTGGGACACAAAGTATTCCCCGGCCAGGTTGAGGGCTGGTTGGACCCCACACACGCCGCAACAGGGCGAAAGGAAGTGGGTTTACGCCGGTAGTCAACCACACTGCTGATTGGTTTGCATGTCATGTTTCGGGAATGCGAATGCTTGCGTAGAACGATGGATCTGAAGTGAGCTCTCGTTTTGGTTAGAATTCGTGTCTTGTGGAAACCGGGTCAAGCTACCAACTGGGGAGGCCTTTCCGGACTGGAGTAATTCTGGGGTCGTAGCTTTGAGCACTGCCAAGAGCTTGCGATTCGTGGAAGCAGTTTTGTCGTGCCACACTAACTAGAAGCAAATCCTGCACACCGCGGACTGCAACTGCCGGCAAGTGTAAGTCGCAGGAGTTGCCATGCTTCCAAGATGGCTGTTCAACATCGATATCAATCCTTACTCCTCATGCCAGATGCGGATGATGTTACAAATGTTGCCCTTGTGGTGTCCCACTATGGATTGCGGAGGGAATGGTTTTCTCGGGCAGTGTGTGCCTCCAGGTTCCTCCTGGCGATGCGGGACACCACGCCCACCAACTACAAGGAAATACCTTGCCGGAAGGCTTGAGGCTCCAGGTGGTACATGTATCATATATATATATAATATGTCTATATATATATATTATATCATATATATGTATATATCTATACACCTATGATATATCATACAAACATATGTAGATATACATATGTACACCTGCATGTACATATCTACCTATCCATCCAAGCCCAGAATCCCCGGCAGGATGCTGACGTGATCCTCCTGGACCAACGCGTGCGACTGCTGGAGATGGTCCAGTCGTTCCAGCACAGCGCAGAGGAGAAGCGCGTTGCCTTTGCTTGAGGCAGAGAAACCTATGGCAGGCGCGGGTAACGACAACAAGTTCTGCGACTTGTAACGGAGTTGAAGGTAAAAGGAGCTCATTCATGATGATGTTTCTGATTCGTGCATTCTCTTATGTTCGGTTTGTGAAGTGTAGTGTGCTTTGATTGTTGTCGATTCTCCCTCAGGGAATCAACACGGAGATGGACCTTGTTTGCCCCATTTGTTCAGCTTCCTATTCACCCAAAGTTCTGCTCTCCTAAGCTCGGGTGCATATTAAATAGGGCGTAGGGGTGAAGCATACTGGCAGTTCAAAGCAGCCAAATCGGTGGCATTTGTGAGGTGAGGGCTTTGCAGGCTTGATTGATTTTGATGTACCCAACCTTTCCTCTGTTTGTTTTCAACATCAGCTTTTGGGGCCGTGCCCCTCTCAATTTCCTGAGTTTCCCTAATATTCAAGCCGGCGTCAAAGGGACAGCCGCAACTATTCAAAGTGAGTTTCCTTGGGGGGTGATGTTTTGAAAGGAAACTCCACGCCCTGAGGGAGGAAGGACTCCACTTGTTGTGGGCTCAGGAGATTGAGGGCCTCTTCAAAGACACTGAGTCGCAGGACGGGACAGGGCTTGCCGGAAAAGATGGCCCTTGAGAGATGGGGCTAGGGTTCCTACAAGTGATTGGAAACCCGCAGAGTCAAAGCCAAACTGTTGTGGGAAATCGGGGGTGGGATTGCCACTTTTCTGTGATATTGAGGGAGCCAGTACTCACTGGGATGTTCTAACATTGTATCTCGGAAAGAGTCACCAGCTCGCGAACTTGTGTGTTGCGGCCGCATTTGGCGCTGCCCCACCTTGCTTGCTTGCTTGCTTGCTTGCTTGCTTGCTTGCTTGCTTGCTTGCTTGCTTGCTTGCTTGCTTGCTTGCTTGCTTGCTTGCTTGTTTGTTTGTTTTTTTGCTTGCTTGCTTGCTTGCTTGCTTGCTTGTTGGTTGCTTGGTTGTTTGTACTATGTGTATATATATATACATGCACCCCGCCCCCCCCCCCCAATTAAAAAGCGCCTGCAGCTTATGTGAGGGAAGTCAGGTCATTTTTGAAGGATGTGGGCTCATTTTACAATGTTGGCAGACTTGCGCAGATGATTTACTAAGCCTTTGCCAGCCATTTGAATAGTATTTGCGTCATACTGTCTGAAACATGTTTGTGGCGTTGATTCTTGTTCAATCATTTCATACATTTTCTGGTCATAAACTAAATTTATTTCAACACAAGTTGATTTGAACACAGCATCAGAAGCAATGGTAGGTAAGGTGTAAAATCAAAGTTAAGTAAAGCGTCAGAATACACAGGGTCTAAGCCGTAATATGTCATACATACATTTCCGAGCTTTTGAACATGTCAGTCCATGTTTCACTGTTAATATGTGTCCATATCAATTTTGCTGGTCCATAGTCTTCATCACTATTGTTATCCTACTTCCATTGACTGTAAATCATCTCTGCGAGTGTACCGGCGCAAGGGTATCAACAACACAGCAAACAAAGCCTCTTCTGCTTCGCCTACGCATCTTCGATTTCTCATCTCAATTGATGTGCAAGTTTTCTTCGTCTGTCAAATTACAAGCCTGTTCCAAAACCTGCTACGCATCTTCCATCTCTCATCTCAACTCATCTGCAAGGCTTCGTTTGTCAGCTCACAAACCTTGATCAATACCAAACACAACATCGTTGATGTCGATTTATTTAAATCATTGTCTAATAATTTAGGTATCCAATGTCCATATGCTGAGCTATCAACTGCATTTACCGCCCACAATTCCAAAAATAAGGTGCACAGCCAAACATGAATGACGGAAAGCAGACGCTTTTCGGCGCCTTTAAGCGCTTTCGGATCTAACATTCAATATTCTCAGGACTGTGGCTCTTGAATCTTGAGCCCAGTATGGGGCCCCCAAAACGCTTTAAAGCACTTTTGATCTAAGATTCAAAACTTAAGATTCCCAGGACTCTAGATCTTGAATCTTGAATCCAGTATTGGACCCCCAAAACGCTTTAAAGCGCTTCAAAAGCACTTTTGGATCCAAGTTTCAAGATTCACGATTTCCATCACTCTAGATCTTGAATCTTGAATCCAGTATGGGGCCCCCAAAATGTGTTAAAGCGCTTTCATCCAGGTAGCTCATGGATTCAAGATTCAAGAAAAAGGGCCCCAATCTTGAATCCACGGGAATGAAACCACTCTAAATTGTTTTAGGGGATGGGGCGGAGTTTTGATTTTGAACCTTGAATCCAAAAGTGCTTTAAAGCGCTTGAAAGCGTTTTAGGTCATTTTAGGTGGATAGAGGTGCAGTCAAATGTGCAAATGCAGGCATAGTTAGATGGTTAAAATTGGGGTGCCTGAAAAGAGGCTGGACATCATCCAAAAGTACTGTAAATACCGTCAAATTCTCTGCGGCGTGGGTTTGGGGGGGTACCATATACATATGTATATATATATATATTTGTATATCTATAGAGTATTGCTTGCATAATTGAGGAGCTACCCTCGCTCCCACTGACATATCACCTTACACAAGGTCCCTTGAAGAGGAAAATGGTCTTCCAGGTACCCTCCATGCAGGTACCTCCTGTTTTACACACATTTTCGCCAGGACTCGGAGAACATGGTGGGCTCAAGCTTGAATGATGACTATTTTGACACTCCCAGCGTTCCAAGTGGAGGCGGGCGTTGGGAGAGAAGGTTATCGCTCACTGCTGATGTTCGATCAGGATGATCACTCCAATGAAGCTACAAGGGATGCTTTACAGGCTTTATTTCTTCGTTCGTGAGAGCCCAGCAGCTGCAGCAAGTCATTCAACTGTTGGATACTTACATGAGACACAATCAATATTTACAAGCATAATGACATTGGGTAGACTGAACAAATTACCATTCGTAGCTGGTTGCTGCTCGCCCAATGTCAATGTTGGTTGGGGACACAATGAATATTGACCGTGCATGTGTCCTGAGAACCCATGTGTTCCAGTTCCTAATCGAGGAATACTCACAAACGCCAGCTTGTGGGTCCGTTCAGTCTCAAAAGGCTGATGCACCGCAGCAGGATAGACATTTAAGTGGTGGAAACTGCTCTTGATGCTAGCTTTGAGGGAGGGCTAAAGGGAAGCAGAATCCGAAATGCAAAGGTCCAAAGGTGCCCAAGGAGGAGAAGAGGACGAACTCCGATGTTTGAGCCGCTTTAGACTTTTGTGAATCGATTTAGCTGCCATCTTGGCTGTGAAGTTTCACGGGGGTGTTCCCCTTGCAGGCCAAGCAACGGCTTTCGAAAAGCCGGTGCAAAAATGTTCACCGGACTTTTCCCACACACACAGATGACAAGTCAGCACAGAAAAGTGGGTATGAGGCTTGCGGAGCAGTGACGGAGGAAATGCTGCACTGCAAGAAGCATTTTTGGCTGTGGGTTGTAGTGACAGAACATATTAGCTATTAACCACGGATGTTCTGAGTGGGGAGGGTCCAGAGACCAACCCAAGACTCGCTGCAAAGTGATGAATCACCCTGATGCTTGCTGGAACACTTCTTGGTCTTAGCATCAACTTCTGTGATACCAAGCTTTGACGTGGTTCGTCATGCAGATGTGCTTTGGTATATACCATGAGCAACCTGGCCGGAAGGTACAGTGAGGAAGCCAGAGTCATGGAGGTGCCTCCGTCGCGCCAAGGGGCCATGGCATCTGGCCTAAAAGGTAAGGTGTTGAGTTCTTTCGAGTCGATCTTGAGACTCGTTGCCGGCGCAGGTTTTCTTTGTTTAACTTGTTCAGTAAAGAGCCGGGCCAAATATGTCTTCTTTCAAGTTGGTCGGCCTGCACTGAGCTGGGATCTCTGCGAAGCATGCGACTCTTGCTCCGGCTCGCCAGATGTTTGCACAGCTCGACATCCAAGGACGAGGCAGGGAGCAGTTGCCTAGGCGAAGAGAGGCTGAGCAGCCAAGGAAAAACCCAACGGGACGGCCCACTGAGAGGTTGGGAGCAAGGGTTCTAGACCTTGGTCTGTCAAGATCCTGGCAAACATCGAGGGTCGGTCCCTCCTGGATGTTTTTGCGAACGTTCTAAAACGATGATCAGCCAAAGCAGTACTTTCCAAATGGCAGGGTCCACCATCGCTGGTGTTTCTCGGTTTCGACCGCTCGCCAGCGCTGCATCAACACCGCGGAGCCTTCCATTGTCCACTTGTTGGCCACGCTTTCTTTAAGTGATTCTTGCAGAAGGGATGCAAGAAACGCCCTGTGAAAGTTGCGTCTAGCCTTTGCAAGGGGCTGGTATTCCGTGGCTCAAGCAAGATTCCTTGACTTGAGGTAAGAATGGCAGGCAACAGAAGGCGATGTTTGCGCCACTGTGATCTGATCAGATAGGAGGCGACGGCGAAGTTGACGTGGTGTCACTCACACAGGCACTCACCTAAGCGCATCCGCCGCAATCGGAAGAGTGCAAAAATCAGCAGCAGCTCGCAACATTACGAGAAAGTGACAGATTGCGTTCACAATGCCGAAGCAGCAATAACGATCACAAAATGCAAGTTTCGAAATGGCTGCACAACGCCGCACAATAAGAAAGCGCTCAGGTATTTTCCATCTGAGGACTCACTCCAAGTGGTTTCACTCTGGTTAGTTTGACTTAGCTTAGGGGCTGGTGTGTTGAGTGAGCTAGCTTTGTTAAGATGCCAGGGATGGAAGCCAGACCAGCAACTTCGCATTTTCGGTTTTGTGGGGAGCGGGGCCCCACGTGGATTGGTTTGGCTGGCAGGCCTCATTGGTCCTGAAGACCTCCAGAAGGTGCTCAGCAACTCTGTACAGAGAAAGGAGTCGGGGGCCGGGCCGGGCGAAGAAAGGCAAAGGTCAAGACAGAAAGCCGCTGTATGTGGAACATGGGTTTCTTTGGCCGTATGTGGAACATGGGTTTCTTTGGCCTAGCAGAATTCTGGCCACTTCCCCTATTTGTGAGCGCGCTCCGATGGGATCCGTCATTTTTAACGGCGAAGGCGACCCTGGGCACACGCGCAAGCAGGTATGGGTTGCACGCGGAGTCCGTCTTTCTTGGACGGGGATAGCTTTTTGCAGTTGGTACAAGGCCCGGTTGGTTTGGTTTTGGAAAATAAAGGCAGACAAGTTGGAATCAATCCTGGCCAAGACAACTTTGTTTTCAAAATAGCTCACTCTGACATGGCTGAGCCTTGACTGCACCCGAGCCCCCAAAGACATGTTGGACCGGGAAACGCTAACACTTTGGGCAATGCACAGGGATTCAGTTCCTGTCGACTTACCAAGGACCAGTCTTGAGTGCAAACCTTGAGTCAAAACACCATCTGCCCCCTTTCCATTGTTTGGGCCACCGAGCCTTGTATATGTGTGTGTGTGTGTGTGCAATGATCAAAAGGCCGTGTGGCAGCTTGTGGATAGATGCACGCCAGCAGACGTCAAGAGCTCGGCCATGCGGCGTTTGGGCGCCTATACTTTGGCATGTGCCGAGGTCGTGAAGAGTTGGTTTGCACAGGAGGGTCGCTCAAAATGTCCAGGAAACTTTGATCCATTTGGGAGGGACATGGAAAATCCTCACGAACTCTCCCGCAAAAGGGACCCTGAGACTCAGGGACTCACTCAGTTTCCAGGACAACAGCCTTCGTCGCTGCACCGAAATGGCGGCGGCCCTGGACTCCAAATTTCATCCCTACGGAGGCGCCCCAAACGAAGGCACCTTGCTTTCACCAGGTCCCTTAAAGTGAGCATTTGAGGGCTGCTCCGCATTGCTTTCATGTAGGGCTCTAGTGAAGGAGTGTTTGTGTGTGCGTGTGCTCTTGGATGTTTTTGTTTTTGTTTAAAGCGAGAATCTCATGGACTGGCCAAATGAGAATGCAAGAGCGGCAGTGGCCATACTCATACACGATCAAAGTGCAAGGTCAAGGAATACGACCTGAACGGAGATGGATGCCTAGATCCGATGGAATTCAGGCGCGCTCTTGACACTCACCAGGCACCACGCTTGAAGATTTGCTGCATTGCTTTCTCGCATGCATAGAAGGTGTGAAGTCGATTGGGGATGTTTCTACATGCGCATGGGCGTTTTGACCATGGCTTGCATGCATGAGTTGCTGGTTCAATGAAGCAGACATATATTATTGCCACCTTTGGACCAGAATTTGTCGCAAAGGAAGATGCTCCGCGATGAGATCTGGAGCGAGGGTGACTCCAGCGTCCTCAGCTCAGCTTTGAGAATGAAAGACCTGGCACAGACGAGTGAAATACAAAATTGGGAGCCATCCCTTGGTGGCATAGCTATCCTCCACTCCAATTTTCCTCCATTTGGGCGAGCTGAATGCAAAAATATGGTGCTGCTCTCCAATGGAAACATGCGGTGCACTCCTTGTTTGCCTTGGGTGCAATGTTGATCGATTGTTGCCGGTTGCCTGCTTTGTGTCGTTTTCAGATGTGCATGGTCTCAGCCAACATTGTTTCCTCCATAGTGACGGCCTCACGGAGGGGGCTTAAAGTTATCGCTTCCAGTAGGCCTTTCCTGATTGTACAGGCTGGCTTCGCTATGGATTGTGCATGAGTCTTTTCTCCTGTGCGTGGTCGTTCTCTTGTTGTTTTGTTTATAGCAATTATTTCCAGGATTATGCATTGCATTTTGTGTATTCATTTTTGCTGGACAGAGCCCTGCATTCATTGCACCATTGTTCGTGTCTTGGAACACTTGGATGTTCTTCCAATGAATCTTGGCAACTGATGACAACCTCGCAACAGGGTTTGCGGGCTTATCCATGATAGATGTTCCTTTTCAAGAAAGCCTTGTTCTGGGCTGGTGAATTGGATTTAATTTAGATTATATACCCAAGGCTTCCACTGCGTGCGGCCCACGTGCTCAGGCTCCCGTGTCACGTCAAGACTTGACTGATTAGCTGCGAGGCTGGACAGCAAAATGTTAAAGCCGCTGTGGTCCCAAATCAGCGTTTTGACCTTTGGGTTTCCCAGCATGGTAAGTCAGGTTGAGTTGAGATGAGAGTGAGGCATCAGAGACAAGTGTTTGCTGCTGTCGTTTGTTTGTTCTTTCTGATTCAGAGTTGCAAACCAAGAGCTCGTGCATGTTCGCCAGGCGGCATGGTCAAGCAGGAGGGCGTTGGCTGTTTCACAGAGGTTTGCATTATGTAGGTTGCAAGTGCCTAGATGCGCTTGATTTGTAGCGTAGCTGTGCAACATCGCTGGACGCCCGATTTTTTCGGCTCGACTTTGGCTTAACGCCGTTCTGCCTCTGCTGGTACTGCAGTTGAACTGCAGCGCTGTGCATAGGCTACGCCGGCATAGTTCGAGCATTTGCTAATGTGTGCGTGTCTGTGTGTTTGTGTACTTGAAAGACGGATTCTACGAATTGTGGACAGATATGTTCAGCCTATATGTGTTTGATTGCATATATTTATATATAGAATATACATATACTAGTATATATATATATAGATAAATACACGTTTGGACATATATACATGGCCCGTTCCTTGAGGCCTCCCAGCTCATCCAAGGAACCATACCCATACTTGGCCAGCATGGAGCTGAGCTAAGCATCAGTTCGATCAGCGCAAGCACAAGAAAACATGTGAGGTAGGGGCGGGGCCTGGAAATGGTTTGTGCATTGTTGTGGCTTCCGCCTATTGCCCCTCACCTTTTTGGGTATCTGCAGTGCTGAAACCAGAGAGAGGCTGCATTCAAACCGTTTTCTAGAAGGGGGAAGGGGCAGCCGGGGCTGAGCGTCGCCATGTTTCAGACTGGATAGAACAGCTAAATTGTCATGTTTTCCGATGAGAAAGCTCGCGCTAGGATTGTATCCGCTGATGTGCTCGTGAGCTACCATGTTTCTGAAAAAGGGTTTTCACTTAAAGAAGCTCTGAGGATCACAGAGCGGGTTTATTTGGGGGGGGGGGGGACTCGTCCTTGTTGGAAATCTTCAGGAGCGTGACATTCCATTGTCTTTTGAGCCGTGGGGTAGCCAGCCAACACTGAACTTGGAACTGCACAAATTCCGGAAGACTGGCTATTTACCACTCGAGAATGTGGTGGGAGGGTAATCAATTGACTCTGGCATTGCCAAAACTCTTTCAGAATTCCGGTCACTCGTGCACCTTTCCACGCCGCGTGCCATATGCTCTTTAGGCGAGGGACATGTATCCCTGACGAGTTGCAGTTGACCAAGCAACAAACAATCAACAACACAATGTGTCAGAGTCACACACCAAACGATTTCACAGACTTTCGTTGCAGAACTTCCTTGGAGAACTCACCATGGCCAAGGTGATTTCGGCCAAATCGCCACTTCACAGCTGAAAACTTGAGCAGTGAGCCGCCATGAAGCGCAGTGCAGACGATGCCTTCGGTGGAGCTACCGGAACTTTCCAATGGAAGCCCCAAGGCGCTTCCCGTGCGCACGCGGAGACAACAACCACTTACAATACCGTGGGTGGACGAAATCCTGCACCACTTGGAAACATGGGAAACCATTGCTTGTTTGTATTTACAGAGGAATCATCAATCCAGGATTTCTTAGGTGGTGCAGGATTTCGTCCATCCACAGTAGTATTGGTTTGGGAGGAGGGCCCCAGTTTTCCTATGTGGGGAAAGCCCCAGGTTTGCTGGCCCTGGTCCCGACCCAAACCCCATGCGAATGTAGGGCAACCATCGCTCGTGTGTTGGGGGTATCTCCCCTGGCACGCCGTATGGACCTGAGCTGGTGCGGGATATGGTTCAACATGGTAAGCATAATTTTACTAAGATAGACACCACGCACACGAACACACCCGCGCACACCAACTGTTTTTATTCGAGAGCAACTCGGGGACCATGGGGCACAATTCAATTCTTTGGCTGCCGCGGCCCATCTGCCCGCCACCTTTTTGGTTTGGAGTGGGAGGCACACTGCTTGAGAACAATTGACATGACACACTTTCTCCGGCATGCGTATGGCATGATTACGCTCCATGCCGAGCTGAGATGGTTGTTCCATGTTCGGTCTACATCCCTTCAACATGCGTATCATGGTTTCCAAACATGAGAAACCGAATTGATATCATACTTTGGCATATCATTACCAAACGTAGAACAAACCAGGTTGACCTCATGCTTTATGAGTAAAACGCTGTGGTTTCTCATTGATCCCAACACACCCCACATCCCCCAAAACCCTTTTGCATTCGCCCCGGCTGCCGCGAGGTGCCGCGCTCCTGGACCCCAAGGCCTACTTTGCGCAGTTCCAACAAGCGCAGGCGGCGCGAAGGGGGTGATTTTGCAGGGTGGTGGTGGTGGTCGTCGTTGTCGTCGTTGTTGTCGTTTCCGTCGTCACCGCCATCGCTTTCGTCAAGGCCACTCTCAGAACAGTAGCAGCAGTATTAGTAGCAGCAGGATGCGCGCTTGTATGTGCAGTAGACCACTTTCTTGTGGTTTGTGTTTCAATCAGGGCCGTGATTGCCCATCAGGATTCAGCAGCGCATGCCACTCACAGATGCAACCAGCTGGAATCGCAGGAGGCACTTTTGGATGGCTTCTTATGCAGTCAGAATGTTATCCTCATCCACGTGTTCATGACCTGATTTTGTTTTTCAGATGTTTGGTTTATCGTGGCTGTCCTGCAATAACGTCCCGCACTGCCATGTAATTACTTTAGCATTATATATATATATATACATATATATATATATATACACATTTATGCACGATATTGATATTGCTCAAGTGGCGTTTCTGCGACTTCTAGGAGCGATCAAGCCATCCAATGCCGTTTCTATTGTCAATTATGTATTCAATGCTGAAAAACCCACGCAAGTCTGAATATTCCACAGTCTTACATGATAATGCGACGCATGGATATCATAGTATGTCCTTAAACAGTTCAGACTTGATGTTTGCAGGCGGCTGCACGCATAAGTTCAGCTTCCTCTACTGAATGGTCTTGTGCGATCAGGCTTGCTCCAAGCCGCAAAAATGTGAGCAACCCATGGGTAGAAAGCTGGTTTGGTTTTTCCGCGGTGCGAGTGGTCGAAATGCTACCCTGCCCGGGTCTTGAGAGCAGCCCAAATCGCAGGCACACGCAGTAATAACTCAGACGATGATGCGGTGGCCTCAGTTGAAGGACTCGGAACTCTGGCAGACTGGCTGGGGCATGCAGGGTCATGTGTTTTTCCTACACATCACCTTGTGAGCCATTTGAATGTGAGCTTCGTTTTGAACTTTGGTTCGTTGATCTTTATAGGCCTTGTTTAAGCAATGTCGACAGATCGCTGGATTATGAAAGCAGACATGGGACAGTATTTTCTAGCCAACATGACATATAGTGTCAGCCCATGTGTATCATGGGAGTGGTACATGAAGTCTAGTCCCCAAATCACGGTTTGCATGGTGATTGCGGCATAGAGCCGGACCCTGGCGCCTCGCAAGGGGCGCATGGGAGCCCGAGACTTTGCCGATGCAAAAGAGGCATGCAGTTTGTCCTCGTGTCCCGACCCTCTCAGAATGCCATTGTCGAAGAATACCCTTGTCTGTAACCGAGGAGATTTGAGCAACATCCACCTATGTTGTTTATGTGTTTTGACGTGCGAGCTCATCCTGGGTTTCAGGCTGAGCGACGCCCGTCTCAGGCCCGAGAAGGTGGAACAGCCAGAGGCGAGAGCACAAGCAAAGCCGGACAGATGCGAAACTCCGTATACTGCGATACCATGCTGTGGGTGGACAAAATCCCTGTGAAATGGATGAACCCCTACAATACGCGGAGAAAATGGGATAAACCCCTCACCAACCGGTTCAAGGTTTTGCCCATCGGGCGATTTTGTTTGATTCGATTTTAGGTTTGGGCTCGGAATCCACCAAGCAGTTCTTCGGCAATCGGCCCTTCCCTCCCCCACATGTCTAGAGCCAAGCCCAACAAATCCTATCATGCCCTTGACTAGATCCTACAAACATTGAGAAACGCGCAGCGAGCGTGCCCTTTCACGTCTGAAGCACCTGTGGGCTGTTGCATGCTTCAGACAGTTTCTCGGCTTGTGTAGTATCGGGCCTTATTTTGGGCGCAGACAGAACAAGGCGATATCAACATTATGCTGCAAATACGTCATGTCGGTCAGGCTTTTGTTCCACGCACTGCACAGGACATGTAGAGTTCTCTGAGGGCCTTTTCTGAACGAAATGGGCCTGTGAGTTCGAATCAATGTTGTCTCACCGCAGCACCTGGGCCTTCCTGCCTGCAGCATGCAGGATATTAGGGCTGTTTTCTGCCAACCGGGAAGCGTCCTGTTTGGATGGTTGTCTTCGATGGTCTCCGAGTCAGAGTTTCATGGGCACAGTCGTACGGAAAATGCATCCAGGCGGCCAAGGGGAAGTCGAAGGGAGCGAAGGGCGAGAGGAAGGAGATGAACATTGACAAATCCACCATTCAGGAGCCTTGCAGATGTTTTTTTGGTCTTGGCTTGCGTAGAGAGAGAGTTTCGTTGGCACCAGCTTGTCCAATGATATATCCTGTTGGTTGCCCGATTGAACTCGCCCTCACTTTGGGAGTTTTCAAAATTATGACTGCCTGGGAACACATGAATCTATCATTGCGGTGCACCTTTATTCCGGGCCTGTCGATATCAGCACGGGCAAGTAAAATGGATGCCAAGGATGCCAAGGCCCAGTATGCTAGTATAATATGCTACTAGTGCTTTCGGGGAATGATAGTCATAGATAAAGAAACATAGGGCATGGCAGACCTTAGTGGCATATGTGCTGGATGCTTCCCAGCTTTTTGTTGTGGCAGCTGGGAAAAGCCATGTTGAGGTGTCTGTTTGGCTCATAGAAAACTACCTGGGAGCCTAAGGTGCTGACAAGCGCATCACATAGGGTGGCTTCCTTGGTATGTCATCCCCGCAAACATGGGGGAACCCTGGATTCATTTGACTGTACCATGTTCCTTTTTGTTAGGACGACTGTAAAACCGGTTTGTGGGCCCTCCCACCCCCTCCCCCCTCACCTTGGTGCTTGTTTTTGAAAGGCGAACAAGAGCGAACTGCCCAACTTGGAAGGTACCATTTTGCCACATACACAAGAATTGATTTCATGGAAGTTTACTGTGGTGTGTTTTGCACGGGTCACGCGCCAGGGATGTTGTTTTTCCTTGGATTCAACGTTGAATTATGTCCAAGGCTGAGTTAATTACTAACCATGATCCTGTCGAGGAAGTGACCCTGCGTGTTTCTTTCACGTGACTGATGGGTCCAAGAGTTCTAGCGTGTGACGCCCGAATATGGACCGGCGGCTGAAACTGAAACGAGGACTTGGTGAGAGATAGGGGCCGCAAACTGCAAGACCTCTCCTATGAAGACCTGACGCAGCTTCTGCGGGTGCATGCCTCGGCTGAGTGTTGCTAAGGGTCGGTGTCAGTGCTGGGCTGAAAAGGAACAGACTCTAGTCCTCTTGGAAAGGAATGTGTTTCTTGAGGGGTGGCCCGAAGTTTGATATTTCAGTACCCGGTCTTTCCCTTTTCATCGTCAGTCTTTGCCCCGGCGGCCCATGTTTTTCGAACATGGCCCATCGGCCTTCATGCAAACCATTAGCGCTGTCCAGCCCGCGCCAAAGTTCCCAAGTGAGCGACTTGCATGTGCGGGGTGGCATTGGGTGATGGAACCACATACAAACCCGTTGCAGCGAACGTAGCAGTTTGGCACTGGCTGCCGCCCATGTGCACGTTGATCCTCAAAACAAATCAGCAGCCATCATCTCAGACGACACATGTGTGAAGGTCAGCTAAAGAGACTTGCCGCTCGCTGAAGGGTTGCTTCAACCCATTCCCACCGCGTCTCGCCCACATTAGCGTGTATTTGTGTTGTTGCCGCCCAGGACCACACACTCCTGGAAACTTGTTGTTTGGTGGAGAGCAGGAGCAGGTGAGGCTTCCAAGTTGTTCAGGGTGAAGCCCAAATGGTACTCAGTTGACCTTTAGGCTCGTGCCTTTGGCGACTACAAGTCAATGTCGATCCCGGATCCAAAACACTGCTCACGAAGCGGGGATGCTCAACCAATGTGTGAGAGGACATGTGTGAGAGGACTCTCTTTCCAACCCTGGAGAAGAGGCCTTTTGAGATGATAGTAGTCTTTCAACGTTCAGACCTTGGTCGGCGTCTATGTTGGAGGAGGAAGGGCTTCGCTGTATGATTTATTTCCCAGCCCTGTTTAATTCAACACATACCAAACTACATTCGATGTCTGAAATTCCAAGGTCGGGCAAAAGCAATGGTTTGGTTTCCAAAGGAGACCAGGATTCCATTTACCAGGAAAGCTTGCACGATTATTCTCGAACATCTTCCGGAAAAGCCTCTCGTCGGAAAAGCCTCTCCTCTAAGGGGAAGAGAACGGGGTTATGAAAGCCAACCTTAGTTTGAACACTGACTACAAGGAACCCATGCGGTGGGTGGTTCGCTGACACATTCAGGGAAGGTACCTATCATTACTGGAATTTTGACAAATCCGTGATGATTCCCCTGTCATATACCATCATTTGTATTTGGTTTCCTGGGTTTCAAGAGGGTTCGTTGACAAAACACGGGTTCTCAACCTGCTGATAAATGAATGGACCCGACAAAGATATGTTTTAGCTATGTTGTTGAAAGATATGCGTTTCTGTGGAAAAGACCCTTCTTGGCCCCTGTTACTCTGTGGAATGCCCCGTGGCAAAGGGCAATGGGCCGCCACACCTTTCCTTTGGATCCATGTGGACCATGTCGCGCGGATTGCGCTCGCTGAGACCGTGGCGCGGGCTCGGCTGGACAAGCGCGACACAGATATGCAGACCGTCCGTACGGAGGAGCTGCTCATTCGACCCAGTGAACAAGGGAGAGAGGGCGTTGGCAGCTTACAAGTTCTTCGCCACTGAAGGGGACAACCCTTAATTAAGGGCAAGGACCAAAATGTCCGGAGGGAGGGGCCGTTCGGCCCGTTCAAAAGAGGCTGGTTGCAAGCTTAGTTTAAATAATTGGGAGCTGGTCGACAGTGGACCAAGCAGAACTTCACTTGAATCAAACAAGGGGTTGACCCAAACAGGATATGACAACCTGGGCCATCAGAGCTGTGTCTGGCAGTTTAAGCAGCGGTTGTCGGCCAAGTGGGCCCGCAAGCTTGGGCCTGTTCATTGTTTTAGACAAGCAGCAGGTTTCCCACCAACTGCTGCTATGCTCAAGAACCCACAAAGGCTGAGTTGTTTTCTTCTTGCCAGGACAATGACCGCTATTTGTTCCAGCTCGCTGACAGGCCTGAAGCCATGAACAATAGGGTAGCTACTTTGCCGGTTTCTGGGCGGTTTCTGAAGTCAGAAAGTAGGTATGGTTCCCTTCAACCTATCACATAGGGTGATTTTGAGAATGGTAAGATAAACGGGCCAGTGCCACCCCTTGAGTCGGGAGGCAGAAGATGGCATTCAATGACCCAATGTCTTGAGGCTACAAGATGTGTGCCAGCTAGCCAGATGGAGTTTCCTGGTGCCAGGCGCATTTGCGACGAGGTTGACCAGATTCCTGTGTGGCTTGCAACCTCAGAGATTGCGAGATGGGATGTTTGCTCATGTTTCAAGCTGTGGGTCGCTGGTCTTCTTTTCTGGGGAACGGGTCCACTATCTAGGCCATTCTAGGCAAACAGAAACGAAGGGAACATATCCATGGCAATCCTCAGACTCGATTGGGTCCTGAGAGTCTCCATCAGATGAAGGGGCCAAATAGCAGCTCTTATTGGGTACTCAGACCCTGGTTCCTTTCAATTTTTCGGCGGCGGTTGGGGCAAGAATGTTCCCTGGTGCTTGCCCCATGGTCCGAGGCTGCTAGCCGAAGTCATCTACACACACCACCAGATCGGGATCAAGAACGACCGGCTTTTCAAGGTCCGCCCCATCGGCACATTTAGTGCTTGTTGGCCAACGTATGCCTGGGGCGCCTACAGCGGTTGCAAGCGGTTGCATGTTGAGGGGTTCTCCAAATTACTATTGCGTCCTGGAGGTTTCCCTCTAAACTGACATGGGTAATTTTGCAGATGTCACTTTAATGGACCTAGTAAGCTTGGTCAGGCACCTACAACCTTCGCCTTTGTGGCCTTTGTTGCACCAATCTCAAGTCCCCACACTCCGAAGCGGCGTAGGGGCGAGTTTGGCTTTGAAACTGATTCGGTTCCACTAGACACAGCCTTCATCACACTGGCTAAAAATCGATTTTCATGATTTCCTTTTGCTTGGATAGTTCTTGAAAGTTAGGTTTCGGGCCACCTGCGATACCAAGGGAGTCCCCTTCAAAGGTGTCAGCGTAGTCGCAGAGTGTGGGCATGCGTCAAAATAGGGAGGAATTGGTGGTTGTTTTTTTCCTTTGGTCTTCCCTTTCATGGAAAAAAACAGTACCCTCAGAAGAAGCACGCCCCTGTCGCAGAAATGGCAACGGCTCTGGCATAGGTCCTATGCCCGAAGATCGTGACGAAACAGAAGGATCTCCGGGAAGATCAGATGGCCAGATGTATCAAGGCGATCTTGCTTGCAACATGGGGGCTCCATGAATCCCTCAAAAGACTGAGCTTGCACTGCTTGGGGCTATGCAAACCCTCCGCAGCATGATGGAATCAGCAGATCACGTGGTTTGGGCTGTTTCTATATGAAGATAATCTATCGTCTCACACAAGTTGGCATTGTGCAGCTCCAGCTAAAGAAGCCATCAGCTCGGCAACAACGCTTTGTGCATGAAAATGATCTCCTGTGAGGCCTATCGTCGCTTCTCCGTGCCGCTGAAGGAAGAAGCCCAGGGCTTCCGGACCATGGCCATCGTCCAGAAGGGCGACTTCCTCAGGCCCGGGATGCGGAGAGCGGGACCCGGGACCCGTTCACTCGCCAGGCCGGTGGATTCCGCCGTCTTGTTGGGAACCTCAATGTTTCGGATGTGGGGGCCTTTTAGCCAAGGATGGGTTCGTTCTTGCATGGCCGCACAGTGAAAGTGCAGGTGCAGGATGGGTGGGGGTGAAGGACTGACTGGAAGGAAACGCCAATTGGGCAGCGTTGTTTAGGCAGGAAGGCGCACATCTTCGTGGCGACATGTTTGACATGTCGCGCAGGCAATTGACTGACAGGGCCACAACGCGTGCGTAGGCATCTTGCGGAGAGGCTCGTCTAGGCAGTCGCGTAGGCGACGATGTGATAGTTTGACATGTCACATGGCGTGTGCTTATACGAAGGGGCGAACGCTGTGAATCACTGTTGCGGGGATGGTCTGCCGGCTTGCGAGGCCCTGCGTGTCCGAAGTTCAACCAAGTCGGGCAGATTTCGCGTAGGCTTAGCGTGGCATGACGTCTGAGAGCCAACCGAGGGGGGGTTCCGGGCTGAGATGGAGTGCCCAAGTGTACAGTGTACTTAGGACAGCTCGCGTGTACTTGCGATTATCGAGCTGCAGCTGCCAATGTTTACCTCTGAGACGCTACTTGTATTGACAAGTTGTGATGCTCGAGCTGGAGCTGTCAAAATGTCTCCTCTCGCATCACTTGCACTAAGCTTGTACTGACAAGTTGCAATTTTGAGCAGCCCTAAATGCGTTGAGTCGCGTACTCGCGTAGGCAGACGTCTAGTCGTAGGCATTGTTGCGGAATCGGTTGCTTTTGGCGTAGGCTGCGTAGGCATGGGACAAGGAGGCCAACACCAAGCAACACCTGCCCAATTGCCATTAGCGTTGCCGTATGGGTAAGGATAAAGTCCAAGTCTCAAGGCCCAGCTTTTGCAAAGCGCCGGTTGGGACTTGCTTGCATTCAACAATCTTCAATGTAGCAGTGAGGTTGTACAAACTTGGGGTTCGAGGCAGGGAACCAGCAACTCAAACTCTGCACTTCGCTTTCAGTTTCTCTCCGGGTCTCATTCTCGTCGAAAATCATTGCGACGTGCAGGCCGTCAGACAAGCCAAAGAACATGGGCAAGAAAGTCTTCGAGAAGCCGCAGGCGAGGGGATCAGAGGCTGTTCGAACACACTGTCCTTTCCTTTGGGTTGGTAGGGGTTGGGCACCGACCTCCGAATTGGTGGATTAATTGGTGGATTTTGGACTACTAATGAAGGTTCATAGTAAGGGAACCATGGCCATGGCCTACATAAGGAGTCTTCAAGTATGACATATGATTGCAGGGGCTCTGAGCGAAATCAAAGCATCCACCAAACACAGAGCGGTAGAAACTTGGTTTGGTCTCCTTTGTTTTCCGTGTCCTTGTGGTTGAATGATGATTCCCTTGCAGGGCATCCTCTCGTGTTTGCCTGTTTGGCTGCATGTCACATTTTTCAGATTTTGTTTCTTGGATGCCAACGCTGGTGGCTGTCTCTTGCGGTCGCAGGCCTTGTACCCAGAGCCCATGCTGCATGCGAAGAATTGAGTGCCGCCGAAGGCCGTGTGAAATGATCAGAAGGGGCCGTGAGAAGATCAAAAGAACATGTCCGCTTCAGTTTTGGAGGGCTAGTCAGCGGAATCCTTTTGAACTGAATCCATCGCCACCGCAAAGGGTTTGAGGTGGAAGAGCTCTCAAATCTTGAACGCATGCTACATTGGAAGTGCATCCCATGCTGGGCTGTTGGAGATGCATGCTGTTTGTTGTTTGAGAGAGAGGAGTATTGGATCATTGCTTGCTTGCCTCACTGCGTTTAAAGATTAGCTATGGTCCAGGTTGACCATGCTTGGCAAATGACAGCAGCTGCATGGCGCACAGACACAGCAGCTCCCATGCCGAGTTGTTTGCATGCACTGGCCATTCCAAATTCCAAATGTCAACAGTGTGGCTGTTTGTCACTTCGCCCTTGTTCTTTTGGCTGTGAGACAGCCCTACTGAGGGTACTGTTGTGTTTCCAAATCAGGGCGCGACCCGCCGAATTGCTCCTCAGCTTTACGATGTTCCTCGGAGTTCAAATGCACCTCTTGCGGCTCGCGCATTCCGCCCACACACCCAACTGGTCCACCATGGCGACCGTGGCCCTCAACGCCACGGAGCTGCGCCAGCTGAGGAAGTCTCTCTGGCCAATGCCTCAAATGGAAGTCGACCGAGAGGCCTTTTCAATTGCCTGCACAGCCAAGAAATCACCGGCTCCACCGGGGCACAAAGCGTCGCCTTGTCTAGTCCTGCGCACACAGCCCAGAATCAAAGTCTACGTGTAGGTCTGTCCATGAGTCCAGTCCATGAGCGCTCGCTGAGGCACGTGTGCTGGAAGTCTAAGCCGACCATTTGTAAGGAGTCCCAAGAGTTGGAGTTCGAGGAAAAAGATGAGGACCGAAAGCTTGGATCTCAGCATGCCATTGCTCTTTGGTCCATTGATTAGCCTGGGGCTTTCCTATTTTTTCCTATTTGGAGATCGCTTCAAATGCCAAACATGGCCGGGTTGCCACTCCATTGCCGGACACCACAAAAGGCACGGCAAAGGTGTTGCTCGCCAGGAGCTGAGCATGAGCAATGCTGCGCCTGGTTGCCGACAGCTTAGCGGGGGTTCCGCTTTTGCCATTCGGGAGGAACTGAATGCCCGGGGGCGGGTTTCCTTTTGCCCCCCACCCGCTTTTAACTGCCCGCAAAAGAGCACCAAGTCTACACAAGACACACCCATGGCTTGTATGCTACGCATGTGAACTACACACGCGAGACCACATACACACACATGCCGAGTTTGAGGAACTAAAAGTGCTTAGAGCAGGCACGTTTCCTGACTTGGACTTCATAACGTCGCAACCAGCCTGGGTTGGATGATGATTCATAGAACCCAGAATCCTTGTGCCCATGAGTAAACTCGTTTCCCATGCGCTTAACCGCTCGCGAGGCAGGGAGTGCGTCTTGACAGAACCCAAGTATGGAATGGCTCTTGCTTTTCAGATGATGCTCCTGAACATTTCGTGGAATTTCCAACCGCCTCCCTTCTGAGGTGAGTGGGCTGGAGATCCCAGCCACGTGGCCTCTGAGGAGGATTCATGGGCTTGCTTCCAAAGATCCCCCTCGAAGCAATGTGTACCTTTGCCCTTTGTGGGTATAAGGCAAACAGTATATGGACCCATATCACGCTATGCTAGTCGCATCGAGTGGCCATTCTGCCATAGGCACAAATTTCACTACGTCACTCCTGTGAACCAGCTTCCCGAGCCAAAGCAGAAGCCTCTAGGTGCATTGATTTAATGGTTAGTGCTCATGGAAGGGGTCTAGGACTCAGCTGGGATCCGGCAGGAGACTGAGGAGCCAGAGGAGCCAGAAGAGGCAGAGGAGCGAGAGGAGCCAGAGGAGCCAGAGGAACCAGAAGGGCCTGAGGATAGTCAAGACGCATTGGGAACGCCGAATTCGGAAGATGTGCAAAAGGAGGTGCAGAAGGAGGTCGTTTGGGACTCGATCTTGCCCTCAGAGCCCCAGCGAACGCCGGGCGCGCCCAAGCCGCGTGGTAGACCAAAGGCCAAGGCCGGTACCTCCAAGTCGCCCGGCCCCAAGGCCAAGGCTTCAACGCGAGCGAAGCGGACCCAACAGACACCGGCGAAAAACAAGAAAGCGAAGACGAGCTCTGGAGAAGCCGCGTGCCTTGGTATAATCAGATCAGATGGGAGGTCTCAATTCCGCGTGTGAAAGAGAAATATAAAATCTGTTGGTCTCCCTTTGGTTGTCCTTTGAAAGGTAAGCCAAGGGGCTCCCGATGTTCAAACTAGGGACCCGTATGGCCCAGCTGTATTTCAATAAGAAACCGTGCAAAACAGTGGGCGGACATGAATCCCCGCAGAAATGCGGCCCACATATATGATTCCCTTCAACTGCATGGGTGAAAGGGGGTTCCAAGTTTCGGAAGTATGTGGTTCCTTGCACTGGTCGGAAGGGTGATCCCGTCCGCGGGCCAAGGCCCAAAGAGATCATGAGTGAGGTGGACAAGGCGAAGTGCGAGCGGCTGCTGAAGGCTGGGATCAGAATTTTGACAGCAAGCTCAATTTAAGGACTAGTGCTGTTTTTGTGGTTTTGCTTTGTTATTCTTTCTATGCGAGGAAACCAACCCAAAGGCAGATACCTTCCAAAACAGACAACCCTGGAACTTGTTGGGTCTACTGTTGCTTCATACATGTCCTCTTGACTGTTGCTCAGGATATGCGCCACAGCACCATGATCAAGGAATGCTTCTACCGGCCCTCGGCCGTCCTTGAAAGGCGCGGTTATGGAAGGGACACACTCGTAAAAGAAGCAGCTTGCTTATGTTGTACCGCGCCGCCTTCGCGCCACGTACATCCGATCCTCGCTGCACGGCTCAGCATTGACCCACCATATCCGTCTGAGTCGGACCAAAGCAAGGGGAACCACTGGCCATGAGTTTGCAACGACAGCATGCAGCACATCAGCCCAACCCAAAGTTCTTGACAGCCCCATCGGGAGACATAGGTTACATTATTTGTTCATTGCACAATGGGCTGCAATGGCAGCAAGCAGGCCCATCGGCCCTCAAAGGCGTGGGGGGGGGGGGGGGGGGTGGGTCATTCAGAGTGTATCGTTTTGAAAAGGCCTTCATTTCCCAGGAGGGCAAGAGGCAACGCCTGTCGTGCCCATGTCGCCTTGGATTGAAAGTTCAATATGTGTCAAGTGAAACAGGCCTTTTTTGCAGTGCTACTTGCATTTCGGTATTTTTGCAAAGCGCTTCCTTCACGCTGTGGTTTCTGCATGCCGGGAAAGGGGGTCGGGTGGAGTCTGAAAGGGCGCAAGTGGCCGACCCAGAGCTCCAGCTTGAAAAGTCCGATTCCAAAAGCGTTTGCTTCCGAAAGCAAAGAAAAATCACGGAGTTGTCGAACCCGAAGCGAGCGAGTGGAAAACCTTGGCGAGTTAGGAAGAAGACCCGGGCCGGTACGGCTAGGAAGGGGAGGCATCATTCCTGCGCCGTGCAATTCGCAAAGTTATTGGTTGCCCAGATAGTTGGAAAGTGGACATGAAGTGAACACTGGTGCGAAGTGGGCGGTTGTAGAACGAGGATGTAAGGATAGGATGTTGACAAGAGGCGGACTGGAAAGTAGCTGAATTTCGGAATAGGGGGTCGGGTCAGAGGAAGCTGTTGATTGTTGGGGTGATTTGAGAGGTGATTTGGAACGACTAGGATTACCCAACTAGTCTGAGATTGGCATGATTCCAGATATTCAACGGGCCTGGAGACGAAAAGGCATGTTGAGCAAGGACTAGTCTTTGGAGGCTCTGAGGGTCGACTTGAATCCATACCTTTGATTGAAAATGCGCCCGTGCAAGGCTCCCATCCCAGTTTGGATTATGTCCTTTATTTACTATTACTGAACACTGATCTGAGAAGCACACCACTAGTAAGACCTTTAAAGGGAGCTTGAGTCGTCCACCAAAGGTGAAACTAAGCTAATACCCTAGAAGACAAAGTGACCGTCGGGAATCCTGCCTTTGGGAAACGTACTATGGCCGTCCCCCCAACGGAGGTTTTAACCCTTGGGAGCTGCTGCCAATGGCACAAACGCTTTCGGGAAAAACTGTTTGAGCAGTGTTATGTCATATTATGCACGCATGACCAGAAGCCCTCAAAAGCGAATGCAATCCTTTAAAATGGATTCAGATATTTTCCAGTTTGGCACAGAGAGGTTTTGGCTCATTTGAAAAGGGAGGCAACTGTGACACTATGAAAAGTCTGGAATTCACGTGGATGGGGTGCAGCCGTTGTGGACACATTTGTTTTCTAATGTGCGTGTTGTTGATGGTATCCTTTTGTGATGGTGTCAAAGGCACACGAACAGGACCCCACCCATTTTTTGAGGTTCCCATGTTTTGAGACAAGCCCATACTTGATGTGTCAATGTTCACCAAACACCGACCATCCAAACATGTGGTTTTAAGTTGGAGACAGATCTGCCCAAAAGCAGACAAGATTGCCACCCAACCCCGATGGATTCTCTGGCAAAGTTCTTCGCCACCTATGTGCCATCGTCACCAGACGCCTTGGGGTCACTTGGGTTCCGGGATATGGCTGTGGGTCAAAACCAATGGTAGCATTTTGGGGTAGGTGCACCACTCATTTTAGTCTATGTTAGTGGGGATTGGGATGTTCACTGGGGGTACGATCTGGATTTTGACCCATGGCCATATCGACCCCTGGGAAGCCCTTCCCGGATTACCAAAGCAAATTCCAGGAGATCGAGGAGCCCCGAGTACTCCTGGGCCGCAGAGTGCCGGCCCACTTGAAGGTGGGAAGTTGCTGTGGGATTCTCTTGGGATTCTCGTTGGTCTTCCTTTTGGTCTGATGTTTTTCTGCTTTGATTTTGACTTGGAGTAAAGATCTGGGAGTTCTCGTGCTTTTGCTTTGTCGTTTCTTCTGCTTCTCGTGGGTTTTCCTTTGTGGTCACGATCCTGATATCGATTGATCCGCGGGATGTCATCAGTGACGTTGCGTCGATTGCAGCCTTGGGGTTCCCTTCTTGGTGTCCCTTGGGTTTCCCAGCTTAGGGTTTATGCTTGGTTTCCCTTAGGCTTTGCGTGACGTATCCTCATGTTAACTGAGGCACTAGAGTCCGGTATGATATAACTATTGCAGCCTCGGGGATACCTCAGTATCCTTGAGTGGCCTCAGACCTTCCTTTGGTCGACCTTCTTTTACTCCCAGGTGTTCTTTTGGCTTCTGTTTCGTCATCATCATCATCATCATCATCGTCATCATCATCATCATCATCATCATCATCATCATCCTCATCATCGTCATCATCGTCATCATCATCATCATCGTCATCATCATCATCATCCTCATCATCATCATCATCATCATCCTCATCATCCTCATCATCCTCATCATCGTCATCATCATCATCATCCTCATCATCGTCATCGGAGCTCGGCGTTCCTTTGGTGTGCCTTCGCTCTCCTTTGGGCTTGGGAGTCCGTTTGCGTGTCTCGTGGTTTTCTTGTGGTGTCCTTTGCTTTTTTCACGCAGGTCTGCAGGAATCAGGGCAATCAGGCGAGCATTCAGTGACAACAACTGACATCTAACATACTGCTGGCCGTGCTTTGCCATCCTGAAATTGGGGGTACTTTGCCATGAATGGAACTCAAACTGGCGCCCTAATGATGAAACTGCCTTGATGCCCAGCTATCAGCTGACATCGGCTGATGTTTAAAATGGTGCTTGAAACAGAGAACCACCTCCAAAGCACAACCCTAAACCCAGAGACCTGCACCTCTATAACCTTTAAACCCTAAGACCCAAACCAAACGCTTGAAACCTCACAATCCTCGCAATCCCCAAATCCCCAAGCACCAACAAAAACACATTGCTAGTTTGCTCTATCGTTTGAGTCTTCACCACCAATTTCGTGTTTGCCCACTTCGCCCTGACGAAATTGCCGCTGAAGCCTAAAACGGCGCTCGAAATGGAGAAGCACATCAAAGCCTAAGCTGCCCAAACAAGGACAGCCCTCAAGCCCGAAATTATTTTAGTTTTTGTTTTTTGAAACCATGGTATTCTGTGTGTTCGGTTTTGCGTCCTTGCCAACTTTCCCAGCGGATCCCAGAATGCGCCCCTATCACTTGTGGTTTATCCCCACAGATAGCTTAGGATAACTTCAGCTTGGGAACTTGGACGAATCAACCTTGCAGAGCCACACTTCTGTTTTCCCCAACAGCTGAATCTAAGGGGTCTCAGCCCAGATAAGGTTTGGGGGTGGCTTGGGGGAGCTCTGGAGTCAGGTTCGAGCAAGGTTCCGGAGGTTCCGGGGATGTCTGGTGCAGGCCAGGTGTAAGGTTAGGCCAGGTGTAAGGTTCAAGGAAGGTTGTGGAGGTTCCGGGTGGTCTGGTGCAGGCCAGGTGCAAGGTTCAAGGAAGGTTGCGGAGGTTCCGAGGTCTAATGCAGGCCAGGTGGAAGGTTCAAGGAATTCCGGAGGTTCCGGGGTGTAAGGTTCAAGCAAGTCTGGTGCAGCCCAGGTGTAATGTTCAAGGAAGGTTGCGGAGGTTCCGGGGTGGTCTGGCAATGAAGGTTTCGGAGATTCGGGGTGGTCAGGTTGCGGAGGTTCCTGGGTGGCGCAGGCCAGGTGTAAGGTTCAAATAAGGTTCCGGGGTTCGGGGAGGAAGGTTCCGGAGCTGGGGAGGTTCAAGGAGGTGGCGCAGGCCAGGTGTAAGGCGGGGTGGTCAGGCCAGGCCAAGTGTAAGGTTCAAGGAATGTTCCGGCTCACAAACGACACCCTCCAATTTTCGTAACTGCCTTGAGGGCAGTAAGTTTGGCAGTTTGCCATATTTTGACGACTTGCTTTCGGGCGTGCAACCTGGAGCGACTCCCGAAGCGATACGAAAGCGATACCCCAAAATGAACACAACCCCCCGAGGTGAATCTCTGACCTTGAGATCTAAGAAAAGCGTTGGAGCTTGTAAAGCTTGTCCTGCAGCATGTTGAGCCTTGGGCCTGCCTTTCGAAGTTTCCACGAAGATTACACCCTGAGGTAAGGTTCCACCAGGGTTCCACAAGGGTTCCACGAGGGCTGCGGGGTGGTGCGAGCATTAAAAACAGCACCACATGCTGTTGGGGATATCACCTGAGCTTCTTCACAGAAAGTTGAGAGGGCCACCACTTCTTCTGACCAGCCGGCTTTCGAAGGGTTCCACTTGTGAGCGCCAGGAAGGGCGGATGAAAGCCATAGCCCTCTCGGAGAATGAGGAGCGGCACGGTCTGTTAAGAGTGGAAGGGCACAACTTCTCGCTTGTTCACACCCCTCGGTTCCCCTACGTTTTGGATGGGTGTCGCCCAACATGTTGCGACTCAACCCGGGCTTTCTCAGTTTCCTGAATTCCCCCATGCCCCTCCCCCAATGAGAGGCCCTGTGCCATGTGGGAGCTACCATTTTGGAGCCGAAGCCCTGTCCATGTCCGAGAGATCGAGAGACTGAGGAGATGGATCCGACTTCCAGGCCAGTGGGCAGCGTGCAGTAGGTGGTTTGCTGTTGGATATCGCCTCGGACTTGAGGGGTGGTTGGTTTCCTCCGAAATGGTCCATCCCTGGCGTAAGCTGGTTTGATGACCGCCTTGCTCGACGCAGGTACTTGAATCACAAGAATCAGAATCGGGCCATGATCTCTGAAGAGAATACGGAATGGAGCGACACCAGCTCCTTCTTTCTTGAGGCGGGTGACTTTCTTTTCAGCCAACCTTCTTCCACACGCGACACGCGCTGCTAGGCATGCCAGACGAGCCTCTCATCAAGAAGACGGCTAGTTCCAAAGGGTCAGTTGAAGGATTCGCCAGGCAGGGCGCCATTTGGGCAGCTAAAACAAAGACTTTTTGGGAGCGGAAATGGAGCTGTCAAACGGTACCGTGTTTGAGCTGTACAGTGCCTGCAAGGCGCCCGCAGTGGGTCGGCATCTTACTCGGACTGTGAGTTTTCATCGCTTGCATCATGCATGTTGTCTACTCTCTCCTGAACAGGGGCATGTGCCGTGTGCTCAGCACGCGGCGCGTGCGCTTTCATTTCTTCATGTTGAAGAACCAAAGTAGACGCGCCATTTGTGTCCGCGTGGTTTGGCATGGCTCGCAGTTGATTGGCGCCCCACAATGCAACCAGCCTCAAACTGAAGCTGGGACTAGCATTTCGCGCATCCGCATTCATACCATGCGCGCAAGAGTTTGCAGAACAACTCTTCGACGCCTTGGACAGCCCCCTGCGGGCTGGAGAAACAAGTGCCCCACCTCGGGTGATGGACACTTTATTTGTGGATGCGTGATGACACACCGCTTGGCTTCGTGTGAAAGCTCGTAGCCGCCAAATGTCCTCGCAGAGTGCCGTTGGGCATCATGTGGACTGCATGGCGGCTCGACGCCTCAGTGCCATCACCCTTTGGCCTGCTGCACTTTGAGAGGCCCCCCCCCCCCGCTCCCGGTGGTGTTGTTGAAAGCGAAGTGAAAGGTAACCGAGTTGACAGGGAGCCCACCCTGTGGCTTTGAAGTTCCCCATTCGGAGTCGAACCCAATGCGTGCTGAGGGCACGTGGCAGGCACTACAATGCTGTACGGGTTCCGTTCTCAGTGAGATGTTCAGATAAGTTGGCACTGCCTGGATCCCTCAAATTGAACACTTTGAGGGGCACTCAACTACTGGTAAGACCAAGATGTTGGTTCCGTGAAGAACATGGACTAGGGATGGGCGGGCCTTTCTTTTCCCGACATCCCAAGCTTGTGCTGTTGACACGATGCCTTTTGCAGCCTTTGATTCATGTGTCCCAAACAAAGTTGGGGGGTGCAACTCAGGATTCCCCCGAACGTTGCTTATCAACTAATATGCCTTGCCCATCCTCGCCTCTTCCGGTGCTTGTGAAGATCAATGGCTGTCAGCTGAGGGTGGATGGACACACACCCCTTTGTCAAGGTTGATAAGAATACTGGGGCAGAGAAGTCCGTTTTTGTTATGGCAAGGTCTATGTCCTTTCACTCGCTCCGCACCCTTTTGAGGCCTCTCAGCAGGGTGGCATCAGAATTGAGGATCTAATGCTAGGCGCGCTGGGGAACCATCTGCGATGGACCCGCGGGTGGAAGCAATGTCGAACCATGGGTCAAGACATCTATGCTGTCATGAAAGCATTTGGTCGCTCGGATCGATGCGGAGGGCCCATTCACCCTGACGCGTTGGGATTCTTGAATTGGATTGCAGTGAAATTGGGAGACCTGGGCGCCCCTCGCATCTAAACTTTGAAGACCCCTAAACGGGTTCTAACAGACGGGTTCCAATTGTTTTTGCCAAAGGACAATCATGTGTGTAGCATCCTAGCCCAGGGTTTAGGTGCGGCCAAAGATTCACGCCAGGTGTGAAGCTGGCATGCCTTGCGTACACCGATGATCAGTCCGGGGCTCTTTCTGCAACGGAAAACACATCGACGGGTTTCTTGACGGGCTTCTGACAAGAGAGACCAAGATGTCGAGATGAGCTGTTCCTTGTGTCGACAATGCGTCATGTTCATGGCTTGCTTGGAGTTTCTGCAGAAAAGAAGCGGACCTTCGGACGGTCCCCCTACCCCGACCGAACTTGTTCCTTCAATCATGCGGTGCCTGTCGCATTGCTCAAAGCCAAACTTCGGGGCGGTCAAAACAGGGGCCCTTCAATCTCTGGGCTGCCTGCGTATGCGCTAGAGGCGAACATCTTGGGGCCCCTTGTTCAAGCTTCTTCTTTTTCTTCCCCGAGGACTTAAACCCAGCCCCCTGAGGACATGAAATGGAGCCCTGTTGTCATAGGCCCTTTTTTGGCATCGCCTTAACGGAGCGTCGTATGCAATGGACTCGGCCATCAGCATGCGGCTGTGACTTAGGCGGGGAACTCTCGACAACCTGGGTGGAACGCGGAAGGCCATCGAGACCCTAGCCGGAGGGCGCGGTGCCCGGTGTGTTGAGCTGAAACCCGGCAATCTAGGGGGGGGAGTCCCAACAGGTGCAGCCGGCCTTTTGGTTCTTGACTGGTTTTCGGACCATTTTGATAGCAGGGTGCGATTGTGACTCGGTTTGGCCCAGTTGTGCCATTGGGTTGTGGGCCTCGTTTGGGAAGGCTTTTGGTGGGGTTCCTTTGACTAGATCACCCGAATGGGTTTTCCTTTATTGATCCTAATTCTTATGAACTAAAATCAAGAAAAGGGCACACCCCAGTTCGCTTATTTCCCCATGAGTTGCTTGGCAAGAAAGGAGTTAATGCAGGGGATGCATGGGTTCTGCCCCTTTCAGAAAAGCTTCGATTGGGTAACCAAGATAGAAGGCAACCGCGGGGAAACAAACCACAGGCTGACTCTTCTGGACAGGGTTCCATTTAGTTACTGCGGCTTTTTGCTTAGGGAAATACATCAATCACCCCATGGTTTAAGTTCTTTTGGGGTAACAAAAGAACACGCTACCCCAACATGTTTGCTGGTTTTGCGCCGTCTGACAATCGGCCAGTAAGCACCAGGGGAGACAATCGAGCTCATTAACATGGCTCACGTGCTCACTGTAAAACATGTGTTTGCATGATGTCTTGTTTCAGCTACTTCAATACAGCGTTGCCGGTGATCAATGGTGATCACACTTGACAATGTAAGCAACGACCACTGCCAAGGGGCGTTAAGGGGCGAAGACTCCTCGTTAAGGACAACATGATGACTGCTTGCCAAATGTGATAAAAGGCTGTTAGATGAAAGACTGCAAGGACCTCGCCTTGGCAATCAATGGCAGATTCCGAAGCAAAGACATACACGCTTGTGGAACAAAGGTTTTCAGAGCCGCTTCCTGTGGTAAGGCAATCCGCTTAGTGAGAAGCTAGTTACAGGTTGGTACCATAGGACAGGATTCCCTACAGGGGAATTTCTCACATATTACTTTGGTCTTTTGACAGGACCCCCCCCAGAAAAAAAAAAGAGGCTGGAAGAGGGCTGCGGCCAAGTTTGTGGACCAAAAAAGGAGCCCACAAATGGCTGGTGTTCCTTGTGGGTTCCCTTGCTGTTGTTTCCCACATCACGAAATGCACTCGGGCCTGAGGCCAGAGCGCGCGCGCCGGCCCCTGACAGAGATCCTCCAGGCAAGGAGATGGGTGAACAAGGGAGACCGGCACGTCTTTTTGTGAGGGTAACCTTTTTGGATTGTGTTAAAGGGAAACCCAACGGCAAACCAACAATGTTTTGGGTTCCCCTATTTTGAGACAAACCCAAATACTAAAACTTACTGCGATGATGGTGTATGTGCAAAACGAGAAATCCACCGTTGTAAAATGACTTTGGCTTCCGGAAAAACGGCAGACCGGGTACGGCACGCTGTTCCAGGCACATTGGTGTTTAGCGGCATCCTTTTCAAGCCCTCTTCATTCATGACTAAGAGGAGTCGAGTCCGCCATGAAAGAGAACTCCTGGACTTGTTTGGGTGCAGAACACCTGACCTATGAATCTGCCAGGTAGATCAACTGGTAGCTCACTCCCGAGGGTCAACATGTTTCTTGGCCCAGCCACTTTGCGGACGGAGGCTCTCGGCTTTACGGTGGACCGAATTTTCTCGCACACCGCGATGTTGGGAAGCCTCCGGACTGCCAGCGGCCCAGGTTGGAGGAACAAACAGCGGCCCAATTCCTCGCTTCAAAGGGGTTGTCCAAACTGTGATTCTCCGAAAAGTGATGGCTTGTCCGGTACTTGTTCTTCATTTGCAGGCGGACTGCTGATACTTGTTATGAGCTGATGACGGGACAGCTGCCCTGCTCGTTCTCGTGAGCTGATGTCATACACCTGTCGGGGGAACGTTGGACTGTCATCTGAACAATGGACAATACCATAAGACTATCAGGGTATTGTTTTTGGGTGGGCCTGCCAGCTACGCGACCCGCTCACAACCGGGCCCAGCATTTCGCACACTCTGAAAAGCGACACGTCTGTGCATGGCAGATTGTCAAACATCGAGCCAATCGATCTCGTTTTCACACTTAGCCATGTGAAAGCCGTTTTTCCCGCGTCGCGAAAAGAGGACCATTTCAGGCAGTGTCCTTCTGTAGGTTTGGTGGTCATGGTCCGCTATTGTCATCGCACAATTATTGTCACAATCACTTGTTGGGGTCCCCTTGGATAGTTGATCGTTTGTTTCAATTTGTTTGCTTGTTCTATACGTAGATGAGCACACCTGTATAGCGTGCCAAAAAGAAGTTAGGTGTTGCTTCTTTAGATCAATGTTCCAAGGACATGAGAGCCCCTTATGAAAATCCTTATTGTTGTCGTTTCTCATGTTTATCTCCAATCGTTACGAATCTGTAAATAGACTGGGTGACTACTGTGTTTGTCCTTCCAATCATTGGTCATGGCCATGCAACATGTGCTGTGTGCTTGTGTTTTTAAGGCTACCGCTTTGGGGTTGAGTTTACAGGGGACCGCAGAAATCACCTATGAGACCAACCCGTTCGCCCTGTTGGGCTTGCAGAACATGTCTATATTTGCCCACTGGCTCAGGTAGATACACATGGATTCATCGCGCACAATGATCAGGCCTTTGGCATGTGGGGCTGTTGACTCTCAGATTTGTGTGCCATCCAGGATGTGGTCATCTCCTACCGAGGCACCACTGGTATTGTAGAATGGCTTACGGACCGAAGAGTGTGACTTGTGATGCGCGATTTACGGCCCTGCACAGAAATGCTTGGCAGGACCTCGCCGCAAGTCCCATTCCGTTCCAGCCAAACCTGGACCAGGAGAAAAGCTCCAGCAGTTGCCTGGCAGGCGGGAGGGTTTGACTGCCGGAGCCAGTGCAACACGTTGGCATCAGGCCGGCAGTCTCAACCTCAAGCACATCAAGGTTTTTATGATGCCTTTTTGGCAGCGCACTCAGCTTTGGTTTTTGGGTTTGCGCCTGAACTGCAGCATGCGTTGATCATGGTTGTTGAAGTTGTTGCAGCTCATGTTGTTGACCGCTGACGATATGTCCTTCATCATGCAAGCAACAGCAGGTGCGGTGAAATGCACTTGTTACACACTTCACTCATCATCGTCGCCATTCTAACAATAATAACAACCAGCATCATTATCATTGTGGGATGGTAAAGGCTGCTGGGACAATCCCCGGAAGCTGTACATTTGGGGGGATCCAGCAGACCTCAGCTGTGATTGACCTGGGCCCAGAGCCCTGTGAGATGCAGGCGAACTGGCCCATGAAGCCGGTTCAGTGGATCTACCTGGCATAATATGGAAGTTCCTTGTTCTTGGTGCGTTCCTCTTTGTAACGACCCCCCCACGTGCAGTCTCCGCAGAGCTTGAGGCATCTGTTTGCGACATCAACCAGAAGCTTATGCCACAGCCAGGGCCTTTAAATATGGTTGAGCCCATGCATGTTCAGGTCCTCCAAAAATGGATTATGATCAAACAATGACATGTTGGGTTGGGGCAAAAGTTGAGGTAGGTGAGAGGCAGCCTGACGTGAAAGTGCCGCTGCGTGCATGCTGTGCACGCAGTGCGCGTGCTGTGCGCGCAGTGCATGCGTGCGTGCCCTTGCACAAGTGTGGGCAATGGTTTGACCAATGTGCCATCAAGCACCGCAATCTCTTTAGGAACTCTGTCAAGGCTCTGTAATATTTTGCATGTTTGTCCCTTACCCAAATGCTGATGGCAGAACCGCTATAGATCCTAGGTTGAGGGTTAGCGATTGACCAGGGGAAGTTGCTTCATGCCCCTTAAAGAGGAGGTGCCTAGACCTGCAGGGAGATTGCAACTTGGCAAGTTGAATAGCGGCCTCATAAAAGCAGAGTTTGTTGGTTGGTGTATTACTATGATTCACCCAGGTTAAGCCGGTATTTGTTTGCAAAACAAAGTAGTGTGAGGAAGAATCTACTTGACAGGAAGCCCAGTCTCAGAAACGCTTTGTCAAAGCTTTTTTGAGCCTGGCAAGAGGAACGTGGGCCATAATTTGCTTTTCACAGGCGCTCCTGAATCCTTCCCTGGATTGAGAAAGGATTAAGCGGTCTCTCAATTGAAGATGGAAAATTGGACTGACCAACTCTTTGTTTTTGAGGAGCCTTGCTTGTGGCCAGACAGAAACTGGGCATGAAAGGAGAGCCACTTCTCGCGTCTCGCCAGCCTCCGTGAGGCTGCGAGACACGTCACGCCCAAAGCGGCTGATTATTGCTGGGGCCTCGCTGAAATCAGATGGCTGAAATGGTCTGGTGAGGGAGGAGTGGGGAGTGAGGAGTGAGCTGTGCCTTTAGAGTTGGCAGCATTTTGATGGTTGTGTCTAACGGAATCTGAGAGAAAGCACACATTTGGCGGGTCCCACCCATTTGGGGAGTGCTCATAATCCAAATTGCGATATGACAAGACCATTGAGTTCAGAAATTCCACAAGCGATGCTTAGGAGTTGAATCGAACTGCAGGGCAGTCGTCCAGGCCGTACATAGATCGATCTCAAAGTGGTGTGAGTGCCATTTGGTTTCTCTCCTGCCAATCGTAGGAGACACATGGAACTTGTGGGGGAAACCACGTTGATTGCAATTCTAAGGGGATATTTCTGTGACCCCTCTCGACCCATAGCTCGAATGGGGTAGCAGTGGTATTGTGGAACCAGATTGCGTCATGAGTCATGATCATAGAACAACAGTTGAACGTAACACATCTTCCAATGCACAGTTATGTGTGCATCCATTTGTTGGAGCCTCGCTTGGAGAGAATTGGGGCGAGTTGGGGTGAATCCCAATCTGAGGCCGGCCACAGTATCGGAGGGGCCATCGCCATGGGAGCACTAGGCGCCATCATTGTGTCGCCAGGTTTTTTTCTTTTTTTAATCGCCCTTTTGACCGTTTGGGAGAGCCCCTTTTGGATTTGCACATGTGGCCCTCTGATATCCCCCCACCCACCCCCAAAAAAAAGTAACAAAGAGCAGCAAAAAGTGCCAAGGGGGGAACCCTGGCAGTAGGCGCACCTGTGAACAGGGTGTCACGAAGTCCCGCAAAGGGACCTCGACAGAAACCTCTTAAAGAAGGAAGCGCGCAACAAAAAAGCCCTCAAACCATCCGTCCTATTTCGCAGTTGAATTCCGTTGCCTGGTCAGCGCTCGCGAGTGTGTGTGTGTGTGTGTCGCTTGGCAGGGTTTGCTGGACACTATCCACAGATATGTTTGGATCCCTGCCTCCTGGTTGTGTCCTTTTGAGGCACGCCCTTTTGGTTGACGTTTAAAGGAAAGTCAACCGGAATGTAACCAGCTCCCCTTTCTTTAGGGAAACACGTGACATGTATATTATATGACACATGCTCATTGATACAAGAGTCAATGCGCATTGCGCCTGTGGTATGTGTGTGTGTGGCCGTGTGTGTGCGCGCGCTCGTTGAGCGATCCCTTTCGTGGGTCCTTGAGTCAAAGGGCATCGCAGATCAGCCGATCAGATCAGATCAGCTCTCGGGCAGTTTTCCCTGTCACGAGGTTATCTCCTGCAGAGCTTTGACTTTGCATCATCTCCGTCTGGCGCACAGCGGCACAGCGGGCGAGAGAATCTGAGAGACAGCGAGAGTGCCGCGTTCCCCTGGGGCACTGGGAGCCCTCCAAAAGGGTTCTCCGCAGTTCCCCTGGGGCGGGCGTTAAGCATCACCTGTTGGGCCAGTTTAATGGGAGTCTCCTCCAATGGACGATGCTTAAGGAGAACTGCTAGGGTGGTTTCATTTGGATTGCTCTGTTAAGATTACCCAACAAGGAGTCTCTGGTATGATGCAGTCCTATTGACTCGGCTGACAGTTTGGCTGTAGCTCACACTGTTCGGCCAAACAAACTTGACACACCTGACATGCTGAAGTCATGTTGCCTCGGCCACACGACCATGAAGTTGTAATTGGATGATTTGCCCAGAGTGCTTGGGTTGTTGTTTTGGTTTGAACGATCTGCTTCTTTTTTTCTTTTTCTTTTTCGGGGGAATGAACGCTTGGTTTCTATGGGCAAAAAAGCGGCAGGTTGGACGTTCACGGTTTTGACAAGAACTGGGCGTGTAATCCAACTGTTTCAGAGCCATAGCAAGCAGAATGGGAAGTCCTAGTTGCCCTCAATGGCTCAAAGCTTGCCACTCATAGTCACTTAGCATGCAATGATGGCTCCCCTGGCCATGGTTTCGAATCAGCAAATCAAACTAGTCAAAGGGCACCAACCCCCTTTTCAGTCCCTTTAAAGTTCTTTGGATGCTTTTTTATGGATGCGTGCCGTCCCCACCTGTCAAATGGACCACTATGGGGGCTGACCCAAACCTCCAGAGCTTTCTCCAGTGGCTTTCGACATTTGACGTCAACCAGAAACACGGTGACACGGGTCGAGTCGAGCCTTCGAGCCTTCGAGCCTCGAGGCACCGCATCCTCTTCGTGAGCACGGGCCAGCCCCGCTTCGGGGACGACATCTTTGCGTCATGGCTGGACAAGCAGCTTGCGTCATTGAGACGCCCGGGGGCCTAGCGGATATCTGACGCCAGGTCCAAGTCAGCTCAGTTCGGGAGGAATGTGACCCATGCACGTCCATTAGTCGGGATTCCTGATTGCTGCTTTGTGAATGATGGTACTTTGCCCAGATAGCTAGCCTTGTTGGCTTCTTGCTGGCTTCAATTTGTAAGGATCAACCTGCAGAGGGGTAAGGGCTTTGGCGATGAGAGGTTGTTTTAGAGGGAAATGATTTCCAGGTGGAGGCGGGCACAAAAGGGCCTCGGCATTTCTGGCATCAATTCAGTCAATTTGGCTTTTGTAAGACATTGTCTATGCGAACAGTATTGTTATCAGATAGTCAACAAAAGTTCTTGCCATTTGCAGTTTGTTGAGCACTGCCTTGTCGGGCTGCTGTTAGAGATGGAGCCTGACCTTGCGTTCGCTTGAGGTACAATTTGACACACATGTTCACATCGCACTATGGTTGGAACCCTGTGGGACCCATGTTTGGTACAGTTGCAGAAGTGCTTGCCACCTACAAGCCAGGCCTATGTGTTGGAGTGCCTTCTGTTTTCACAGCAACCACCTGTTGTTGCCCTCAATCACCATGAAAGTCAAAACCACCCCTTGATCCTTGATGGAGGACTCCCCCCCGGGATTAGAAATTAGAATTCCCCACTGTCACGCGACCGTTTGGGGCATTTCGCTTCGCGGCAGATGCAGGCTGAAGACAACAAGCGGGGTCAACTCAACAGAACCAAGGAAAGCTACTGTCGACTGATTCCAGACAAATCCGTGCCTGCCGAAAGGATACAGTGGATCCTGGACGCCTCTCTCTGTCGCTCTCTCTCCCTTTCTCTCTCTCTCTCTGGGTTTGTTGTCCGATTTCAACCAGTCATCGGCTTTAATCCCAAAAGGGTCCCAGTGGATGTTCCCCACCCACAACCAGTCGATCGTTTTACTCTGATAGAGGTTTCCTCTAACAATGGGCTGGGTCAGCTTTACCGTAGTTTTCAGGACAGTATGATGTCCACCAATACTTGACTCCAACAGCGATTGGTTTTGTTTTGGATTATCCGACTCAGGGAGTCCCTCAATGTGCCCACACCCACAAACATAATTTACACGTTGATCACTGGAGAGTTGTATTTGTTCATGCAGCGACAGCTGTATTTTACCCTGTTTTATCTTCCCCTTGTGTTTACCGTGTTTTTTTTGTTTTGTTTTTGCATTTTTGCATTTTTAAACGCCGTTTCCCTGTTTTTTTCCCAGAAATTCACAGGTGACTCCAAGCTTCCCCACCGCCTCCGCTGCGGAAACCGATTCGAGGAGCTGGGAAGTGCTGTGCCGTCCGCCTGGTGAACGACTGCGACGCGGTGCCCACGGTGCCCGCGAGCGGCCAGGGCCCACGGTGGTGCGCTGGTGCGATGGGCAGGGAATGAGGGAATGAGCCTTACAAACTTAATCAAACTTATAAGCCATCCCTTGTGGTTTTCTTTGAGGGAATCCCTGGGTTCCTTCCCAGAGTCCCTACTGAGCACCAGCAAGAGAAAGGAAGGAATGAAGGAAGGAAGTCATCAAGGAAGGAAGGAAGGAAGCAATTGAAGTAAGCAAGGAAGTAATCAAGTCAGCGACGGAAGCAAGGAAGCAATCAAGGAAGTGATCAACGGAGTGTCAAGTCAGCGCCGGATGTGGTTGAACATGTTCCAGCTGAAGCTTCCGATATGTGTTTCTTTGTTGTTGTTGGTTTTAAACATCTTTGTTTGGGCCCATAAGTGACCTCCTTTTCAGTGGAGAAATGTTTAAGGGGGACATATTGGGGGAGCCCTTCGCTTTCCCCAGTCTTGGTCCTTTCCCAATCTCGGGACACCTCCGTTTAAGGAGAGAACCAGCCCCGGAGTTCTGGAGGAAGGAAATCGAGGTCGAGTTGGTGGTTAAAGGAAGGCCACCCCAAGGTTAACTTTGAGAGCCCCTCGCAATAATCGTATCAAGGGAAACAGGATAAGGTGGTTCCTTTTTCAGAGCCAATCAGCACATACATGTAAATGTCCAAACAACTCCAACACAGGCCACGAAGCGATTTCTAGATGGAGAGAGAAGGCAATGTGCTTTCCCAGCATCATGCCCCTCCCCGGATAAACATCCACAGGTTTCCCTTTGGTCTCACAACACGCCCATATGCAGTTTATCCGATTCGGCGAGGCTACCGCCACGCCGGGAAGTTGTGCCTCCTCACCTCAGAGGGGGAGCTACTCATTGGCCCAGAGGCGCTTTTCGCGGTGCCGAGAGAGGTGTCACCAGAATGGCCCGATCCAAAAGCATTCGCATCAGGATAGTTGTCTTTTTGGTTTTGCCTATGGCCCTTCTTGGCTTCCATATTGGTTGATGTCTGATGATGTAAGGGTGTACCTCATTTCAAGACATCACGAAGTTAAGGATTCTTTGAAAGGCTTTCCTTGAAAACAACCCCACTGCTTCAGCCCATTCTTGTCCCTCGGTCGCTTGGTCACACTTTTATGGAGCACGGCAGTACAGGGCAAGGCCAACTTGTGCCTTCCTGTGCGGCCCAAACAAGCAACCTTTGTTGGCGGCTCCAAAAAAAGCAACAGGTGCACCTGTGATAGGTAATTAGTGCTAAGACCCAAATGGCTGGTTCATTCCTTTCCGCTTGAGCACCATGCAGATGGCACGTTTGTTTTGACTCCAGCTTCCAGTTGTGCTTCTGCACTCTGGTTGCTAGAGGGCCCACAGTCTTTATTTGCCCCAAAGGACACCGTAGGATAGCATCTTTCAAGGGCTATCAAATTCTACCCGTGCCTTTGGAAACCCACCGGTCAAATAGACAGTTTTCGGAAGCTCAATCTCCTTTTAAATGGGACCCCCCCTTAGAGGAACTGGCGGCTTAAAATGTGGGTCCATCCCCTGCCAGCCGCCAGCCGAAGGCGCCGCCAGCCTGTCAGGTGGAGGAGAGAGACGTAGGCACCTTGGCGGAGGGCGTGGATGAGCACCGCACGGACAATTACTTGAATTTGCTGGCGAGCATTGCAACCTGAATTTGCCGGGACCTTGGTGGTCCTTCCTTTTTGTGGAGTGACTTGTGCTAAGGGAAGTGGATTTCGCAAACGAGACCTTGAGCTGCTTGAACATACAGGTCTACCAGAGGCTATATGTTACTTTCCCTCAAGATCGCAACCAATCGCCTGTGTGGAAGCCATGCGTCAAAGGCCTTTTCGTAACTATGGACATGTCAAAACACGGGACACTCAAAAGGGTGTTTGTTTTTTTAGCTCCCCTTTATGCAAAGCTGGAAAGGGGACCACAAAAACAACATGTGCACTTTTTTTGTTTTTATATGTACACATACACATACAGATATTATATATATACACACACGTTCCTGTTCTGGAGTGCTGGATTCAGAGCGCTCGTGTTTATCGCTGCTGATCGGCTGCTTGCTGGCTTTAGTGGTTGCCGCCTTTGGAGCAAACCAGGACAGATCACAGGCCTTTGAAACACCGTCTAAGGTGTGGACACATCCGAGAAATGCATTTGTTCAACTCTGGCACGCTTGCACGGTCGGGCCCAGGATGAATGCTTTTTCATGCGCCTAGCTTTTGTTGAGCTTGAGTTCCTGAAGGCACCAGCCCCGGGAACAAAGTCGCTTTCCGCCGAGGTTGGGCCCAATGCATGGTGCTCAGGATTTTTCGCCGCTCAAAGAGGAGCGGCTTAGGCATTACGCCTAACTTTAGCCTCAGTTTCATTGGTGATTTTGAATAACGCCTCGGTTGGGCAAGAGTCTCACGAGGTGCGAACTTAGGGCCATCAAATTCCATTCGCGTTTTCTCGAAATTCGGGGCCTTGGAGCCTAGAGGCCACAAGGTGCAAGGAATTTGGAGACATCCGGAGACCATCCAGCCTTTGAGCTGAGCCATGGATCCCATTGCAACTGGGGTCATCCACCCTGTCGAGTCTCACAGCAGGGAAAACCACAGAGTTGTATAGCTGAATCAATCGATTTGTCTCCTGTGCATGCACAGCTTTGGCTGTTTATCTCCGCGATTCGAGATGCGTGAAGCACATCATTTCTATAAAGCGTGCCCGCGTGCTTTCTCATGCACAGCGGGAGCCGCTGATGCATTCATTGCGCAATGTGAAGCGACTTGTGAGCTTCAAAGATGTTCAGCACTGAGCCATTTGCTTGCATGGCTGGGTTTCCAATTGTATGGATCTCCAGGCAGCCGAATTACCAGAACATCAACTTGAGGCAGATCAAGGACAACCTGAGAGCCGACGAGTGGGCACGGTAGTTTGGGAGGAGCCGCATCTCAAACCTTTGTGCTTTTCAGGCAACAGATTCGGTAGATTCCGACTAAGAGCTCCATGACCATCCCTAAAGCGGAGGAATTCTGTTGGCTGTTCAGGGTGGCTAACCCATCAGTACTTTCGGCTTGCCTTCAAGACCATCTTGAAAGGGTCCCACTCGTTCTGAGCTCCATTCAAGTGTGGAATGCTTTGGAGTCCCTTCAAGGGCTTGTGTTATGCACGACTCCCTGAGTGTACTTCCCAAGTGCCAGAAAGCCATTCCCCCCTTAACATATTACACATACTTGTGACATGATATATATATATATATATACATATGCTGTCATATATGTGTACATATATATATATATACATTTGCTGTACACCCATAGAGAGGGGAATCTGACACCAGTCCTTGATGCCCCCCCAAAAATATCCTTTTGGACACTCATAGTCACACTGTGTCGATGCAGTTTGGGTGACTATGTTTGACCTGACAGACGTATGCGGGTTACAATTCGAGAGGTACTCTAGCATCGCCGAGTTCCTCCAAGGGGTTCGGAAGGTGTTGGACACCGCGGCGGAGTGCGTGTAGAAGGATTTGGTGTCAGGGCGACGTTGGGAGCCATTGAAACAAGAGTTAAACATCCCGTGGGGGTCCAGCTGCTGCCCCAAAGTGAGTGTTTGTTTTGAGACCCTTTTGAGGTCGTTCAGAGGGGAAACCAAGGGAAATCGCCTGTTTTGCGGAGTCCAAGTCCCCAATTTGGAGACAACAACTGGCCATTTTGGAAGGCGTGTGTCCAAACTGAACTGTTAGACTCCCTTTTGGATGCGATTGAAAGAGAAGCCAAAAAGGAAGCCAGTCAACGCGACTTGAGTATATCAAAACTAGTTGGCTCCCTCCTCTCCCCCCCATGTTAATCAGCCTCGTCAGCCCAGCAAGGAATTCAGACCTCAGTTTCTGTGGACCATGAATCAACGTGGCCTCGCAGGTACCTGGAGGACACGCACGAGCACAAGGCTGCTGCGGAGGGCCGAAAGTTTGTGCAAGGCCAGCGATGCAAGCGAGTAGCATCTGAGCAACGGACAACATTATCCGGGCATCGGTTGCGTGTGTGTGTGGGCCCTTATTGGTGTTACTCGGTTTTGCCATTTTGCAGGTTTGGGTATGGGTTTTGGGTAGTCCACGACGGGCTCAACCGTGCTGATGGACCATGCAGTAGCCACCTGCGAAGTTATGTGCAATTATCCCTTCGCATGGACGGCGTGCACTTTCATGAAGCGACTCACACAATTGCACTCTCTACAAGGATCACCTTCTAATCCCTCTCCACCTGTTTCATGCCTTGGTTTGCGATCTCGGACTGATGCTGATTGTGCATTTATTACGGAGCTGTCACTCGCAGGATTTGAACGGGACAACCGCGCCGTGAAAAGAAAGGTGCGCTGAGCCGAATCGGCCGAAGCTGAAGCGGTGACACGCCAATCAAGCAATCTGACTGGATTCCCCTACTTGAAGTCAACCTGCCCGAAGATTTTGTTAACTGTATACACATTTTGGTTCACGATGACAAATTGGGCACTGGATCTTGGATGCTAGAGCACATCATGAAACCGAAGGCGTCGCCTCGCGGTTTCACCTCGATGTTCTGCATGGGGCAAAAGGAAAATATGCGGCGCTCGGCGTTTCTCACAGGGTTTAGAGTGAGTTTACTTTGGATGGGCCTTGGATGTGCTGTTCAAACGGGAATGTGGGATGCCCTCATTCTTTCACATATTCGCAGGATTAAGATCAAACATGTCGGATCCGTGGCAAGCGGTCGACCCGTGGGGCGGTACCAACACCGTCCCAAACAACTCGTATTATCCACCAGCCGCGGCATCAGCGCCATCGCAGCGGTGGACAGATGCAAATGGGAATGAGTATATCCTCGACATCCAGGGGGAGACCGTCACTGCCTCCTGCGAGAAATTGAATTATCACGAATCCGGCACGCTGAAAAACGGCAAGCTCGGGCTGTTTGGAACCTGGCACGACTACACGCCTGAGAAAATCACTTTCGGGCCACCCTTGTCCACCAGCTGGACGCGCGTCGATCAAGGCCGCTCGAGAAGCCCTGGCTTGGTCACATGGCCCTGTAATGTTTCGGCGGCCCCAGTTTCTTCCAAGAAGATCCAAGTAAAAGGGATTTTGATAGCACTCGAGAGCGCACTGAGCAAACGCGTCAAAATCTGGCAGGCAGTGGATATCCGAGCTTCTGCTATAAAGCTCGTAGCTTTTGCGAAGTGAGTAAAGCACTACTGCGTAGCGTGCACCCTCAGTGGTCTTGGTTTCCCTCTAACACCCGGTGTTTGTGGGGCTCACTTCCCTTGAAGTTGCTTCGAAACCAAACCCAGCCAGAGCTGCGGGGCGCTTGACGCAGGCCATTTTTTTTCTCGCCAGCCTGCGAAAATTACAAGTGTCCTTTGTCGGCATTGCCACTGCGCAACAAGACCAATTGTCTTGGAAATTGCTCTTTTAACCGTGGACACAGAGGAGTCTCAATGATTCATCTTCTTTGGATGCAATATGACGCAATCTGTTGTAGTTTGCAGGTGGGCTCAGCTTAGGCTTCTGAAGCTTCCATTGCATCGTCCCCCGATTGCTGTGGGCAGATAGGGGCACCCTTCAAATGGATGTCTCCCCCCTCAGACGAGACGAGATTTTTCCGACCAAAGCCAACCCAAAACCCCATCCCAACCAGTCAATTCCCATCACAAGCCTGAACCCGCAAACCCCCCAACCCCAGCCTTTGCTCCTTGGCTCGCCAGGCGAAGAACCGCAGCCTGCCCAAGCCGAGCCGGCGGCAGACAATTGGTCGAGCTGGGGTAACGCGAACGACTCCTGGAACTCCTGGAACAACCCGCAGGCATGGGACTTCAAGTCCATATTAATCTTCAAACAGTTCCTATTCATGGCCCTTCTCAATTGCAAGGCTTAGCTAGGTCCCGTGGTCCCCGTGATCTTTTCAGGGTCAAGCCAGGATTGGTCGAACGCCTGTTTAATGTGTGAACATCGCTTGAAGCAAGATGAGGCGTGAATCTGCCAGAAGGTCGTGTTTGTGTGACATTGCAAGATCTAGGACTTGTGTTTGCGATCACGGAAGAAGACCAACTTGATCTAATGAAGCAATACATGTTTTCGTTGCTACCCAGCAGAGAAATATGTTGTTTCTTTTTTGCCTCGGTTGAGTACGACCGAAGACCCGCCGCGCATCCACGATCAAGCTGGGCTTTGTAGCAATCGCGGAAATGTGTTGGAGTGTGTGTGTGTGTGTGTGTGTGAGGCTGGATAATTCCGACCTGACACTGGCCAAAGTGAGAACCAACTATAGTTCCAGATGCTCGACAAGAAATGTGATGCTGAACACGCCAGGATGCCAGGGCGAAGAGCGATTTGACCCCCCCCCCCCCTCACTCCTTGCCGGGAGTGCGACGTTCCCTAACGTCGTCAGCTTAAACCACTGGCTTTTGGTTGTCTGAGACCTCCAACCCTGACAGGGCCAAGCCCAGACCGAGCAGTCGAATGGCGCCTGGGGAAGCTGGGGGGGTACAGCAGCGCCTAGCTGGGAAGATCAGGAGAAGAAGCGCTGGGAAGGCTATCAAAGGGAGTTCCAATCCGCCCAAGAGTGGAACAAAGAGCGCGGGATCCTTCCAGGTGGGGGGGTTCTGAGTGACATGATCACTTGCCGCCTGCTTACCAGTGGAAACCCCAATGTTTCCCACACCACACCCCAACACTTCTTTTGGGTTTCCCTTGCTTGGATGTTTTGCTGGGTCTACAAAATTGTTTTGGAGCTAAATGAACATGACGTGTGTCTGTGTTTTTTTCCAGGAGTGTCCCCACCCTTCAGTAGGCAGTCGGCGCATGCCAGGAGGCCAGGAAGAGATGGATCCCTTCAGCGGTGAGGCGGAATCCAAAGGCACCGTATGGCCATCGTCAAAATGCACCACAAACTGCCACGAACCGATGGCCATCAGTCCTTGTTCCCATTTAGTCCTGGTTTCATTTTGGGGTTACCCTATTTTTTTGACCCCCGTGAGCTGGATCGCTTGCCGTTAAGGGTCACACTTTGGCCTTGGAGCAACAGAACAGGTGCACGGAATTCTCATAATTCTCGCAAACGACGCCAAAGACTCAACATGTTGTCCCACTACAAACACACCCCACACACACATAGCGCACACACGCAGATAGGCCGCGACATGCAAAGACAAACAATGACACACACACCGCAAAGACGCAACAAAACAAGGACAAAGAAGCTCTCTCACATAATCACACACACACAGACCCAATGGCCAGGTAAGCAAACGCTCAAACAAACCCACACATATATATTCATACATTCAGCACACGCAAACACCCATGCACACACACATTGCATTGGATACAACAAGACCACACACACTGCATGGGAGGGTGGATGTCTATGTGGCTCTGTTTGTGGAGGTCTGTGTCTCCTTCTGCCTTTGTGTCAACATGTGAGCTGTTTGTCAATGCAATCCTTTGATGCCGAAACCTAAGCTTCGCCGGTTGTTCGAAAGCTGAATTGCCGGTCAGGCAGCGGTGAAGATTTTTGTCTTTATGACTCCGTGGCGGTGACCGTGAATGGGACGAAAACAGACCAGATCAGACGCCTCGCGAATTTCGAGGACCTCTTTACCAGGTTTGCAGGGGACATTCCGGTGCAGCTGGAGGAGAACATGAACAAGACGGGGCCTTATGCCTTGTGGACAAAAGGGCGGGAGCGATATGAAATGACAACAGTGAAGCCACACCCCATGAGCCCAGGTGTGGTTTCTCGATGCCAACGCCGGTCCAAAAATGGGCCATCCCAGCTGCATTGGCAGGCAGGGCCACTCGAGACACTTGCGCAAGGCACTTTCTGGATGTGTGGTTTGTTTCCCTGCAATTTTTCAAGGGAAGCCAGAAGAGTCAACCAGAAGAAGGACACCTTTTGACGTCCCACAAATATTAGACAACCCCATGTACCCGACCCAGACATCTTAAACAACCCCATGTACCCCATGTGTGCCATCTTTGAGACAACCCATGTATTTTGGCACAGGACGTGATATCATGTGCTGCGCCCAAACTGGCAGTGGCAAAACCGCTGCCTTTCTTGCCCCTGAGCTGCATTGGGCCTGCGAACGTCTGAAGTCTTGGAGGGTATCCTTTCTAGGTTGGTCTCAACGGGCAGCAAAAGGAACACCGTTTTTGGGGATGCTCACCCCTTCCCCCCATTGTGACACAATGATAACGCTGATTCGTCAGGTGCCAACTCTGGCAAGCATGATCAAGCATCACAAAGCCGTCGGTTCTATGGCCCTGTCCTCAGCCAGTTTTGTTCTTGCACGCATGGCGGCAGCTCATCAGCAAGTGCCCGGGTCTCGTGCAGGAGGTGGCCTTCGAAGGCCCTTGCAAGCCTGACACGCTGATTCTGTCCCCCACCCGGGAGCTCTGCCTCCAGATCTTTGAAGATGCCTTGAAGTTTTGCCATAAGACGAAGCATCGATGCCTTCGTGTTTATGGCCAAGAAAAGGCGAAGACCCAAATCCTCGAGATTGCCCGAGGCACGGAATTTGAACTTAAAGGCTGTTTCAAGCCTTTCGGATGCGACGTGTTCATGTTTCCAAAGGAAGGTGTTCTGAGCCTGTCCTGGTGCTGAGTCTTGTATGCCCCATGGCCCATGGTTTTGAGTCCTTGTCCCAGCACCTGCGCGACTGCGCCGGCATGTCGTTGTCTCTTCCCGGTTGGGCAAACTTTCGAGGTGCAGACCTTTGCGTGGCCACCGTGGGGCGCTTGTACGACTTTGTGGGTGCCGGGATTATCAGCGTTGCGGATGTGAATTGCTTCGTCTTGGACGAAGCTGATCGCATGCTGGACTTGGGATGGAAGGAGCAGATCGAGGACATTGTGGCTCGGAAAGGGCCGAGGGTCGTCGCTAATGTCCTTGTAGTAGGTTAGTTTGGCTGAAAGCCCATGGCGGTCGTTTCAGTTTAGCTCCAATCATGCAGAGATTGGCTGGGGCTAAGAAAGCATATTGGGAAGACGGAGTGAACTGAACAGTGGAGTGGTTACTTGATCTCAAGAACTGCACCTGCCTTAATGCACTGAATGTGAGAATGACTCTTTCGTATTGAATCTGGACGACACTAAGCAGATGTCTTTTGTCCGGTGAGCTGATGTGCTGTGGGAATGACTTTGTTATTTGCGATAAGGGACAAGGAGACAAAAAAAACGGAGAGGGGCAGAGAAAAGGGTGGTGAAGCACGGCTGATGAACCTATTAATGATCGTTGACCTTGTCCTTTGCATATTTAAGCCTATTATCCGGTTCTTTGCTTTGTGTCGGCCAAGATGTTGCCGTCTGTTGCCGCCAGACGTGTGCGTGGGCAATGTGTTTTGCACGTTCAGCCCTCGCCCCCCTGCGAAATAGCGAGCTTACCCCCCCCTTGAAGGCCGGGGGTTGCCGGAAGTCCTTGAACAACAAACACGTAACAAAAGTCAAAAAGACGTATGACTTGGTACAGTTTACGCAACGTTTACAATATGTTCCCCCTAAATTTGGGTTGTTTGTTTGTTTGTTTTACTGATTTGCTTTACGTGTTCCCGGGACACCAATTTCTCTTCTGAGAACCCCCCAAGATGGTATACCAGAAGAAAGAAAGTGGGAAAAACAAGCGTAAACCCGGCGGGAAAAAAACAAAACAAACATCCATGCCAATCATACTAAAATCGCATCAAGCCGTAACAACAAATAAACATCAATGGGCTTCCCTGACTTTGCCTACACCACAGGTCACAAAACCATCACTTTGCTCCATATGAAACTGCACGGTCTCGAACTGTGATTATTCCCACTAGTACAACATGTATTCGCAAAACCGAGTACATCATTCAACCCAGCCCGAAATCGTCCGAAGCTCCACACGTCGGATAGAAGCCAAGTTTATTGTTGCGAATTCTTACAATCCCAGAGTCGCAGAGCAATTGGGTCCAGGCAAGGCGCTGGGGCGGGTTAACTAGACTTTTCAACATTGAATGTTTGCATCCTGGCTTGTTTTTGCGTCTCATGTCCACATCTAGGCTCATCTGGGAGGCATGCACTTGTGTGTTTAGGGGTAGAATCAGGGGGATGGGATTATCAGGGTACCTGTTGTTATGTTGATTGGGTGATCATAGGCGCAGGTGCAGCACCTTGAACCGTCCAAAGCTTGATGCAGCTTTTGAGGTTGAAAATCACGGCATGCCGCCAAAGACGGAGCGGCAGACGTGGATGTTCTCAGCCACATTTCCGCAGGAGACACATTGGCTGCACTTGGCAGTGTTGCTTCCTGATGCTGATTTTATTGCTTAGATACAGTTTGTGCCAACCACAGCTGGGGATCATGTCGTTGATGTAAAGTGCCCCCGGTCAGCTCTGCTTTCGGCCAGAACACGTCGCAACCTGGTTCGAGCAGTCAGAGCCCTTGTGTTCAACTAGGAGAGAGGCAAAAGAGAGAACCCACCACAACGCCAAGCCTTGCTTTGTTTGGCACCTTTTCTGAACGTCCAACAGCAGCATGCTCAGACGTTCATGTAACCCCCGGAGGTCCACAGCTTCCATGCCATCTTGCGTCCTCTGACCGAGGATTCAAACCCTCGCGCTCAAGTATCTGCATGATCACCTCTTCATTTCAGTCGGCGCTGGGCTTAACCCTGCGACACTAAATTGCGTGCCTTATTCACCCCTAAAACAGACATCCTCCCCGGGGTTTGTATGGCTGGGCTTGACATGTAGAGGTTCATTCAGGAGCTCACAGCACCTTAAACGGCAAGGTTGACATGACCATGAAGCCATCCATGCACATGGGATTGCAACAAAGATAAGGGCTTTGCCGGTAATCGCCTCACCCCGTTGGTGTGGATTGGTGGTTGGGGATGTGACCCATCACCAGACCAAGCCACATTCCCATGCCCCTTGTCTCTAATCTCTAAAAGTTAAAAGGCTATGGCCCTTGATACTCCTCAACCCTTGCAAAGCCATCTAGCTGTGATCATTACTAACGGGGTCGGTGAGGCGTGGTTGGCAGCCCTGCGGTTACCGTGACACAGATTGTGCAGAAGGTGGAGAAGGCAGCGGAAAATAGGACTCGGCGTCGTGCGTATTTTGTCCTTTTTGTTTCTCCGCAAATTGGGGGGGGGCCCTCCTTAGATCAGGCTCTTACAAGAGAGGCGTTGTAACACATGCGTGGCCCCTTAGA
>CAUJNA010000247.1:460000-480000 GCA_963377175.1 Effrenium voratum
AATAGTGGGATATGCACATTGTTTTGGGAACGTCACTCGGTAGAGTGACTCGTGGTGTGACCAAAAGGCTTTGCGGAGCCTGGGCTTTTGTCATTGGAAATGCAAAAATGACTTGCCTTCTACCAAGCCGTAGCCTGGCAGAGCCGGGGCGGCTGCTCTTTGGATTGGCCAAATTGGGTTGAATTGAAAATGGCTGCTTCTACACTTTTGGGAAAGGGGCCGGAGGTTCAAAGGTGAGGGTCGGGCCGTTTTCCGAACACCTCGTTTCTTTTTAGTTTTCCTCCTGGAGGTTTTTGAAGGGGTTGCGTTGCAAGTTCAATGCGTTTGTGGCGATTTTTAGTGTCTGTCCTCCTTTGCATCTAGTGTGTCGGTCACCTGTGTAAACGTAACGTGGAACTATTAAAAGTAGAGCCCCGGCGGGTCGGCCTGCGCAGAGCTAGTTTTCTACCCGCGGATTTTCCGACAAGAAGCAGCCCTGAGGTTGATAGGTAGAAAGATGGAAGAAGCGTAGGTAGGGAGACGTGAAGATAGAAAGGAGAGAAAGAGAAAGGAAAAAAGAGAAAGAGAAAGAAGAGAAGAACTCAAACTATAGTTATTATATCGAAACTTCCGCCGGCTCTACTTCAGGCTGCGGTTTTCCAGATCAAGCGCAGGCTGGGCGTGAACGGTTTGTTGCAGCGTTCTGGGTGTAACCCAAACAACCACAAAGCCAGGAACCACCATGCGTGAACGGTTTGTTGCAGCGTTTTGGGTGTAACCCAAACAACCACAAAGCCAGGAACCACCATGCGTGAACGGTTTGTTGCAGCGTTTTGGGTGTAACCCAAACAGCCACAAAGCCAGGAACCACCATGGGTGCCAGACTGCCAGAAACACCCAGAAACACCTATCCCACTTACCAATGGAATCCAGTTGGCTCTGATCACTTACCAACTAGAGGCTGGGCTTCTCAAAAAAGAGTGGTCCCCGCAAAATTGGCAACGGTTCCTTTTCCCCAATTAACCGAAAATGGGGTCCGACCTGGGGATCGATCCACGGGTTCTTCTGAGGTGGATGTGATGGTGGCCACCGACGTGGCCTCCCGAGGTCTTGATATCAGTGGGGTGTCCCACGTGCTGAACTACGACGCTCCTAAGGAGACGTCGAGAAACGGAAAGTGAACGGAAGGGATCCAAAAAGTGCAGGGGGAAGGGGGGATCCATTCCAAAAGGCGATTCCTCTCAAAATGAAGATGGTTCCATGTTAACTGGCAGCGGAGTGGATCTTGTAAGATGCTGTCACGCTTAGGCCAAGCTTGTTTGCATTTGTAAAGGCCGGCAACTTTCGCTGCTCCGGCTGAAACTCGCAACTTTTCGCAATTTGTGAACAGTCGCGAGGTTCAGCTGTTGCTACTTTCGGGCACAGTACTGCCTCACATTTGAAGCCCTTTGGTTTGGAGAGAAACTTGGCTTGAGAATTCTCAGGAACCAGTCTCCGACCACTTACCGTTGACTTGGAAACTGCTTGTGAACCACATGCAAACCCTGCGTGCTTGCAATCAAAGGTCAGCATGATAGGCAGTGCCGTTGCTTATTCGCATGTAGCACGCCTGTGTGCCACCCTGGTGGAATAAACGCAATGCCTGATGTGATGGCCAGGAGATCTCGCTTTATGTGCAGCGCATTGGCAGAACTGGTCGCATCGGTCATCGTGGCACTTCAATTACCTTCATCACCTTCGAAGTCGGGAGCCCTAGAGCCGTTGCACTTTGAGGGGTTCTGAAAGTTACTGTTTGAGACGGTTTCCTTTGAACCACCGTAAGCCCACCGTAAGCTCGATAGAATGCGGGTAGTTTGAGGATGTCTGACTAAAGTTTCCTCTCAAGCTTGCCGTCGTACCATGATGGGACGCAAATGCGGTGCAAGATGCGCCTTTGCGACTGAGGCTGGATGGTGCATTGACAGCGACTCGACTCGGTTTCGGCGGTTCGTCGTGAAGCCAGGTCCAGAATCGGCCCATGTGCAAAGGGGTGAGACGGCGCTAGATAAATTTGCAAGAGTCCCTCACTAGGAAATCTGCTCCGTCGACTGAAATGTGAGGGCTATACCTCATCCAACGTGCAACTGGAAGGTGTATGTAGCTGCGAGCTGCACCTTTTGTCCCTTGTCTCGGGTTGGTCCGGGTAGGTTTCTTTGGAGACTCAACCCGACAGAAAGGTGCCCTTTTTGTTATTCTTGCCACCCACTAAGGGTGGAAGTGGGTTACATAGATTTGACACGTTGCCAACCGTGCCTTGTCAATTGATCCCCCTAGCATGCAAGCGACATTATCCTCATGTGAATGGATAACATGTTTGCTTCTATCGTGTATTGTTTATATGTTGCGTAGGAGCCAGCAAATCGGCTTGGGTGCGTTGCCACTTTTCCAACTTTTCCCACATTGCTCTCCACTCTCGCTCTGTCGCGGTTTCTCTTTAGGTGACGATCTGTTGACTGAGCTGCCAGATATCATGAAGGGTGCGCCAAACACGGAGATCCCGGATGCTTGTCAAGCACTGGGTCGGAACAATGCTTTCATTTGACCTGCCTTCATTCCCCTGTAGGTCACAGGCAGGTAACAAACAGCCGGAAGGGCGGGTTGTTTTCCACAAGTCGCTGTAGTGCTTGAATGTTACCCAGGAGTCAGATTCACACTGCGATCTCATGAATTTCAGGTCTTGATGCTTGCTCCTCAGTACGGTTCATTGTGGCTTCAGTTCATGCTACAGGGATGTTTGCAGGATCCCCGGTGTTGATTTCCCATCAGGATCCCCTTTGGAAAATGGATTAGAGCCAAGAAGCCTGGAAATTCTACAGGAAATCCCGGTGTTTGGACCATGTGTAGAAAATTCCGTCATGTTTCTACGAGGATTGGCTGCATTTTGAGCACAGAAAGTTGAGAATCCGCAATGCTTTCTGGGGGTCCCCGCTGCGAGATGGTCGACGCCATGGAGTCAAACAGATCCGGAATGCCCGTCAATGTAGCGGGTATGCGTTAAATGGGGGAACCCCCAAACCGGGTTTTCGGTTTGTTTCCTTGAACATCACATCAAACCACCCCAAGAAGGGTACCCTCAACAGGCACAACCCCGTGTACGGGGGGTTTTATACCTGGTAAAGGGATCGTCCTTGCGGTCTGGGGAATGGGATTTTCAATCATCAGGTGTGTTCCCTGTTCCACGTATGCCCGTCACATGTGGCTACCTGGTGCCAGAGGCTCCTTGTTCCACACATGTGGTATCAGGGTTTCCTTGGCTGACATCCCAAAATGAGATGATGGCAGCGTTCGAACTGAACTTTGACGCCCATGGCTTTTGGCCGGATCGCGTTTGCTTCAGGACTGGCTTGACGCGCTCAGCAAAGAAAAGAAAGAAGGCGGGGAAGCCTTTTGGTCTGAGCGGATTACCAGTTCCCTGATGCCCCAAACGACTTCCAGCAAGCAAACATGGGTGCATGATCACTCGTTCGTCACAGTATCGAACAACCTCTTCGCCATGCTCCGGGGGCGGCGCAGTGAATCGGGGTAAGTCACAGGCCAGGGATGAAGGAACCTCTTGTGACAAGTCTATTATCTATTCTGAATCATTTGCCTACCCATCTAGCCTTTGCTGTGTATCGTCCTTTGCTACATGGTGGACGCACGGTGCTATTGGAAGTTGCATATGTCAATTAATGTCATTGATTCTTGACACGACCAACTCGGAGCGGTTATGCCAGTGAAACAGATCCAGGTATTTTGAACTGCAAGCGCAGCAGCACAAAACATATCTTTGACCAAGGATGAGATTCTGTCTGAGTTGACAGGCTCAGGGTTTCTGTTATCCTTGTCGCTGTGATGTGGTTGCATTGTGATGTAGAGAGCAGACAGGAGCAAAACAAATCTGTGATAGCAGCGAACTGGCGCTTGCAAAACCGTCGATGGTTGTTTCTCTGCTGGTCAGAGGCCACCTGGTTGTTTCCAAGCAATGTGTGGTGTGCTGAGCAGATTCGGAAATAGGCTGGCCTTGTAAATTTCCTTACAGTGCCGATGCAGGCACATGGTACTCCAAGAAGAAGGATGACCAGTGGAACTACACCGACGTCCGCAAAAACGGCAATTTCGAGGGATGGAAGGCCCGGCATGGCATTAGTCTACTCCTTGAAGCCACTCTATGAGCACATTGCTTGTTTTTGCTGCCATGTTTTTATTGCCGGCTGTTCGGGAATCCCAGTTACCTTCTAGCCAATGTCCGACTCACCGAGCTGTTGATACTTTCAAGCTGCCTTCGCGTTCTTTGGGTTGTATTCCGTTCAGGTGAAGATGGGAGCTTTCGTTCTGGGATTCGAAGTCTGAAGTCCAGCAATAGGGAAGCTGATACGGTTGCGTTGGTCTGCCTCGAACAGAGTCCTTTTAGACCCATACTCCGTTGGGGCTTCGACAGGATGGCAACGACCAGGACCAGGCTCAGGCAAACAGCTGGAGCAACTGGCAGGGGACAGGCGCAACGCAAGAGGAAAGCACCCAGTCCCAGGGTGAGTGGAATGCCAAGAGCGGCGACAGCTGGTCATGGTGATTATTTTAATGTACACAGTTAGTAGGAACTGTTAGGAATGGTACAGCAGCTGCGCGCGTTGTACGACGGATTCTTGTCATCGCGATGTGTCACGAAGAGGTATTGCTTTGTGCGGCTTCCTTGCTGTCATGCCCTCTAGGGCCTTGGACGCAGATTTTGCTTGGCGCCTTGAAAGGTCCCAGCATGTGCCCCACAGACGGGTTACTCATGGATTGACCGAACCGATCCCAAGCCTCGCAGCCCATTTCGGCTACAGACCATGGAGCGAAGTCCGCGTCACAAATGCGCCGCTTCCAGTCGCATGCGCATAGCTCATAGCGTGCACAGCGGCTTCTCTTCGTGCCCAAACTGCTTCTCAGGAACTCAGCATCACCTCATCACTGATCACAGGGGACTATAGGGTACTATTTGTTTGGCATCTTTCTTAATCCCAACAGCACCAGCGGGTTTTAGGGTTGCTTCTGATCTGCAGCGGAACCGGCGTGCAAGCCATGCTTGCGGCAGAGGCGTCCAGAATTTGAATCAAAGATATCGCGCCATATGGATGTGTTTTTCAACGGGAACCAACTTTTGGATGGCTTTGACAGGAATCAAAAGGAAGCTAGGCATTCTTGGGGTCCCCTAATTTTGAGACATGTTTGTGTGCATGTTTTTTTGAGGGTAGCCTTTTCAGGTTAAGGGCCACCACAATATGCGGTCCTATGTTGACACATACCCACAATGTGTTTGGCAATGTTAACTTTGGATTCATCCAGAGGACCCTACCAATCAGAGGAATCTCTCCCAAACGGGAAATACGTTTTCACTAGAAGGGAACCCGTCCCTGATAAGTGCGGCTACGGATTCCGAAGTTCACAAAGTCCAGTGGCCAAAACATGCTGAATCCAGTAGGAAGGCACAAGACCAAACCGTGGGCCTCCTCATGGTCGGGACCTCCAGCTTCGAACGATGGCCAAATTGACATTGAAGCCAAGCATGAGACCAACAAGCGAGGGTACTTTTGCCAAAACAATTTGCGGCTTACTTTGTTAGAGTTTGCATGTGCGCATCCCGTGTTATCAAGTACAGGGTTGGCTGGACACTTGGCAAGTAAACTGGGCTGACTTGATGGATAAGTACGGGCCATTGCTTCTTCGCCGAGAAGTCACATGACTTGAATGAACGGCTATGTCTGATGTTGTCAACTCATGTCTTGGTTTGCTCGCTGCCGCGTTGACCTCGTTTGAGTCGTTCCGGCCGCATTGCTTGGCATACACACAGGCCACTGTGCAGATTTCTTGCAACCTAGCAAGCAACTACACGTTTGGGGTCAAGAATGAACAACATTCATTGCCATCTAGTTGCTGTGTGCACTAGATGCACATGATCTTGGCAATCGTCCTGGACCCCACATACCGCAGCTTGTATTGTTTTCACGCTTCGGGACGGTCAATAGGATACACGCTTATCTCACTTCTCCAACACTCGACCTTGTGACATGTCAAAGTTCCCCAAGCTTGATCCAAGTTCCCAGCATGAAATCCATTCTGTTGGGCGAGTGAGACATGGGCCATGGCGGCCTGACCGAGCAAGAGACCATCAGATTCTTGCAGGAGCTGCTTGTGATTTATGAGGATTCCAATTTTCAGGAGCAGCTGCACAGACTTCACCGCGTCTTGATCCATTTAAGACGCGTAAGGGTTGGTATCGCTTTTAAGGCATGTTACGGTGGCTCAAGGTAGAACAAGGGTCCAACAGGGGCCCATGCTTTTGGCTTTTCAACCCCCCATGATAATATTTCCCCACTCGGCCTACCTTTGTTTCCTGTTCCTTCCACCAACAATAAGCCAATCTGTTGCCCGTCTGGCCCAGTCTATATGTTATCGTTGCCCAGTACGAAGCAAACAATTAGCCGTTGTTCACACAGGAGGCCCAGCATGGAAATGTGCTAGGAAATGTGTCAGGAAATGTGCAGTCCAACTTTGCTAGATGCCTATGGTTCGGAAGTTGCAGGAGTAAATTGTCAATATGTTCAAGCAATCTTACTTTGCACATGATCATAAGTTGATTCCACTGGTTGCCCGCGTTGCCCCCAGACTATATTTCAGTTTCTTTCTTCAGGGACTGCGGGTCAAACTCAATACAAGCAAGTGCTGCTGTTCATGTGGGTTGCGCCGCAATTTCACCACGTTTAGTTGTATTGATCACTTTTTGTTTGCGAAGATTGCCAGCTACAAAACTCATCCAGTTTGGCCGCACCAGGAACATCAAAACAGAAAAGAAAGATGCAGCTCCATGGGGGCAATATATTTACTCATTACAATAAATGGATTCTGCAGCATGGTATACATACATATATTAATATATACTTATATTCACATACATACAAGGTGTTGTGTTACTCCCGCCATGTTGCTGGTTCGAGCGTGGAAAAGCTGCTTCAGGGCTGACAACTTCAACCTGCGTTTCAGTCCACATCAAGCATGTTGAGCCGTCGGCAATGTTTTGCCTTGGGATCTCAGAAGCTTGGGTAAACCATCGTCTGAGACGTATATTTTGACTCCAAAACGACAAAGCCTTTCCACAACTCACGTCACCAACCCACATTTAACCGACTACGCCTGTCGAGTTGTCATCCCACGCCAGGCGTCTTTTTTTAGCACGAATAAGCGCAACTCCTTTTGAAGCAATCACCGGGTACTTCCCATGTTGCCTTAAGTGCAAAATAGCCTATGTTGAATTCCCCCAAAAACGAAGCCTTAAATTGGGGACAGCCGCACATGTTTTCACGAGTTTTGCCAGACCTCAACACACCCCTTTGCTTCCCCGGAGGCAACCGGCCACATGTTTCAAGGATTTTTCCCAGACAACACACAGCCCTTCCCAGGCAACGAATTGTCCGAACCTCACGCGGAAGACCCTTGCTTGGATGGTCTGGGAGTTAGCTAAATGGCTAGTAACCCTGCTCGTAGCCCCCTTACAATGGTCGCAAGTCCACTGCAACCAGGGTTACTAGCCATTTTGCTAAGTCCCAGACCTAAGTGCGTTCCCCCGACCCAGGGACCACCGGAGCTCCCCGACACGCGTTGCAGCTCCTGGCGGCGGAGGCCCCAGGCCGCGAGGCGCTGCTGCGCCGCTTCGGCTTCCGAAGCCTGGCGGAGATGAAGGGCTGCGTGCGGCTACACGTGGCACGAGGCGGGGGGAGGGTGTCTACGAACACTACGGGTTACACGTGTTTGTGTGTTTTTTCAGATGCCAGCTGGGGCCTCAGCTGAAAAGTCACCTTTACCTGATTTCGGGGATGTTCTGGTAAATCGGGTTGTTTCGGGATGTATACTTGAAGGGACCATGTGGAATATAATGGTTTTAGGACCGCTTTCTATGATATCAAGGGAAGCCCCTCCAAGTGATAGGGGTATGGTAGACACTTGCCATTTCTGCCAAGGACTTCTTTCCTGTGGAAAAGGGGGCCTCACTTACATGCTTGGTAATCTCTCCAAAAAGCGGGGGAGGGGGTTCGTATGATGGAATTGGAACTTGGAACATCTTGGAACCTATTTTGCAACCACCTTCGTACTTCCAAAGCCTCGAATCATACCCTCAAGCTTGAACAGACCCATATGTGCCATGGTCAACACTATGCGGGCCGCCGTTCCATGATCCTTCAGGCTGTTAAGCGCTTGGGAGCTAGTCTCAACACGGAACATGGCAAAACACGAATGCTAAGCTGCTAAACAGGTTGGCTTTTGGCAATTAAGCTTCTGTCTTTGTCGGGCACCCCTTTGTGTTGCATGGCATTGGAAGGAAGCCAGAAGGCAAGCGTGCGCCAGGCCGGGTGAAACATGTGGACACCGGAATGGGGCCCGGTTTACTTTGGATTTCCCATGACTTCCCTATTAAACAATGTGCCAAGAAAACGCTGACACGCGCGCCCAGTGGCGGAGTACATCTGTGCCATGGTCAAAACATGTTGCAGGTTGCCGGGGCTGTCTATAACCCGCTCTTTCAAGGTGAGCAGACAATGCCCACCAAAGGGTCCACTGCTAAAATTCACACCCAAATGTTTCACTCGGCTCAGGCTCCCAGCGCGTGGCCAAGTTGGCCCAGCTCACGCGGTCAAGCCTCGGCCTAGAAGTGCCCATTGAGTCGGCAGAGCAGCTGTTGGAGCGCCAGTCCAAAGAGACACAGGACCAGAAAGCCTCGAGTCTTGCACCCCCTTTCACGGTCAGCGTTTGTTTTCTGGTTGTTAGAGGGTGAAGTAGATGGCCTCCAGCGGGATCCAGGTCAAAGGGTGACAGCACAGAAGATGGACAAAACATGGGCTCCATGTGCCTTCGGTGAGGTTAGCCTGAAATGAATAGTGAGTGCAATGCACTTTGTCCCGGCAGCATCGCGACGTTTTCTTTGCGCGAGGGATCTCTGGCATTGGCCTTGAATAATTTAGTTATCGCATGGAGAACTTGCACAGAGAAACTTGCTCTCAGAACGGCGAAATTTGCAGCAGGAACCACGCTTGCACAGATGACTTGCTCAGAGAACTTGTGCAGAGAACCTTGCGCGGAGAACTTGGGCGGAGAACTTGCGCATAGGAAGGATTTCTTATCAGCTATTTTTTGGGCGCACCCTCCTTCCAACAATCATGGAAGCCGACATGTGGTTGTTATGCTTGAAAAGGGAAGCAGTCGCCCTACAGCTCCCTGGTTTTCATCATGGTTGGAGGGAGGGCACCCTTAACAGACGGAGGCCCCGAGCATCTTCGAAAGGCAATTTCTTTGACCCGACAGGATGCCAAACATTCTGAAGAGGCGGATTCTCCTGACCCTCAAGCCCATGAAAGTCTTAGAAAGGCAGGTTCTGCTGACCCCAAAAACGTCTGAGAATCTCTGAAAGGCTATTTTTTCCCGGGCGTTTGCCGGTGGATTCCCAGAAAGGAGGCTCTGCGCTGTGACCGCCTGGGCCGTGCGCCGCTCAGCGCTCGCTGCCAATGTTTGCAGCGCATCGAGGCAGAGCTGAGCGAAGCTCAAGCGGAGGAGGGGAGGTCTGAAACGCAGCAGACCTTCATTGAGCCACAATATGTCACAATCAAAAGCCAGGTGGAGTAACGGACAATCCCAGCGATACATGGGCGCGGATATCTGCCTTGTCAATTGTCGTCATGGCTTTGGGTTGACCATTTGAATACCCGACTCAGTTGGGGTTTCCCTTTGAAATCAACTGCCCAAAGAAGGGGGCCTAAGCAGGGCACGTCTCTTTCATATGCTGATCGTTTGTATGCTCCTTTTTGCGACAGATGGCGAACCCATAGTGTGAATGATTTGACAGATTGACTTTCACTATAGTTCATAGGCCAGAATCAATCAATTTCTGTTGGAGGGGTGGGCGGGGGGTGGGTTGTACCTCCTTTCCTCGCCAGACTTAGCCTATATCTTGTTGTTTCACGTTTTGCCGTTTTGGTTTTCCTTCATTACCTCCTGCTTGTCGTAGGGCTCTAACTCTGGCCAAGTTGTGGTCACTTCATTTGTACTGGTGTTTGAAGGCTTGTTTGCCATTTGCGCTTGAAATCAGGGACACTTTGTGGTTTGTGTTTCAAGGGCAGCCGGAAGCATAGGACAGCTTTAAAAGAACATGCAACCCTATTGCCCTCCTGTTTGGCTGGGAATGATGCTCAAACATACCTGGAGTCTGCCTGGAGTCTGCATGACCCTTTAGTTTGCGAAGGGTGATGATCCCTCAATGTTTGTTATACATGACTCATACAGCCCCTTTCGTTTACGGGCCATGGAGGCTCCAAGTGAGTGGGATGTTAGGGAGAACCACCCAGGAGTTGAAGCGACTGCCAGAGGATCTCCCACTGCAGGAGTGAACCGCGCTTCGCTTCGCCGTACGAAACCATAAGAGTGGCGACGGCCAGGGGACGCGCCCTTGAGCACTACTCATTGGAGCAAGTGGCAGACCTGCAGCATTTCCTCCTTTAACGGGAAACATACACAGGGTTGAGTGCAAGTGTGGTTCCAACAGGTTCCCTCTGTTTTTTAGATGATTGAACAAATAGGCCTTGGGATGGTGTTTGCAAGGAACCACCAGGAAACCAACCAGCGTTAAGGTGTCCCCTATGGTTGGCTATCTACACAGACCGCAGGAAAATTGTACCTTTTAAACCAGAGCCAGTGATTTACACTTGTGTGGTGCCTGCTTGGTTGCAGAGTGAAGTTCTGCTGAAAGTGGACGTTGAAGCCACATGCATCGCCAGACATAGAAAAGCTGATTCAACTGAAGGATAGCACTCCTTTTCAACTTGTGGGACAGGCCCTTCTGTCGTTGCTGACCATGGCCGGCAAGGGGATCCCCATGAGAGTTCTGCACATGAAGGAGCTAACAGAGGTGCCGGTGGCCGCATCTTTGTCGCCGGAGGTGCTGTGGACTTCCCATGTGCTTCCAAGCTTGCCGGTGGTGCGACGGAAAGTGCCCGAAGCTTTGCCGAAATCCCTGAGTTTTCTGGAGGTGGCAGGGCACCGGATGGTGCAGCTCAAAGGAAGGCCTTCCATGAGTGGCAGCGTGCCAGTCTTCATGTGCAACCCTTCGATGAGTCTCCTCTTTAGCGACTTTCTGGAGACTATGCAGTGGCACACTGAGAGCAAAACCATTTGCCCTTTCTACCTCAGCAAGACATCGCTGTCTGAGTTGCCAGAGCTTCAGGAGGCCATTCAAGCTTTGAGAATTCCTGAGGAGTTTGGCACATGTTTCGGCGATCCGGTGCCAAATGGAGTTCATACCTACATTGGCTGCCACCGCAATACCACATCCCTTCACTTCGATGGCTACGAGAATTTGATGCTTTGCGTTTTTGGCGCCAAGCGCATCTGGCTGTTTCCTCCGTCAGATGCTCGCTTCCTTTATCCGCTGGGCGAGTCGATCTCCAAGCCGCAGGATTTTACTCGCTCCGCAATCCCCCCTTTCACGCGCTTCGGAGACTTCTCCCCGGAGATGCAGGCGTCTCGGCTACGATTGCATTGCTTGATTTGTTCACACCCGTTTAGTGCCAACAACGGTTCCTGGGGCGGAGGGCGGGGGGGCTTTGGTTTCCTCCCTAGGGAAGACCCTGAAACTGCGGAGGGAAATGCGACAATAGGTCCTTCCCCAGCGCTTAGTATGTGAGTCCATGTCTATAAGGCAACCAACCATCCGTGAACCCACTCAGTGGTCCCAATGATAGCCATGCGACCATGAATTTCTTGGTGAAGGCCCCCATATGTTCGGGATGTGCAACAAAGGGTGTATGTCCGACTCAGATGTTCATTTGAACTGACAATATAACCAAGGTATCGCTTTTGGGCAGGTCCGTTCTTCATGTAGGTTCGGTACCGGTTTCAGTAGGCTGCCTGCTATAGTGGCAATATAGGAGCATGGGGGAAGCGAATCTGCACCAGTTGGGATGGATGAAAACCCTGTAAACACTGTGATAAAACACTTAACAACACTTGGCTTGGCGTGGATTTTGCCCATCTGCATATTTAAGAGCCAGTTTGAGTCCTTCCATTTGCCAGGCTCCGTTTCGTGCTGCTTTCAAGCCGCCCCGGGGCGTGGCTCCCGGCTTCCGTGCGCCCGTTCGCAGGCCCGGTTCGTGGGCTACGGCAAAGCGAAGGTTTTGGAGGTGCAGCTCCGGGCGGGGGACCTGCTGTACCTTCCGGCGGGGTGGTGGCACTGCGTGCAGGGCTCAGAGGCGCGCCGTCGGCGCGCCGTCGGAGGATTTGATGCTTCCATGGGTTCCGAAAGGCGAGTCTTCTCCGAAAGGCGAGTCTTCTGTTAGGCCTTTTGAGCAGAGTTTGGGGAGCCGCGAAGCGACGGTAGAATTCCTCGGACTTGGGCAAAGTATACTCGAAGTTCAAGCAGGGAGACCCTGGCCCCCTTCCAAAAGGAAGTCGAACAGTTGTTTGAATGTGCTTAAAACAGTGGTTGGCAAACCCTGGTTGAAATATGGGTATTGATTGTATTAATGCATATGTCAATTTCGGAGGCAAATGAAGAGAGCATTGTTTTAGTTGTTCGTTTCAACAAAGAGGAATTCATTTTTTCACTTTGATTCTCGTTTGTCAAAATCAGTGCCCTCTTCGAGTAGTTTGCTTTGGCAATTGAAACATCTCCCTGGGGTTCCAAAGGCGGTTTATTTTGCATGTTTTCTGTGAAAGGCGGTTTTTTGCCAGGAGTAGTTTTGTCCAAGCTCAGCTGATATCATTGAACAATTCGGGCGCCGCACGTGCTCAGGACCAAAGTGTGCAAAGACTTGACCTCCCTTCCCACGAAACAAGCGGAGGGATTATCAAAGACAGGCTGAAACACGTAGATTCACCGGTGTCAAAATTCACGGCAGAAAACGTGCTTTCACGCTGGAAAACAGGCTTTCACGCCAATTTCACGGTATTTTCACGGTGATTTCACGCTACTTTTGCGCACATAACGGACCGCTATGTTCACACCAAAGCTGTTGTGTCAAGACATGTTGGGGTGGAACTGGCTTTGTACAATCCAAACGTGGCAACAGCATGAATAATCCATCAAATACCACGCCATGGCTCACTGCAGGCGCAAAAAACAGGCTTTAGCTGCAAAAAACAGGCGAGGTGCAAAGGACGTTTAAAAAACAGTCGTGGATTTCCAGGGATCTAGTAGGTCCCAAACCGGACCCTCCGAGAAGTCTGTGAATTTGAGTTACTGTACCCTATTAAGTGGCATGCTACTGTTGGCAAGGGGGAGTTGCGTTTGGATTTTGGTACAGGCCCTGAAGAAAGCCTTGCCATGTGATGAAAGGTCTCCTTTTGGAAACGCCCATAGGCGGGCTAAAAAACTGGAGCGAAGCACGAGTGGTGCGTGAAGTCGACGTTTCAACAGCTCGGTCTGGCGTTGGCGCGATCCCCAAAATATCCCAGGAGCCCAACATGATCCTGAACTGGTGGTTCTCCGTGCACCCCAGCAAGACTGGCGCTTAGGTGGCCAAAAGGCCGAGTCTGGAGAGTTCGGGTCTTGGTTTGTACATATCTTCCCGCAGTTTCTTTCTTTTGAAAGGAGCTTGGGACGCTCAGTCGCAGGGACTGGCCCAGAGTTGGGCTGCGCTCCAAGCTGAAAACGGCTGAGGAGTGGGATCGCTTCCGAAAAGGTGTGAATCGTCCAACAGGGTGCCACGTGAGGTCCGAGCTCCCAGTGTATATATATACATATATATATATATATATATGCGTGTAGGGCGGAGGGGAGAGACCTTACATGACATGCCCAGCTTTGGTTTGACAGCGGCGTGCAGGCACACCATGCAGTTGCTTCCGAGCTGTGGCTCAATGGGTTGGTCTCAAAATTACGGAGTGCCGTTGCCCTTTTGGTTTCGCTTTCAAGACAACCAAAACAAGACACTCCCAAAACAAGACACGCCCACAATCGCTATGACCCCAAAATCTGCCTGGGGGACATGAAGAATACCAAACCCCTCGGTTGGATCGCGTGAGCTTCTCTCAGTTTTCTCCAGGCTTCCAAAGATGACGGTGCAGAGGTGGCAGTTCGAATTTCCAGAGGCAGGATCAAGTTAGGCGAAACTTCAAATGAGCCAGCTGAGCCTTCCGCATGTGCCTCGGAACTCGTGTGTTGCCTGTTGTAGCAAGAGGGATTGAGGGGTTTACTAGCTGGTTAATTGTGTTGTAAGTTGTTTGTGATACGTAGCATATATCAAATGAGCAGCTTTTAGAATAGTTGCATATGATTGACTGAATGTACGTTAATAGCAAGGGCTTGGATCCCAAAGTCGGAATATGAAGGTTGAATGGCCGACAGCACACTGTGGTGCAGGCGCATGTTGCAAACCAGCCATGCTCGTACAGTTCCGACTCCATGCAAGCCTAGCAGAATAAATCCAGCACCTGGCTAGTACCTTTGTTCGCTCCTTTGGCTCCTTCTACTCAGGTTTGAGCCTGGCCAAAGGCCAAGACCGAAGCTTTTTTGATGGGACCTGGGTTTTGGACAACGGCGCTGGAGCTCAGCTGGCCCTGTTTTGTTTCTCCCGCTCCGCCAGGCGTTGCAGGCCGTCTTGAAGGCTTCAGACTTGGAATTGGATGTCCCCGATGTGAAGGCGGAGTGAGTCGTGCCGAAACAGGGGGATCCCTGGTTTAATGATCGGGGTCTTGGAGAAATATCAGACGGAAACCTCCCCTATATATTTGTTTTATTAAGGCCACGACGCTGTGAGAATTGTATTGTTTGTATTGTTTCGGCTTTTAGCAGTCCTTGAAGGCGCAGCCATATGCGCTAGAAGCCGCTGAATCTAGTTGGGATTCAATGGAAGTAAATGCATTACTTGAGTGCGAATTCTGAAACAGTCACATAGACTGCATGCAGACTGACGATAGGGGCAAGTGTTTCTGAAATCATGGTATTTATTCAGCCTGATAATATAATGAAGCTTGCAGCAAACGTTGAGTCTATGCTTAGCTTGCTTCTAATGTAATTCAAGGATCTGCCTGACACAGATCCAACTTGTTCGGTATTTGTGTAGCATATCCTTGGCACTGAGACATATATACATATATACACACATGTAAATCATGTTTCTCTAAGACAGGTCGAGCAATTCTTTGTGTGTTACTATCTAGTAGCACAGACCTGCATGTGTGTCTAGCATGTGCCAGCACATGTGTAAATCTGTGCTATGTTTCATACAATAGTTTGGGTAAGATCTAGTCTATTGCCGGAACGTGTCTGGCATCAGATGATTCATAAGGGGATTTGCACAGTCCTGTCTTCTTAGCGTATGCTGCAATGTGTTTTTGTTGTTAGCACAGGCACTATGCGCTTCAGCTTGCCCAATGCAACTTCATGTTGCAGCTTTTGCTGCTGCAACTCAGGAATTGAGTTTTGAATAAGGGGAGTTTAGTTTCTTGACCCCTGTGCTTCTCTGAGCCCCCGCCCAGCCGCTCCATGTATGCCATCCCCACATGTACCCTCCAAATAGGTCCAATATCTTCAAATGTTCGATTGTCAGGGTTGTTTTCCGATTCCGCCTTCCCCCGCAAATTTCTCCCCCATCCTCCCCCCCCCCCAAATTCCACCCCCTCCTGCAGGTGGACATTTGCGGGGCGCTGCGCAACGCGGCGCTGGAGGGCGAGGCTTCGCGGATGCCCGCGGCGGTGTGCCTCTTCGGCGCGCGGCTGGCGGGGCTCTGCGACCGCCACGGCCTGGACCCAGAGGCGCCGTGCTAAGCGCGCGTCGCCTGGGTCTCGGCCCTGCGGAGTGGGTGCTGGTTGTCTGTGGTTTTTCTATTGGAACCTGAGGCACCCAACGTGCCCTTTTTTTTGGTACGATTAAAAAAAAACGCTCGAATTACCGATTTCTGCTCGACCCCCCAAAAAACGCTCGCCCCCCGAAAAACGCTCGACCAAATCCCCTTCTTCCATCCAGAGGAAGGCGGGCATTGTTACGTTTTTTTTTTTGCACTCGTTTGCGGATATTTGCGCTCGTGTTGCGGATATTTGCGCTCGTTTTGCACTTCGATTTCTGCTCGCTCCTTTCGAACATTTCAGCGACCGATTATCTTGGAGGACCGACCAGCCCGATTTTGGGAAAACCGCTCGAAGTAGGAAAAAGTGTACGCTTACCATATTTTGGTGATGACCCCTGGTTTGCAATACGTTTGGGCTAAGGGCAGAAATTTAGGTAACGACGGGTGCTCCAGGAAGCCACACGGAATGTGTGTGTGTGTGTGTGTTTTGCTGGTGTATCCCCATTTTGCCGTGTTTCTGGTGTGTTTGTTTGGTGGAGTCCAACTATAGTTGCTGAGAAGATGTAGTGCAAGTAGCAAGCAAGCAGGCAAGCAAGCAAAAACCTGTACGTTGACATGTTTCATGGCTGGCTTACTTGCAGGGAATCATGCCCCAACCCAGAAACACGGACCTTGGAAAAGCATAAGGAGCCTCAAGCTGGAGATCGCCTTTTCGGTTGCAGTGTTCGTGGCAAGAATGCATGGCAAAACCAGCAAGGTGGTCCAGTTCGGAGTCAGTCCCCCACCCCCCAGTGAGTTGTCGCATGGCCAATCAACCTGTGAATTGCTGGTCTCTAGTTAGCCTTTTGGTTTTCCTTACGACCAGGTCGCGGGGTCGGACGCCGGGGTGTTCCATGGGACCGATCCGCAGGTCAGGAAGCAACTGGTGGCCACCTTGAGCTACGCTGAGGCGACGTGTGCGAAGGGAGCGATTTCGGGCCGGCCTGAAGCTCGGTTTGGGTGGCTCGTCTCTTTTGGAGGGTACCCTTTTTGGAGTCAGGTGGTTTAAGGGGAACCAAAAAGAAACCAGGCGATTTTTAGGAGGTTCCGCTATTGTGAGACACAGCTGGCTGGAACTGTTGCGAGATGACCAGGATCCGCCTTCACGCCAGCGAATGGTCTCATTATCGCACCTGTGCCAAAGAAAGAAAGGTTCTGAAAAACCTTTCTAAGAAGGCTCTAAGAACCCCTCCCCTCCGAATATGATGTACAATTTCAGACCTGGACATATCTGTTGTTTTTGGTGATAACCGTAGGTTTCAATCATGCCCCCCAAGACATGCACCTTCCCAAACGCTTCAGAGTTTCGACGAGGTGCTCCAATTTCTGCCCCTGCTTTCTGTTGGCTTCTCCATGGGCCAGAGTTGGCAGGGTGAGTTGCCGATGGCTTGTCGACCCACCCTTGTCAGTCACAGCCCTCTCCACTTGCTGGGCTTGCACTCGGCAATTTTCTGCCCATGCTCCAGCTCCGGATTCTCGAAAGGAAGCCGAGAAGGAGGAAGTGGAGGAGGAGCAGGAGGAGCTGTGCACAGACACGGAGCGTACAGGGTGTTCAAGTTCAAACGGGTTGGTATCCCTTTGGCTTCCTTGGCAGCAGATCGAATTGGACTTAAGGATTGTGTGCTGCTTTGGGCCTTCTCCTAGGTACACTTGTGTAGACGAGTTGCTAGATCAAGATTCAGTTCTTGCTAGAGATCTTAATTTGGTGCTAGAGTCTGAGGATATGAGAGACTGACCATGTCGTACACACTGGTAAAATGATCACTTGTTAAGTTTACCATTGATGTTAGAGAGGGCTTCAAATGTTCAGGGAAATTGGCACACAGGAGCACAACGCGGCGCTTTATGGGCTATCATGAACTGTTGCTTTTAATGGGCTCGGTTGCACCATTCTTGCTGCATCCTCCAAAGCTTGACTTCGATGAGCGCTCGCAACATAACCATGCGTATTGCGCTAATTTGGGGAGGGAGGTGAGGGCCTACTGCCTAATTGCCGAGTTCTCCCTAAATGAGAGGGACTATCGACTACCGCCATGGTTGTTGATATTATTCGCAGTGCAATAGTGAAGGGCGAGTTTAGCAGTTCGCTTGGACTCCTGGAGACGCTTGCAGCTGCCAACGAGCGCAGGAGTTGCATAGCCCAAAGCGGTTGAGGGCCGGAAGCTCTTCCGCATTGATTGGCCCGGTGCTGGGTTCGGGCCTGCTGGTGCCGCATTCTGTTGCGCGGAGTTTGAGTCACTGAAGGAGACCTCAGAAGATGTGTGACAGCTGAGGTGTGGGAAGCTGATCTTTGGGTTGACAGTTTGACATGCTGCTTTTGAGTAGTTGCCCCTGTCCCACCCAGGAGGTGGGAGACACACTCAGTGCGTTGATTTTGTGCGTCTTGACGCATGCAAGTAAGGATCGGAAGGGGCAGAGCGCGACGAGGAGGCTGGGACGGGCGTTTAGCAATGCGGCTTGGACATGTGTCAGAAGGCTTGGGCCACTAGATCGGCAGCTCCAACTGATTTGATTGGGCCCAACTCCTTTTTTGATGTGAAACGGGAGATGTTCCTTTTGGGTGTTCCTTTGTAAAGCATTTTTGGTCTAGAATTGCCTGGAAACGTAGCATTGGTTGGTTGACTGGTTGGCCAATTGGTCGGAGGAAACGTCCTCAGTTTCGACATTCCTACACTGCATGTGCAGGATTTCTTCCTTTGCAGGAGCTGTGCCGGATCAAGTTTCCAGAGGCAGGGAGGCCCTGGTTGTGAAGGGGCAGACAAAGAACAGAGAGCAGAACAGGGTACTTTGCGAGTTGCGGAGTGACATGGATTTGCCTCGACTCAGTGTTGTTATTTCGTTGGAGACCTCGCTCACAGGGTTTGGGAATGCATCCCAGAAGCAATCAGCGTCTGGCTCTTGGGTGTCCCTGCTTTGTGATTCAGGTTCTGCGCTCACCCTTTTGGGCAAAAAAGGAGCATATTCAGAGAACCTTCTATCACACGTCGGTATGGATGTTGACACCCGATTAGCGGCTGTCCACCTTTCCAGCGCATTGCCAGCCTGTCCTCCTTTAACGGCATCCACAAGGTTTGGCCAACACCACATTTAAAATAATTGTTGGTTGTTTGTCACCCACCAGCCCCCTCTCACGCTGATTCAGGATGTCCCTTCGGCCCTCCACAAAAGAAGTATCGATTTTAGGATTCCCAAGCTGTTGTCAGTGTTGTTGCCAACATGCTTTTATGAAAACAATTTTCAGTCATAGGGCGTTGCCACCTTCAGGCCAGCCCCCCACAATCATGCGCAACCCGTTGATTTGATCATGGCCCTTTCCACTCGAACAGACAAAGCAGGTCTTTCTTTCCGAACGCCGATCTTGCGGAGCTTGGGGTCACTCAGCTACTCCAGGTGTAAAGAGAGGGGTACCTGGTGCAAAGTCAAGCAAGCAGAAACGGGTACATGTCAAACATAGGGAATTGGACTCCAAACAAAAGAGAGAGTGTTGCCCTGTTGGTTTCCCCTTAAGCCAACCTTAAAACGGGTACCCTCGCGCGAAGGATGGCTCTGTGTGCCAGGAGCTTGATGCTCAACTCGCCGACATTCTGAGTTCGATGGGCGGGGTTGAAAGTATCAAGCTTCACCTGGAGAAGATGGACCAGAGAAAGCAGCCGTGAAGCACATGTTTTTATTCTTCCTTTTCTTCTTTTTTTTCCGGGGGGGAAGGGGTGGAAGGGGCGATGATGGGCATTGGACCCCTGGATTGTTACAAGACTTGTCATCCTGCCAATCAGCCTCGAAAAGGGGAAGCACCAGAAAAGGATGCGATTCGAAAGATCCAGGAGCATGGGTCCTAGCTTTGACACATCCTCCTATCAGTCTTTGCTGTTTTTTGACAGGTCTGGTTGTTGTCCGCTCGCTTGTTGTGCTCTCATGAAACGGCGCAAGGTATGAGATTCTGTCTATGCCCTGGTGCCTTGAGATGAGCGGCAACGAGTGGCCGGAGCCCTCCTCGGCTGCATGGGATTTCCTGGAGAGCCTTTGCTTGCTCGCTGAGGAGCGAGATCCTCAGCTAGGGGGGCTTTTTGTTCTTCAACTTCGGAGGTCTTTTGTCCCTTTTTAGACTCAAGCAGCAACGAAAAGGGTGCCCTTCTTCAGCCTGGAGGTCTGGAGATT
>CAUJNA010000247.1:485000-560000 GCA_963377175.1 Effrenium voratum
AGCAGCAGCAGCAGATGGCGAAGCACCAGCAGAAGAGGAAGAAGAGCTTCCAGTGGAAGCCGAAGAGGTGGACGAAGCAGCAGCAGCAGCAGCAGAGGAGCAAGCAGCACCAGATTCGCCAGCGGAAGAGGAAGAAGAGCTTCCAGTGGAAGCCGAACAGGAGGACGAAGCAGCATCACCAGAAGAGGAAGAAGAGCTCGAAGTGGAAGCCGAAGACGAGGAAGAAGCAGCAGCAGCATCAGAGGGGCAAGCATCAGCACAGGGTGAAGCGTCAGCAGAGGAGGAAAAAGAGCTCGAAATGGAGGCCGAAGAGGAGGAAGAAGCAGCACCAGCAGAGAAGCAAGCACCAGAAGAGGGTGAAGCTCCAGTAGAAGAGGAAGAAGAGGTCGAACAGGAAACAGAAACGGAGGAAGAAGCAGTAGCAGTGGCGAAGGAGCAAGCAGAAGCAGCGGAGACCAAAGCAGCAGGAGAAGAGGAACAAGAGAAAGAGGCAGATGAAGCAGCAGCAGCAGAGGAGCAAGCAGCAGCAGAGGGAGAAGCGCCAGCAGAAGAGGGAGAAGAGCTCAATGTAGAAACCGAACAAGAGGAAGAAGCGGCAGAAGCATCAGCAGAGGAGCAAGCAGCAGCAGATGGTGTAGCAGCAGCAGAGGAAGAAGAGCCCGAAGTGGAAGCCGGAGAGGAGAAAGAAGAAACTTTACCAGCAGCAGAGGAGCAAGCAACAACATCACTGGGAGAAGCGCCAGCAGAAGAGGAAGAAGAGCCCGAAGTGGAAGCCGAAGAGCAGAAAGCAGAAGAAGAGGAAGCAGCAGCAGAAGAAGAGCAAGCACCAGCAGCAGAGGGAGAAGCGCCAGCAGAACAGGAAGACGAGCCCGAAGTGGAAGCCAAAGAGGAGTTAGAAGCAGCAGCAACACTCATGGAGGTGCACATAGCTTATTTTATTCAGCAAGAACACGGTTGGAATGTTCTGATATCCCCGAACGTGCAGCTTGCCAGCCCAGCCGGTTTGGGGATACCCTTGTTTTTGGGTGAAAGGGCATGGGTGTCCCCATTCCATGGCGAACACACACTTCTACTTGTAAGATTTGTGTGCGCCGGAGCCAGGCTGCAGCGGAGAAGACTAGCACTGATGCCTTCCATGAAGTAAGGCCATCGCCAAAGGACCCATGTGCTGCAATTGCCTTTTTTTACCTGCATGTTGGTATAGGGACGGGTGTTCTTTTTTGCTCAGCCCTGTCTGCTGCTTAGCCCTGTCCGACCCGGTTGGTTGGTTGGTTGGTTGGTTGGTTGGTTGGTTGGTTGGTTGGCTGGTTGGCTGGTTGGCTGGTTGGCTGGTTGGTTGGTTGGTTGGTTGGTTCTCGGCATTTCGGCCTTCGGTGGACTTGTGAATGCCAAACATACAGCAAAAGAGAGACACCCCCCGCGCGAACTGGCATGCCCAGCATGTCAAATGATGATAATTTTGGTGGCTTTAATTTCTCGTGCCTTTTATTCTCCAGAAGTCGGTCCCGAAGTCCAAAACAGAGTGGGCTTTGTGTGCTGCTCTTTCGGGGGTCCAGGCAATGGAGTGACTAATGCCCCATCCGGAAATCGGTTCCGAAGGCCGAAATGCCGAGAACTGTTGCACTCTTACTGTCCAGAGCGTGTCCCAACCAAGTAGCTCCGGGTAATGAAACTGAGCCCCAAAACGGAGACAGGGTTAAGCAAAGACAGGGTCAAGCAAAAAAAACACCGTACCCTGTTGGTATACCTTGCCTCAGCAACAACCGCTGCCAGCCCCACTGATGCCTTCCTGGATGTTTGCCTTGTGTTACATGTCAAGACTGGTTGTTTCGCAAGAGATGAAGTTGGGCATTCTTTTCTGCAAAGAAGGATGCCTAGAAGAGTAGGGGAAGCACAGATAGAAACATGTCACGTCGTTGGAAAAGCAAGGAACAACTGCGAAGGCGAGGTCACGAGGCTATTCCTATTAGCTGCGCTTGCGGAAGCGGACATGGACGCTCAGGATTCGAAGACTGAGCCGGAAAGCCAGAAGTTGGAGGAGAGATGAACGAACACTTCACTTGGCACTTGGTTTGGGGATGCTTATAGCCTGCGAAAGCCTTGGGCAAGTTCCTCGCCGCTTAAACCGTCTCCCGCTGGGCATGGTTTCCAATGTTAGCCATGGATATGGCAGAAGCTAGTTTGGAATGCTGAGCGATACTGACACACTCAGCTTCGAGCGCTATTTGACCCCAACGTGTGCCTTCAATGTGCCTTACTATGCCTTTCTGCTGTCAGCCCCTATCAACCCCGAATTATATAAGGAGTGCCGGTCAGAGGCGCGGCCATGTTCACATCATTGCTGTATTTAGTGGGTCCTGTCCAACGTAGACACACTGCAATGGCTCTAAGCCAGCATTTGAGCTTGTACTGGTTGATGTTGCGTGTGGTTGGTGGGCACCAACTGCTCAATTTCGTTTGGAGCTGACCATGCACAAGTTCTCCCTTTGGTTTGGTCAGGGTTTTCCAATAGAGTTCACCCACTGGCAAACGGCACCGGGGGCTGAAGCACAATTTGTCATAGCGTTTCTTAGCACCCAGATGTACGAATGCTCCATGCCAACCAGCATGACTTCGAAGCAACCGCACCATATCGATAATGTTTGCTTCCAAAGACCTGCTTTTTCATTGAGATGCAGAAGCCGCTGAAGGGGCAACAGCCCTGTGCAGTTGTTCAACATGGGAGTGTGCAATGCCGAGGCAAGCCATGAACATAGCACATTGACTGGTTTTGGATGTTTGGATGATGAGGTTCTTAGAGAAACAGCATTTGAATTTTGTGCTTTTGTGTTGATGTGTTGCCCTGCAAAGCAAAGAAGACAGCCATACCGAAGACACGCCATGATCCAAACACGACACGGAGCCAGTGCATTGGGAAAAGTAACAGGTTTCATTGCGACCTCAAGCGCAGTGAGCAGGAGAAGTTTACGAAGAAGAGCAACACACTGCTGTCAGATTATGCCAGCAGCGATGAGGACAACACCGAAGAGCTCGACCCAAAAGCGGGACTTGTTGTGTGTGTGTGTGTGTGTCCATGCTTTATTTGATGTGTTGCAAAAAGGCGTTGATTGTTACCTGTGGTTTTTGAAGCGGGCCAGTGTTTGAAACAGAGATGATCGTCAAGCATTTTGCTGGTGTCCGGCAAGACATAGTTGCTCATACATTCCGAGTTGAGTCATGCCTAATAATTTGGCGCGGTTCTCGTCGTAGGTGATGCAGCTGGTCAGCATGGAGACTGCTCACCCATCGCAAGAGGAGGCTGGCGCCATTAATTCACAAAAGAGTGAGCTTTGTTCACATAGAACAGGCATGTGGATGCAGTCTTATTTGACATTCTTGCGGAAGCAACCTGCAGTGTGCAGAGTCTCAGGTAACCCTTCATGCTTTGGATTCCGCAGGACCCAAACTCAGGAAACACATCCTATGACAAAACGCCCCAGTCTTCTGAAGCCGGTGTTCATCATCTGGGTCCTCCGGAGTCCGAGAACCTGACTTCGTGATTCTGGTTGATACCAACCTAAGCACCCGTCTCCGGCGGCGCGGAGTGTTTGGGCCACTAAGGCGACAGCGGAGGAGAGGGAACCTGAGAAGGAGCCGGAGGTGATTTCCAGCAGGACACCCGGAACAGACTTGGCTGAATCGATGACGTTCAAATTCGCTTTGTTTCACCAAAAGGAAGCCAAAGGGGATGGATGATTCGCTTGACTTCTCCACACCCTCGATTTGGCACGATTCTCGAAGTCCTTGTTTGATGGGTTCCCTGCGAAAAATGAGCAATCCCAAGGAGCATTTCCGTGTCGTTGCCTGGGTCATTGGGAATTGGAGAATGGGTGAAGGAGGGCTTTAGGAGCTGGGGCGACTTGGGGACCCAGGCACAATGGTGATTTGCTCCATCCTCAATTTCCCCCGCTCTAGCTTCTTTGTTACCGCCGTGTTGGAGGCGACATTGGGCATGTCGGAAACGGGACACGTTTTGGAGTTCACAAGCATAGGGCTTCAGCTACGCACCGACTGATTTTGGCGGAGGCCAGGGGCATGTTGCAGACTAAGCATACTGCAGCTCCGTTGACTGCATGATCGTTATAAGGCCCAGGCGCTGGGGATCCTAAGGCCGGGCCCATAGACACGAATTGCAAGCAGGTTGGCAGCGTGCCAGGCTGAGTCATTCAGCATGGACCAGAATGTCATGAAGGCAGATTGCCCAGCATGTGTGCGGATATGTGGCTTTCTTCTGTTGGTGCACATGTGTGAGTGTGTAACAGGGCACTGTGCATGCGTGCTTGTGTGTGTGTGTGTGTGTGTTCGCGCACGTATGCGCCTGCAGGTTTCCGGGTGTGCGGGTTTGCGGGAGTGTGGTTGAGGCGCCGCCTTCAATTCCCCAGCAAGCCAAAAGCAAGGCGGGGGCACACCCGCAGTTTGTCAAGTTGCCTGCCACATCTTGAGAGAAGGCGATGCCAGCAGCAATCGCGCGAACTACGTCAGCGCGGCTCTGAATTCAGCCTTCCACAGCGCACATCATTGCAACCATTGGATAGATCATGCGGTTTTGTTGGCCCCTTTTGTAGCATTGACTGGTGCGTGTGTCTTTGGGTGTGTGTGTGTGTGTGCGCGTTCGCACACGTTTGCGCCGGCAGGTTTCTGGGTGAGCGGGTTTGCGGGTGTGCGGTTGAGGCGCCACCTTCGATTCCCAAGCAAGCCAAAAGCAAGGCGGGGGCACACCCGCAGTTTGTCAAGAAGCCTGCTACATCTTGAGAGAAGGCGATGCCAGCAGCAATCACACGAACTACGTCAGCGCGGCTCTAAATTCAGCCACAGTGCACATGATTGCAACCCATTGGGTAGATCATGCGGTTTTGCTGGCCCCTTTGACTGGGGTTGGTTCAAGCTATGAATGTTGACGCGATCCTCTCAACACTGGTTAGCAGACACAATGCTCTATGAATGAGATGCAGCAAAGGGTCCCCAATTAAAAGTCCTACTCATACTGTGGATGGACAGAATCCTGCACCAGTTGGTCGGAGTTTTACCCCAGAGCTTCATCCATTCCAACTGGTGGTGATTGGCATGGATTTTGTCCATCAGCTGAACCAACAATTCACTGTTGCGCTGTGCCACCCGAGGCTGTCCTTCCCAAGAAGCCCCCGATCCAACAACTGCCCCAGCACGACTACTCCCGCATGACCGACGTGCCGCAGTGGGTCCAAGACGCGGAGAACGCTTCCTACGCGGCCTACGCGCGCAACCCACCACTGGGTCATCGCCCCAGGGAAGAGGCGGGGTCTCCACTCCCCGCGGAAATGTGCGGAGGTTCCGATTCCTTGGGAAGGTGGACACGGGAAGAGCCTCATTTGCGAAAGTCCTTTGGCTAAGGGTAATAATCTCATATTTTGCAAAGTGGTAGTTTGGTGGGCGTGGCCCGTGCCAATCTGTTTCAATAGGTTGGCACGGGTGAATATTGAAGGCGCGTTAGCATCCTTGGATCATGCGGAGGAGATGCTCGAAGTGGGTGATGCAATTACTGGGCGACTCAAGTCTATATAGGAGCAAGATGAAGCAAGATGGCTGCGAAGTGTGTTTGTGGCATGGAAAAGGGAAGGGCGTTCCAGAATTAGCCATGGTGCACATGCCGTGATATCCGTTTCGTTCTACTTGTTTGGCCCTGCGTTCTTGGGCACATCTCAAGGAGAGGAAAAGCGAGAATGACCTTCGATCACTTCCCAAAGTTGGGGACCGGCTTTCATTCAGCTGGTTTTTCAAGGGACAGCTATATTGTGATTGTTTCAGTGTCGTCGTTTCTCAGCACCGCACATCGATCCTGAAGTGCAAAGAGGTTGGACGCTCAGGGTCTGAGAACCTCTTTGCGGGTTCCCTGGCCCCATTGGAAACGTTCCGAACCTTGTGCCGTCCGAAGGGTTGGCGCTGGAGAGCAAGGAGAACTCATGTCGCAGACTCAGCCCATGTGATGGACAATGGCGTACGATGACAAGGAAGTTCAGGCTTGCTCCGAGCCTCGAAATGATCAAAGAGCAAGGGTGGCAAATGTGCGTTTGTTGGTTTTAGTCTTGCCTTTTACGAGCGTGCCAAAGGCTTTGTAACCCTGACGAGCTTCCTTGCAGTTTGGCTTTGAAACCAACAAAGGGGGTTCTGTCATTTCGAACCAGGGGACTGCAAGGAAGAACCACCAGTCTACTTATCCAGTGATGCAACCTAATGCGTAGTTGCTGTGTCCAAGGGCCGAACAAGGGCCCTAACAGAATGTAACTGAGGGGCAGTCGCTCCAGCCATTGCGTGCTGAGCTTTCTTACTTGGCTTCCCGCAACGGATTGGCACCCAAAGAGGGGTGTGTCGTTTTCCCTTGCAATCTTGCAGGGAATTGCGCTTTTCCCAACCAAAAGGGCTGCCACGGCTGCCATGGTTTTCTTGGACCGGGCCCCAGCGCGCGCAAGAAACCCGAGGTCCTGCAGAAGGCTGTGCCGCCCGCAGGGCTTCCCTCAGAATTCCCTGAGGACGGGGTTGCGGATGCAAGTCCGATGCCTTGTTATGAGTCGAGCCTTTGGGCACGACATGGCCTTTCCATCTGAATCTGAGTGGCAGGCTGCTTGCACAGATTGAGCCAATCCAGGATCGCCGTTTTTGTTTTGGTCTCGTAGTCAGCTCCAAGTCGTGGTGTGGATAATCACATCACTAAGCATTTGTTCCTCTGCGCGGATCGAAATACCACTACGCCTGGCGCTAGCATTGAGTGACATTGGCTAAAACAAGGTCGCACGCTCAGCAGGACCCGCGCAAAAACGCGCGTTTACCATTCAAATCTGCTGAAGGAGCATGCCGCAAGGTGCCAAAAAGTTCGTTTGTATCTAACAGCAGCTTTCATGCATTGACATGCTGGCATCGGGCACTGCTTGTTTTATCTCTTTGCCACAGAGACCACATGTTTAATATGTCAGGCACACAAAGACCGTCTATACAAGAATTGGTATGCTCTCGTCCACAGGCGACTGTTGATCAGGCCGCTGGGACCGCGGCTCTTCATCTTACTGGGCATGATATTTTTCAAGTGATGCCAGCAGCGATCAATCTGCTGCGTGCCCGCCAGCCATCCAAACCAGGAGGCAACGACACCCGTGCCAGGCGTAGCAGAATAAGCAGTGCGACTGGCTCCAAGACCGACTCCATGGGTGCCCAACGAAGTGCGAAAGTAAGGACGTGCGTGTGTTGTTGTTGTTGACGTTGTTGTTGTTGTTGGATGGGATGTTTGTGTGTGTATTCATGCGGTTTGCTTTTGAAGTGCCCATCACTCCGCTTGCCACATGCCACATGCCCTGCTCCAGCCAAACTCGTGCCTGCGGGGGCGCAGTTCGCCCGCCTCTTCCCCCCCCCGCCACACGCAGAAGACACCAAAGCCGCGCCTGCCGGGTCTGGCAACATGGTCATGGTCGCTGTCCCCCCCACCCCTCAAAAAAGAAACGCCTCCACATGGACATGGTCGCTGTCATCCCCCCCCCCCCCCACCCTCCAAAAAGAAACGCCTCCACGGGTGCGGTGGGGCGTGTCACCTAAAACAAGGCCCAAAGGAGCCATAAGGAATTAGTTCAGACACTTCCCCTCGCAAGGATCGCGCCTTGAGCGCGCCCGTGCGAAAGGTGCTGCTGGCCATTCGTGGCCTGGGCTCGCTTTTGCCGAAGCCAGACGGGAAACGCGGGCAAATGCGGGCACATGGAGTCATGCCAGATGCCTGAAAGCCATTTTTCCGGACAAATCGTGCGTTTTCAGAAGGTGAACTAGAGTCATTTGTGCAGATTCGCCTGAAGTGGACCCAGTAATATAACCATCCACATTTGTTGAGGGACTATGATCCTGAATCTAGCGAACAATTCATTTTAGGATACCCTTCTTGTAGTACCACAAACAACTTTTTTTCCGGAACCTGATATCTTCAAGGTTAGCGCAGAGGCTTTCTTCGGAGTCACGACAGGCGGCCGTGCAGAAGAGGAGCAGAAGACTTGGCGCAAGAGCGGGCCCAAGCGCGACGGCCTTCCGCCGGAGGTGCCCGTCAGGGGGCCCAAGAAATGACGCGACTCAGAGTAGGCGCCAAGTCGCTGGATTTTCTTGGCCACCTTGGCTACCCCGAAACGAAACAAAGCTTGCTGGAAACACTGGGCCAAGACCAAGAGGTGTTCAAGAGGACGGTTCCATGATTTGCGGAGACCAACCCCATATCCTGGAAAAAGGCAACCCTGAGTCAGATGGGAGGAGTTCTCATGGCAATGTGTCAAAACGGGATATGCATGAGTCAATAAGCTTGTTGAGGTTTCTGAAATGCACCCCATTTGAAAACAGTTATTTGAGGGAAAGGATCCCTCTACTCCAAGAACCTTTAAAAATAAAGGATGCAAACGAATAACCTGGTTTTGAGCCTGTTGCTTACCGAAAACAGGGTTGTCCAACCGAAAACCCGGTTTTACTTTTGAAATCACATACACAAGCCATACAAAACTCGTACAAAACCCACCTGCGACCCCCAAAAACGTACTAATTTCAACACTTCTTCCCAAAACGATGGTTTTACAGGGATTTCAACACCTGAACGCTTTTTGGAACACCGAACGGTTTTTGGAGCACTGGTGTTGTTTTTTGTGTTTTGACCGGGGGGGGGGGGGCTGACACTTGCCTGGACCCTCGCCCGGCCGCGCCGGCCTCTCGAAGATCATTGGGCGTCCACACGAGGAACCCCGCAAGGAGTGGCACCAATTTTCCCCCGCTGCGTGCGCTAAGCAATCACTTAATTGCGTCCGCGTTTGACACCCCGAATTAGGTCATCCAGATCGCCCACCCACGCAGCCCGGCACAAAAGCAGGTACCTTTGAGCCACGCGTAGGCATGTAAGTCTTGGGCTTACAGATCTGGACACCGAAGCTACCCTTCCGATGAAATCCTCATCCAAAGCGCAAAATTCTGATACAGGGTTCTGGGCGTACCCAGCAACGTCACCCTGCCACTCGATTGTTTTGATGCAGTGAAACATCATATGATGTTTCGGGGTAATTGGGAACATTGTTTGGCGGAGCTGGAAAGAGAGAACCGCAAGCTTTGCGGTTGCTTGCAAGAAGTGATGGCCAGCAGCTAGGACGCGGTTCTTACCAGCCATATCCAGCCACAAATCATGATCATAAAAGGCTTTCATCATTGCATTCATGGCACGAGTGCCTGAAGCCACCAAAGCAAGCCGGTTGTCAGAACCTTGTTCCAGAGCGCGCTCTTGACAGAATGCTTCCACCCAGGATGCTAAAGTTGTTGTCAAGGAACCCTTGCTCCAAGTGCCGTCGGGCGCCACACTAGTGCTTTCCCAGCCAAAAGTCGTTCGGGTAAGCGTGCTGATGTACTTCACCTTCTTCGGCACCTTATATGCATGCAGTTGCCAAACAGCAAGCGTAGGATGCAGCATGTTCAAGCGCCGGCTGTTGTTTATAATTCAAACGGGCTAAACTAGTTGTAAAATCAATCGAGGTTCAGACGCCTCACAGAAAGCAACGTATGAAGTCGACAGGCGGGCCAAGGTATCGTCAATGCTGAGGCTCTCAAACTCCGGAAGGTTGCATGCCAAGAGAACCACGCAGTTGGCAACCCATGACCGCCCCACCCCCAGGTTCACGGTATGCCACACGTCAGGCTTGAAGTATGCAGCGGGGCTGTTGCGATCATGTGGAAGTACCCGAACCCAACACGGCAAGTCATCCCAAGGAGGTTGCTCATCGATGGTTTCCATGAATGGTGGGTAGTCAGACCTTTTTGGGGCCCAATGCAACTGTTTTCAATCGCTTGTCACTTACACCAATCCCATTTAACACATTCCAAAGAAATGTCAAACTACAAAAGCTACCACGCAAAGAGTATTAGGCAGGGAGCATATCCTCAAAGTCCAGCCCCGGTTGGCCGGCTCTGCAAAGGTGGCATATTCCAACCCCAGCGGTTTTCGAGGCAGCAGCCTTTGGGCCATTTCGGAATGTCCTGGTAAGTCCACCAGCAGTGGCCTTGGATTCCAAAGCCACTCGTGTAAGCTTGTTTAGGCGGGACCGGTGCAAAAACAGTAAAAGCATTGCCATGGCTTGCCAAGATACGAGAAACGGCCAATCCCCCTTCACTCCTAAGGGTACCAACCAGAGAGGATTGCCATCCTTCAAAACTAGACCCTTGGTGCACAGCATGTGCAAATCCTCCACCAGGAATTCAAACATCCCCTCCAGCACGTCGGGTGTAAACTTGTACATTGCCTTAATGGGAATGATATAGATCGGCATCGAGGGTTGGCGTTTGGCTTGACCAATTAAGAACTTGCACGACACCCCCAAAGATCCAAAGATAGGAACACCTGTAACGATTTACCGCAAATTCTAAAGTGAAAATGTTGCATCATTGTAAATGAGACCAAGCTTCCTTTGTCATAGTGCCGACTAGCAGTCTTGTGTTCAACGTGTTGCCCAACGAGTTGACGGCAAGAGCATCCCGGGTGTTGTCATTCACATGGCGAGTAGTTCCCGACCCCAGCACCCCCTGAAACTGCAAGATCATTATTGCACCTCGTTTGTAGTGGGTGCCCTCATCCCCGTGGACATAGATGGGGCACGCCCTACACAAGGGGATATTTCTTTCACGGGCAATGTCGAAAAACGTGAAGTCGGGGCAAACAACTTTGTACTTCTCCCAGAAAGATGCAAAGGCACGCTCAGCCGATGCCAGAGTTGGTTGTCCGCAAATCTTGCCCCAGAAGTTTTTCTTGTCTATGAGCTCGAGGAAGGACGACGGCAAGAGCATGGGCAGCTTTTGGCGGGCACCCACATCCACATAAGTAATCTTCACATTCAATCGAAGGCCAAACTTGGAGAAGGTTCGGTGGGCGACCTCTTCCTGATTCAGAGCTGAAGAATGTTGTTAATATGTTTTTTGTACCACCTGAAAAAGGACAACAAAAGGCCGGTCCAACCGCCATGGCTGTTTATTTGGGCTTCCATGTTTGGGAAAAGCAACACAGTCACGAAAGCACGACTTTGCCTGCAAAGCGGCAGACTTCTTGTTTGGAGCCCCTTCCAACCTCTTGAGGACAGGGCATTGTATCTCCTCGCCACCTAGCTCCCGGGAATCACGCATCACAGCCCGAGCTGTACCCAGAGCGCTTGTGCAAGTCCCCTTGGCGAAAGAAAACGAGAAGCAGCGTTGCAATAGTCCCTCAAAAATGACACCTCTTTCAAAATATGGATGAACATTCGTGAAACCAACGCTATACCAGAGTCCTGCAGCCATGGCTCTCCACTTCCAATGTCGCGAGCCAGCTTCTTAGCTGTCCAGCACGGACCTGGCGTTCGACAAGCGTTCGACCAGCCGTTTCGGATTGGTTTCAAGTTTGGTACCAATATGCGCATGCTGTTGCCACCACTCAGGTCAAGCCAATGCGCAAAAGTCTTTTTTGAGCCGACCCCAAGACCACAACTCTAGCACGCTTCTGGATGTCAGTTGCGTGATCGATGGATTACCAGCGCTGCGCATAACCGCAGCAATCTAAAGATTCTAATGTTGGCCAGGCTGAGCGCGTGTATTCACACACTCAGGGCTAAGGCCAACGAGCAAACAGTTTCATCGAAACCGCCAACACTTTGTTCTTCGGACGCAATCAAACAACCTTGGTAACCTGTCTCTCTGTATGAGCTATTATATATATGCATGTAAGGAATTGTAAGGGGGAGTGTTTTGGCGATTTCAATGAACTCACCACCCAAGAGAGCATCATATGTGCAGTATTCAAGCTTTGACCTTCCTTCGCGCCCTCTTCTTTGGAGGGGGCGCTTCTTGTTCCGCATCCGGCTCATCGCGTTTCTTTGGTTTCTCACACGTGTCCTGCCCACTCTTCTTGCGGTTCTGGTTGATCTCCTTCAGGAAAAGCCTACAGCCAAGCGTGTGTTTTGTTCAAGTGAGAAGTAAACTGTGTACGGGGGCTATCTCTCTCTCTCTCTCTCTATATCTCTCGCTCGCTCTTCTCTCTCTCTCTCTGTCTCTCTCTCTCTCTCTCTTCTCTTCTCTTGTTGTCTTTCGAGAACCAATCCAACTAAGTGATGCACTTATGCTTGGCCATCTTGCCACACAGCTCAGCACACCTTGTTTGGCGGCAGTCTGTTGAGGGAACATGTGTTGGGCTCGAGTTCAGAAAAGGCACGGTTTTTGGATCTTCGAGCGAACAGCGTCAAATTCCGTTTGAAGCCTTGGATCGGCAGGGTTGAGCCCATCAGTCAGTGCAATCAACCACAGCTTTCTTTTCCATTCAACATTCAACGAAGGGGTCTTGTTCTCTGTTCGGGTTTGCCCTTCACAGCCGGCGGGTGCTTGAATGATCTGAAGACACAGTAGACGAGGAAGGGGCCACACTCAGACTTCTGCACAGACTCCCCGCCATCTCGGATGTTTTTGCACCCCGAGCAACCTCAGGAATGAACAACTGAAGCACGCGGAAAAAATGCCCGATACGTTTCAGTCCACCTGTGGCCCAGTTTTCGGGCATTCGTGCTCAACAATGGGGAATGGTTGATTTCATGCTTGAGCCAAGCAACCCTTGTACCTCTGAATGAGGGCAGCCTCAACAAAAGCCGGTGATATAGTTTCCGAGGCAGCGTACATAACTCTCATCCGATCCCACTGGTGAAATGTGTCAGTGACATATCCGTACATCGCATTGCGAAATCGCCACTGCGCGCAGTGCGTAAAGCCAAACTTGTATATAAGCGGGCTCTCCTTTGCAATCAAAGAGTCAACTGCGCTGAAAATAAACTTTAAGATCGTGCCAGGGAGGCTGTTCCGAGGAGGAAGGCTGAAGTCGATGGCAGGGTCTGAAAGAATTTTCTCAAAGCATTCACCAGTTCGATGCTGTTGAAGAACATCGCTACCAAGAAGAGGTGAGCATGTAGAGGATGCTGGAACAGCCTTGGAGGTTTTCCCGTCAAAAACAAGTTCTGGTTTCGGGCCAAACTCTCATGAAAACACGTAGTCAACCGCTTGAGGCGAGCCACGTTCGCTGCCCTGGCCACGATGTTCTCCTTCGGCTCCGGAGCAGGCGCCTGAAGTAGAGGGAACTAAAGCATCCGGATGTGCGACTAAAACAATTTTAGCTGTGTTTACACAAACTTACAAATTTAGCCGGAGAGCGGCCCGATTGTAGGCAATCAGTTCGTGCAGCCACGCAGTTGGCTCGTCATCTTCCGCAACGTTGTCCATGGGTTATACATCGACAGATTGATCCACCGAGGGACCATACGGAAAAGCACATGTAAAGTAAAAGCCCGACCAGCTGCACAAATCAACACAAGCCACATTATATGTTTCAGACTCTTGATTGAAACACATGACAGGTCGGTTTCACTGCATGGCAGAGGCACGAGCTATATAATTCAGGATAAGTGGCTTCTTCAAGTCCCCTATGAGGCCAGTTTCTTGAAGAGTTGTCAGCCGAGCCAACTCTTCGTAGTCGCTCTCCAAAGCTTTGGCGATGTTTTCCAAATCTGATCCAAGCCTCAAAAAATGTCATAGCCAAAAAAGTGGGTCACATAAACCAATCGCACTCACGAACTGAGATGTGCGCATCTTGTGGCGGTCATTGGGTTTGGGATTGTACGGGTGCTCCAGCTGACCCACCATTTTGTAAATCAGGGAGATCTTTGCATGTGTAGCCTCCATCAGTTTGTTGATGTCATCACCAACCTGCGCAATTTTGCTCAATTCTGTTCGAGAGGCAGGCAGTTCAAAACAAGACAGAAGTGGATGCTATACAGGTGCAATTACAGATTTGATCGAGAAGTTGATGCTATACACAAGTGCATTTGCAAATTTGTTGACAGTATACCGGCCCATTTTGGTTGGGGGGGGGGGGCTAAAAGGACACCAAAGAAATGGAGATGAACCATTTTTAGGGGGTACCCGACCCAACAGATTGGCAATATATCCTGAAACACCGGCCTTGGAACCCTCCACCTCCGCAGGGGCTGTCGTCTCTGCCTCTGCAGGCATCAGCGCTGGGTCGTTGCTCATGAAGCCCTCATCCTGGACAGCGCTGCCAAGCTCCTCGAGCTTCTCCTTCGCCACAGCCTCAAGCGAAATTCCGTGGGGACTGCAATTTGATGTTTCGATAAATAAGTATTTGATCGGGCAACCTCAGTGGAAGACTGCCTCCAGCTCTCCAGCTCCTTTTGCTTTATCTTTGTAGTAGTTTCCAACTCGACGAAATATTCTGTGATCTTCGAATCGTATTTCCACTGCCTAGTCACATGCGCAAACTGAAACCGCACGCATGGTGCAATGGAAGGTGCGTGCGTCCATGTATACATACATAAGCGCCAGGCCGAGTCAAAACGGACGGAAACTTTCCGCAGTACCCCACAACCTGCTTCACCGTTGACCTAAGCCACGCAATGCGCAACCAGGTTGACCAAAACAATTGTTCACAACTTGGTTGAAGCGATGTGCGTCCGGGGTGCTCAGAAAAGCTGTGCACACTCTTCATGCGCTCAACCGTGAGCCACGATCCGTGGACCTCCTTCTCGCGCTCCTGCAGGCGCTCCTTGACGTGCTCGACTTTGGCCGAGAAGACTTGCTTCACCCGCGAGTGCGCGGACCTTTCGGTACCTGTCTCCATGAGGGTCTCCAGCAGCGCGATTTCCAAAAGTTCGCGACGTTCGCCGCCGGCGCGGTAGTCAGCCGCCACTGTCTCCTTCACATTGCACTTGCCAGTTTTTTTTTGCTCGCACATCCTTCGCAGTCTCATCCTGAGGGCGTCCCTGCTCACAACCTTACCATTAGGCGAGAACTGTTTACGTGTGCAAGGTTAAGCCTCGCAGGGGGAAATTCAATGTTTGCCCCTATTGGGACATCTGATTTCCCCTTTCTTCAGCTTGTGGTTGAGAAATGACGAATTGTATAATAATTAACAATCCACCACTTCTAAAAGGAGCTAAAGCACGCCAAGAGACAGGTTTCCCCCCAGGCTTCGCAATCGGGGTTGTGTCATCGGGCCCCTCATCTGTCTCAGTTCCGGGTGTCTGAACTGTAGGTGGTTGCTTCATGGTCTTGGTGGCGGTAACACCTGTTGCAGGGCTTTGGTTCACTCGGGTCTTTTCCGGCGGTGTGGAGAAGGCACTAGGGGCAGGGCGGCTGGGCGGCTGTTGCGCCAGTTGTTTTTGGAGCTCTGCAATCTGGAGTTTTGCCAGCTCAAGTTCACAGGTTGGGTTACCCCCCGAGGTGCTAGTTGTAGCCGGCTGCTGGTTCTGGCTTCGAGGGGTGGGCTCGTCCAAGTCCACGCGCTCAGGTTTATTGGTGGAAGATGGCAGGCTGGATGGCGAGGGATCGCTGGGCTGGTCCTTAAAGGTCCCATAGATGGCAAACAATCCAACAAACATGCACCATTCATTTTTTCAAAGGCTCCAGGACCATGCTCAACTCGAGCCCCAGCAAAGTATCCGAAAGCGTATCATCATCCGAATCCATAATGGACTCAGCCATCAAATAGATGTCTTGTTCGGCAACTGGCGCATTGTCACCGTTCGATACAGAATCCCACAAATCTTGATCCACTGCCACCGCCGCTGCAATTTCAGAAGGGTCCTGAACATTTGGGCCAACGCGCATGCAGGGTTCAATTTGAACAATAAAAGAAGCAACGTTTAAGGCGCCACCGGGATGCTGCTGGGATGGTCTCGTCGGCTTCGTTGCTAGCCTGGTGGTGGGGATGATGTTGATCATATACAATCCATATTGGAAAAACACTGCCACCCTTAAGTTTCGGGCAGGTTCTGGTTTCACAATCACCGTGGCAATGGCCCTTTCCGTCTCCTGGTTCAAGCATGCGCCCTGCCTGAAACCAAACACCCTGAATGTTTCACCATGCAAAAAGACTAGATTTATGGGGTACCCTGCTGTGTGGGGAAGGATCGGTGTTCTGCCATGCGCTTACAATGTGACAACCATTTCCAACCAGGTACCCCCAAACACAACAACCGTGGGATACACAGAACAGGTGGGGTGATTTATATTGAAACATTGATTTGTATATGTGCATGTCAAGCAAGGTTCACCCCAATTAGTCGATCGGTCTTAGCATGTTGAAGCCGAGGTGGATGTCCCCTTTTTGGATGTGTCCGAATGGAGCCGACCGTGTCCAATTCCACCACAATGCGTTTGGGGTGTTTTGAGACTGGTTCCAAAAAGGCACCCTCATTGGCCCCATGCAGTATAAACACCAAAACCCGAAACACAATTAAGGTCCTGCAGCCTCTTCAAGAGCTCTTCACGAGAGAGGGAGTTCAAGTCAATGCCCGATATTTCTGAACACATGCTGACGCCCTCCGCAAACTCAGATGTACTCCATTGTTTGCTTTGCAAACGGGTTGGCTCCAATGAGTCACTCATGACCCCTTGGTTGATGTGCGGCTTCTTTTCAACCCCAAAAGAAACCCTGGATCCAATTGTGCAGTCAAGCCGGAGCTCGTCAGTTGCATGCACTGTATAAGAGAAAACTCAAGCAAGAGCGTGGGCGATGCAAACCCCGGACCAATTTGCTCAAGTTGAAGATGTTCTTTGAAAAATGTTCATTATTGGGCTTGGGGCACCCTCTCCAAATTACGTAATAATTACGTAATGGCGAACGGTTCACGAACGGTTTTTGAACGCTTTCTGAACGCTTTCTGAACGCTTTATGAACGGGTATTTTGACACCAGTGTTTCCAAAGACTACTTTACTATTCAACTGACACATGCCCACGCAGCCTCGGGGTTCTGGTGGCAATATCCCAAATTACGTAATATTTACGTATTCTAAGGGCACTTACGTAAAAATTACGTAATTAGGGTGACCTGAAGTGGCACCACCAACAACAAGCTCAAAAAGCAATCGAATACATACAAATCCACACCTTTTTGTATATAGGACAAGGTATCCACGTAGAGCACTTTCGCAAAAAGCTGACCAAATGCTGGCATGAACAGGTCCACTCCAAAAAGTGCAGAAGCTTCCCTTTAGAAGGAAAGGAGGTGTGACAAATCAATTTGAATTGGTTACCATGCCAGGGTTTGGCCTTAACCGCTACCCCCAAAAGCACGCGTGACCCGAAGAGCAATTCACCATATGGTCAAGGGGTATTGCGCCCACGTCTTTCATCCTGTACAGTTACACAACGTGTGGTCAATTACCACTGCGCCAATCACGCTGGTTGATCAGCGATAGGGCACCACATATTGTTAACTGTGCAGACCAGTACGGCGACCATGCAGAACCAAAAAAGGACAACCCGCGCTACTCTTGCAAATTGTTGTTGCATGTTTGTTTAAACTGGCCATCCTCCTGGCCTACAAAAATTCAGGGAAAGCAGCTTTCCACTCTGCTGGGCAGGCAAGCCTTGTGCCCCCCCGAAGATAGTGAACTACACTCTTGATTTCAGCTTCTTCCCAATCATTTAGGGTCATCTCAGAGAAGAACCCCAAAGCGTCAAAGCCTGGTGGTGGGCCTGGCGGCTTCCCACCTCCATCGCGCACCAAGGCAGGAAGAAGCCTCACCAGCTTCCACCCGAAGCGGACTGGATAGTGCCTTGGTGCCCCGTGGACACCGTGGGGATGGGAGGGGGCCCAAGTCAGTCTGAACTTGTTTGTGTTCCATGGCAAATGTCCACCCCTGCTGATCCATCAAAACAAGCCTCAGCTGAGACCCCTACTCTGTGCTTTTGAGCGATGCATTCCCACAAAATTGTTTCTTTCCCTCGCGGTTGTAGTAGACCTTGCTGGTTTTCACTGATGTCACCAGCTGGGATCGTTTCAGGCTTCCAACGTTGATTTTGGCAATGATCTTGTTGTTGCTGTAGCCCCTGGATCTCTTGGCAGTTGGGCTCCCGTACGACCTCATCCACCAAGCAGTTCCGTATACCTTACCGGCGTGGCGAACGAATGGGAAACACATGTGTGCACTCATATTCCAGAGAAACAAACGACAGTAATACTATATAGTTGAACACAAGCTTCTGTTATGGTTCGGCAGAGCGTATGAAACCGATCATAGTGCCGCAATAAACTTGTCCCTGGTTGCTCCACCAAAAACGACCCTCCGCGGGCCACTGTCAAAAGGATCAGGAGGATGGACCTTTGCGTGCATGGGGTTGGCACACATGCAGCAAGAAAACAACTTCAAGCTCATTGCAAACGCTCAAGTGTAATTTCTATAACCGACTAGCATCAAGCAACATTTGGAAAGTCCATAGCTTCACCCTCAAAACCTCGATCAATTCACCAAGCAGCCGAGATGTAAGGGCATTTGCTTGTTTCACATGAGGACGGCCTTCAGCAAATCCTTGAGGATTGAGTAGGGACCGAAGGCTGCTGCCCCGGTTTATTGTCACCCAAGATGAACAAACGATCCCATAGAGAGCGCAAAAGGCATCCTCCCGCGCCTGAAGTAACAACCAAATGCCCAACCTCAGCTGTGTGCTAAATATATATATAGGGAAGACAGAATCGCAGCCAAACAGAATTGAAGGCAGTTGACACCCTGGGGCCCCTACGCCAGACCTGGGGGCGAAAGTATGTCGAACCCATTCCACTTCTTCTCACGCTTGCATTCCCAATATTTGATATCCACTGCACAGCTATGGATTTTGGCTGCATGGGCAGCTCTGAAGCATGCAGCAGCTCCAGCAAAGAATTCGATGTATTGTAATTCCTGTCCGGTGAAAAGGGGGCTATTTTCAAAACCAGATTGGTTCAACAAACATGTGTTTTTTGGACGCACCGCCCAAACAACCCCGAAACGAATCCAGTCCTCCTCCATGGAGCCCATGTCCGAGAAGTGCACGAGAATCACACACATGATGAAGGTCTGAGGGTGAAGGTTAGACTTGCTCAAACACTCGTTGTTTGAAAAGTGTTCAATTCAGACTTCACACACACCTGTCCTTTGGGGCACCCAGTTGGCGAAGCCGCCAAACCAGTTCACCCAAAACATAGCGAGCCATGGCTAAGAGCTAAAGTGAACGGTTCACCCATGCAGCTCTTTGCTTGCTTTTGTATCCTGAGCTGAGCCCATGTGGTCCAAGCTTGTTAAACCTTTGCTTGTGCTGCTGCAAGTCCACCGCAACAATCGACGGTAGCAGCTTGAGATTGGCAGTACTGGCACCAAGCCAACTCCACGCATGTGTGACTTGCAAATGCGAAGCTCTCCCACTCCCAATGCAGAGTTGTAGTACAAAAACGGCTTACTGCGAAATGGCTTCTATAGATAAAATTATTCCCAGCCACAAGTCAATCGTTGTTGGTGTTTGGGATTACGCGCACCATGCCAGAAGTACCCTTGACGGGCGCATATCCACGGCGGGCTCCAAGCGCTGTGCCGCGAGGAGGCCGAAGAAAGCCTGGCCGCAGCGTGAAAGGCACGGGCCCAAGTGAAAAAGCGGAAAGGGGTCGCGCCCTGGCATGCTATACGCAATGACTTGATCGGTTGCATGAAATCTGTACCTTTTTCCAACTCACTCCATATGCTGCATGGCTCACACGTTGGGCGTTGCTTTCTTTGCCACGCCAGTTGAAAAGTGGCAAACCCCAGCGGGCAACGTCCCAGTGATCAGCATGAGTCGCAGGAGATGTCTAAGTTTCCAATGTTATGGTGAGGCCCCAGGTGCAAAATCATGCGCAACAGCCCCATCTTTCTCCCAAAGTTGTTGTGTCACAACACATGCTCCGGCATTTCAGTTTGAAGAACAATTACTTTCTACATCACCCAGTTAACTTGTTTAGGTTGATCCTTATAACATCATGGAAAGAAACCAGTTCAGGGTTTGTTGCAACTGCCGCACATCAGAACAGTGAGGCCGATGGCAATGATTCACTAGCACCATCAGGTATAAAGTGCAGGATTTCAGGGTTACGTGGTTTCACGCGCTTCCCGAATTAAACTCTTCATGCGCTTCGCGCAGGGCTGCAACCATTCGGTCACAAGAGCGGTTCATCTCAGTCTCCGCACTCTCGTTCGGATGGTTGTCGGCAACAGCGAAGCCCTGGACAGCAACGGAATTCGAAGGAATCTGCAAAGGGTGTGTGTGTGTGTTTTGAACAAATAATTGTTTGCCAGCTTTGGTGGCAAAAGTACGGGGTCAAAGAATAGTCTGCCAGCTCTGGGGGCAGGGAGGGTTATTTCACACATCGCCTGCCAGCTTAGGAGGCAGGGGTGTTAAAAACACAAAGTCTGCCATATTAGAAGAAAGTGGAAAGTCAACAGTTTGCCAGCTCCAGTTTGATGCAATCAAGGGACTATTTGCTTCGCGCAGTAGATCTTGGCACACATGCACCCGAGAGGCATTGAGAGGTAGATTGGCTGGCGCCATTTCGTAACGTCTTTTTCTTTCTTGGGCACCTTGAGGCCAACACTGGAGGTCTTCCAGTAGATGGAGAGGCGGCAAGGAGCCTCAGTTGGGAACTGCTCCGCGAGGTTCTCGTGCGGTGAGCCGGGCGGGCCCTTTGAAGCACAGAGCTGCATGATGCTCAAAATGCGTTTCTTGGCCTCCTCCTGTGTGGCCACACGCTCTTGGTCCATGCTAATGGTACTTGATAGCACGCGTGCGCGTTTGGCCGGCGGAGTCTGGTCCGGCTCGTCTGTGATTGCTTTGCTCTCTTTGCTCTTGCTCTTGCTCTTGCGTTTGCCGGCTGCGACCGGCGGGTCGGCCTTTTTATCGCTGTCTGTCGCAGCGCTTGCAGGTTCGGCAGATGGCGTGGAATCGCTGGTTCCAGCCGCTGCCGTGGCTTGGGGCTTTGCCTTGGCTCTGTTTGTCCGGCGTGCCTTTCTGGGCGCCAGCTCTGTTGCTTTTGCCTGCGCCTTTTCCTGGTCAGGAGTGATGTCACATTGCTGCTGCTCCTTCTGTTCGGTTGCCTGGGGATGCTCCTCCTGTTCGGCAGCCGGGGCCTGCTTCTGATTTGCCAGCTGTTGCTTGGCAGCCTCACTGTTGGCCTCCTCTTCTTCCTGCTGGGGCTTCTGTCGTTTCTGACGCTTGCCCCTTTGCTTTGGCTGCTTATCAGTGACACGCGTGTTGAGTTGGTTGTCCTCCTGATGTGTCTGCTGCTTCTCCTCGGCAATGCTTCCTTGGTCTGCCTCTTGATGCTTGTCTTGATGCTCCTTCTGGTGCTCCTCCTTCTCACTTATTTGGCCTGTCTCCTCGTCCTTGCCCTGTTGCGTCGTCTTTGAGTGCTGCTGTTTGTTGATCTGCTTTTGCTGTTGCTTGGAAAGCTTGCTTTGCTCCTTTTGTTCCTTCACGAGTTTGCTCTGCGCCTTCTGATCCTTTCTTTGGGCCACCAGCTCATCCCTCAAAGCAAACTGGTCCCGCCGGGTGATGTACCCCACTGACTTGATTTCGGGGAAGGAGTCCTGTGGCAAGATATCTTAAACAGTGTTGCATCAGAGTTATAGTGCAGTTCATTGACCAGTTACAAAACAAAATTCAGATCTACGATTGGTTTGTGAGCTTCGTTGTTGTTAGTGGTTTCAAAAAGATGTTGCGCAAACAACGCACTTGTCAAAGAGTCACACTATATACACTTGGCCCTGAGTGTGGTGTTTCAACCAGGCGTCCACAATTGGCATTGCATGGGTTTTGGTGAGCAACCCCGCGTTCCTATTTTAGAGATTCGACCACAGAAACCTGTGTCATCCCATTTGCTGCAGCTAATGGGTTTTCATGCGGGTCAGGCATGCTTTTGTTTAAGTTGAGCAGTTCTCAGTCTTTGCACGCGAGCCCACCCCAACCAGTCCTTTGTTTCCACAAAGCCAGCTTTCTCCTTGGCGACAACGTTGAGTGTGGAGGCAGAGCTGACTAAAAATGATGGGTCCAGGACAGGTTGGGTCTCAGCATTGTCCATGGCGTACGGCTGGGACTCGTCGACGTAGATGCCTGCACGTGCGCACGACGGGCCGCAAACGCAAAGCTTAACATCGCACGTGTTCGACGGGTATGAAGATGTGGTTTTGTTGTCCTTTAAAAACAATTCGGTAAACAAAACACGCCAAGGCACAATCAGGTTGCTCTGCAGGTTTCCCTAGGGACATTGAAGATCTGGATCTGGACAGTGTTGAGTTCACACGCCTAAGTTCGAAGTTCGGGGTGCTGGCCAAGCAGGATAAAAAGCTTCAAGTGGGATTACACCTGTGCCCCCTTTTTGTATAACGTTAACAAAAAAGAACAAAACAACTGGAAAACGATTGGAAGCAACCAGCTTGTTGCCATATAGCAAAATCACAGCCAACCAACGTATGCCAATCACAAACCTAAGCACTCCAACTGCTGTGTCCGACGGAGCAAGCGTTGCTGCAGCTGCTGCAGCGAGAGCTCCTCAGGCCTGGTGTCGCCCACGACCTCGATCTCATCATCTGCAGTCAGTGCAGGCTCGGCGGTGAGGGCTTCAGGTTCATCCCCCAGCACCGCTTTCCTTTGCTCGAATTCCTGCAGGGAACTCATGAAGTTTAAAAGCCTGTTTTGATTTCTCGCAGATTCGGGAGGGAAGCTCGATCCGATTTTGAATGCACTTTTGGTTGTGTGTGTGTGTTGAGGCTTCTGCCAAACCATCAACAATTAAGATAACCATCGAAGGTTTCGACGAGAGTCAAAGGATTTTGTTGCGCACACACACACACCTATATTGTAAGGGTTTGCGTGAGATTGACCAAAGCCATCAGAGGCTTTAGTGGGACCCCATGTGAAATTATGGCTCAAGCAAAAGGACCTGGCATTGGACTGACCAAAGTCATCAAAGGTCGCCATGGAACCCACGATGTGAAACTATTGCTACCGCAAAACCGTATATTATATTTGGTGGATTTACCAGGGAACCACCAAAATGACGACAACCGCGCTGGGGAGCAAACAGGTCAAATTTGAAACAAGGCGCCTCATCAAAACCAGTCTTTTCTCCTGGTTCGCAAACTTCAGACACCTTCTCAGGCAAGGGTTGCTTGTCATCCTCAAGCGAAAGTGCTTCCAAGGGTGGCAATTCTTCTTCCTGAAGGGTGAGGGTGGGCTCCAGGCTTTGCGTCGTGCCTCCTCAAGCGGGGGGGTCTCCTCCTCGGCCACCACTAAGGAATCCCCGCCCGGGTTTGCTTCACAGCCAACTTCTGATTGAGATCGTTGACCAGTTTTGAAGCGAGCCCAGTAGGCATCCCGTTGCCTCAAGACTTCTGGGGAGGGCGCAGGAACCTGACATGTGTCTGGGGCCTTGCCATTTGCCGGGTCCAAGCTTGAGGATGATGTTCCCACCTCCTTCTTGTGATCCGTGTCCAGCGGCAAAGCCTTGTGGGTGTCCATGTCGCTTTTCGGTGCTTCCTCTTCCTCCTCCAGAAAGAAAGCTGCATGTGTCATGTGCTTGAACAAGACAACCCTTGCCCAAATAGCTACTTAAGACAAAGGGATGGAGACAAGGAGCGAAGGAGAGAAAGAGAGAAGTGAATAAACAGGAAAAATAAGAATGAGACTAAGCAACCAACAAGGACAGAAACAAAAAAAACACGAAATATAAAGAAAAAGAAAGAAAGAAAGAAAGAAAGAAAGAAAGACAGAAAAAAAGAAAGATAGATAAAAAGAAAGAAAGAAAGAAAGACATAACTATACATAAAGAACGAGAGAAAGTCAGCCAAGAGAAACAGAAAGAATGGTCGATAAAGGAAAGGAAACAAAGGTATAGAAGGAAAAACCGACTAAGAAAAAAAGGGACCAGAGAGAGAGAGAGAGAGAGAAAGAGAGAGAGAGAGAAAGAGATCGAGAGATAGGAGCCTTGCTTTTCACCCTCCACCCATACAGCCGCACGACCCCTGGTATCGCGAATAATGTGCTCAACAGAAGGAAGCATGGATGTTCATACCCTTTAACTCAAATTGACTATATAGGGAAGGGCCAACTGAAACCATGAGGCTCTCACAGGTGCACACACACACACACACTCTGCTCCTCCAAGATGTGGCCCAGGCAAACCAGAAGAACCCGTAGCGTGTGATCCTGACGGGGAAAAAGCGGCTGACTGCAGCCAGGGCGATTGGGGTTGATTCGGGGCCTTGCACGGCTGAACGAGTCTAGATCCTGCAGCACCATTTTGATGTTGAAAATGATTGTTTCCAAGGAACATGGCCATTTTGGTATAGCGATGTTGCAATTTTAACACGGTTCAAAGAAAATAGCAATTGCTGTGCTGGTTGTCAAATGGTCTCCTTCGGCATCGACTTCTTGTATGTGAGTGACTTCACAAATGTAAGCAGCCGCCGGATTGCCCAAGCTTCCTCATACATTTGGTTATTGGTCCACTCCATCCCGCATAGTTCAGAAAGTTTTTGAACTTCTTGAAGGACTTCATCAATTCCTGGGATCTTCTTGTTGTTTCTGCTCATAATTTGCAAAGCAGGAAGTAGGACCATGGCGTTTGCCTTGAGATTCGGAATAGTCTTCTGGACGAAGCCCACCTCCAACGCAGACTTCTCAGAGCTTCTCTTCAGGACAATGTGTTTGTAGACTCTCACCCGCTCTCTTAGTTCAAAGGTGTTGTCCCATTCCTCAGCCACCCCCGCAAGGTCAAACCCCCCAACCACCAAGTCCATGTCCTGAAGCGAGCTGCCGCCAAGATCCAAGGGCAAACGCACCGCTTGAGCAACGCGTGGCTATAGGGTTAAAAACACATCAGGTGGCGGCAACTTCGATCACGCACGCATCAAAGCAAGCGTTCAGGCTAACAGGCCAGGCGGGCCATAGCGTCTCCACGTGCCATGCACGACCATCTCCCATGATGGTCACAACCATGAGCTCAGCACCAGTCACTGCATGAAAACCTATCACTTGCTGGCTGCAAACGGATGTATATAGCCATGGCTGTGTTGCGCACGTTTCATCCTGCTGGATATCGTGAACATGCCTGGGTAGTGTTCTTCATGCCCTGATTGGCAAGCACGCCTGATTGTAGTAGCTTATCGTCCCGCTTGCGATGTTTTTCCTTGCTGAGCCTGTGCCATATAAACCAAAAGTGCGGCTGTGAGGCTGCACACTTCTCAACCAAAGAATTCTCGGAAGCGCCACTGCCGCCATAAGCAGCCGAACGGTCTTTAGAGAACCAGTGTTGGAATTTCAACACCACTATGCAAAAATAATCATTTTAGCTGGAAACGATCATTTTCAACATCAAAAGGTGCTGCAGGCATACAAAACCCGTACGTTTGTATGCTTTTCATAAAACCGGGTTTTCCTGCGAAGAACCCGGTTATTTTCGAGAACCTTTAAAATAAAAGGTTCTTGGAGTAGAGGGATGCCGATCATTTGGGATTGCCCGGAGGGTGTCGCATTCTTCGCATGTTGGGCAAGCCTTGGATGGGAAGAGCCTTCAAAACAATGCTGGGAGGCACACGCTTGTCCTAAATTACAGTTTTGCGGTTAGGGGTCAAAACAAGTTGGCGACCAGGGTGAGTATTCCTTTGTTCATGGCATTTGTCAACACATGCTGGTTGCTGAAGACGAGATATGTCTAGAAAGTTATACAGGATTGAGCGATGTAGTCCAGTTCTTTGTTATTGTTGTGTAGATTGTTGTTGTGTCATCTATGGGTGTGCCTCTTTTTGGGAAACCCTGTCTGGTTGGTTTTGAAAGGGAAACCAAAGCAAAATCGATCATTTCGCGGCTTCCGGCTAGCCCCGAGCAAGCATTCTTAGCTCATTCAGGTTTGTGCACGCAGAAACTTCATACCTTGAGACATGAGTTACGCCATTGGCAATGCAACTTGTAGCATACCATGTCATATCAAAGTGAGGCGAAGCAAATGATGCCCAGGCCAGGCGCAACGATTTGTTTGGTTTCCGCACTAGCTAGCATGTGTTTGATGCTTAGCCAGCAACATTGTGATTCTTCTTTTTTAGTGTATCGTTTGCCCTTTTTGCCAGCCTCATGCCAGCCTCTTTCTGCCAGCACATTATAACGACTGCTGCCTTGATCTGGCTTGCTTGCTGCAATCATGCATTTTTAAAGGTTTGAGTTTGGCGGCAAATTGTTGGTTCCCTTGGACTTGGTGGCGGATCTGGCAGAGGGACATTATTCTATATACACATCCATGAGCAGAGCCTTTTTGGCAATGATTTCGTTTAGTATTCGGGGGGAACTCTCTTTTTGCCGCAGAGGTACTGCGGAGGCAACTCTGGTGGATAAAACGATCGTAGGCAGTCCGCGTAGCCTGTTCAAGACAATCCTGCGTAGGCAAGTTCGGGTGGCATGTTTTGCACTACACAAACTTCACAGTGGCACCCGACAAAAGTCTGCATACGCACTCGGCGTGGGCGCTTGTTGTGGCGTAGGCTCAGGTAGGCACCCTCCCATAGTTTTACACACCAATCAAAAGTTTGTTCACATAGACATGGCTTTTGCACCACCAGTGCACCCTTCTGAAGTGAACCAGCTTCAAGTCGATGACACGCTTTCGAACGAAGAAAGTTCAGTTTGAACACAACGTGATACTATTTTGATGCTACTTAGTTAAAAGCCCGAGTTTGCAATAATTATTGCAACCCAATCTCACTCGTAGCCTTCTTCTCCGAGGCTCACATCTACGTCCTGCTACAGCAGGCCAGGTTCGAGCGTGGTTTTGACCGACGAAGGAGAGGTGTTGCATTTGTTCCATGTGAGGGCGGTGCCCAGATGCAATCCCCACCCCACCCACAACTTACGCAGTGATTAAAGGGAAGAAGCATCTTCAAGCATTGTTGGCGGACATCAATCCCAAGCTGAATGATGTCCACCAAAGCGTCCAATCCCGCGTCGAAAAGTCTGCGTTGTAAAGTAGTCTATGCAGGACATGGGCTGGCACTGGCAACCGAACGATGCCAACACCTTCAAGAACGGCATGGTCAACAGCGGATTTCTATCATTGAGCCCTTCCTGGCTTACTACTGTACTGGTTGAAATAGGACTAGTAGGACGAACAGCACCAGCACCAAGGAATCCATACACAACACAATCAGGAACGATACAGTTGACAAAAGCGCAGCTCGACACCTACAAAGAAACGACCATTGTGAATGTATGTGCGTGCACCCTTTTGCCATCAACCTCCTTGTTCTCCTCTGAGGGTTCGCACGGTTCGCCATGACCAGAACCCTGCGGAGTTTTGAGGGCACAACGCCCAGGTGAGGGAGATCTACCGGAGGCAACACCTCAGGAGCGGGGCGTAGCATGCAGGTGGCACGGGTGAGCCGTGGAGCTGGAAGTTGGGTGTGTTCCGTTCCTGCTGCCAAGCAGGTGTCTGGTTTCCACGGTATTTGAGGCATTGGTTCTGTGGAAGAAAAACAATTGGAATTTTGATGCGCATGATGAGTTTGGCAGGTTTCTTTTTAAGGATAAACTTGGTGCGGTAGCGTTCCGCGGGGGGTTTGATTACGTTGCATGCATGTGGACTGGGAAAGGCATGGGCTGCACATGGTGGAGCCTCTGTTGTTTGGGGTTTCTTGTCGATGGCCTTCAAGCAGTCTTTGGAAGGGCTTTCGCAGATCCACTGGGGTGACGGCAAGCAGCAGTGCCCTTGTCCATGTAGGTCGGGAAAGCATGTGCCGAAAGCTCAAGGTGAGGACCCAGAAGGACCCAGAAGAGTTGGCTTCATGCTGTTTCTTGTAGAAAGCTCTCCAAGAGAAGACAAAGTCACGCAGTTCCCGTTTCGTGTTGAAGCCACGTGTAGCTAGCTGCGCCTTCGGGGCCAAGGCTGAGCGACATCATGAAGAAGAAGATTAACATTGAGATGTGGTGCACGGCACCGATCTCAGCATGGGCCGGGAGGGGGACGACAACTTTGCGGGAAGAAGGGGATACAGGCTTTAGTCTTTTTGGGTTTCGCAAGGGATGCATTTGGGCAAATCATAGCAACATCAGGGGTATTCCGCGATCCCACTCATGAGGGCTTCCTTCATAGGGCTCATTCTTGTCCCCCCGATTGGTGAATTACAGCTCATCCAGGTTCAATGAACCTGCATCACAATGCCCAGTAGTTTGCTGTTAGTTTGGCAGCTAACTTTGTCACGCCCGGCGTGAGTAACGACAGGCTCACAGCATCCGATCACGAAACCTTCAACTGGCAATCCAGACATGCTCCGAAATTGATGGAGGTGTCTCAAAAGGAGGGGTTCCTCCACATGGAGCGTGTTTATTCTGGTTTCTGGATGATTGTTGTCAAAGTTCCCCGTTGTTTGGCAGACTTGATCGATGTTTGTTGATTCTGTTTGACGTTTGTTTGTGGGTGATGCTTGTTGTTGGCAGTTTGAGTGGCTTCTTTTTTGGGTGGATCTTGTTACATGGGCCATTTCATGTTGTTTGTCGGATATGTGTTCCGGCATGTTTGGCTTGCCCCCTTAGTTTGCTGGATCTGTGTTGGGTCGGTCTTTGCCAAACCTAAACCCGGCTTTCGTCGGCTCGAGTGTCAGGTTCTGGCCGTGGAGGACATGTTCCGCGACCAGCTCTTTCTCCGCAAGGCTGAAGCTTTCGCCGGTTGGTTGAGCCTGGCTGATGGCCTCTGATCCCTTTTGAGGGCTGTCCTTTTTGGGGTAGCCATCTTTCGAGGGAAACAGAGCCGAAAACCACCCCCAGGAGACACCCCCCTTTTTGTTTGGTGGGTTCCCCACAAAACCTGGTCAACCCCGAAGAGGCTTCCCTTGTTCTACCAGTGTCACACTCGGCAGGGGGCGTGTCTTTGCTGTTCCAGCACCCGAGTGTGGGGTACAGCCAGCCCAACAGCAACACTCCTTGGAGTTTTACTGAGTGCAATTTGGGTACGGGTGACCGCAGGTTTCCGTCCATGTTTCCATTTGCCAGGGTGCCATTTTGGGTACCTATTTTTGACCCACAGCCATGTGACGGTCGTTCGGCTCAATTGGCCCAGGCGGCCACGGAGATGGGCGTGTTTTTGCCCACGCCCATGGCCGCCTTGCTGGACCTGACCGACAGGCGGACCGGGGTCAGCCGGGCGGGGGGCGCAAGCTGCCGGCTCACCTGAGTTTCGGACATTTGGATTGCAGTACCTTTCCAACTAGGCTTGTGGAGATGACCAGTACTTGCATCGTCATGGGATAGATCATTCAGTTGCCGTGAAAGGACTTTGAGCAAGCAACACATCCCTTTTTCATCTTGCCGACTGATGGCAATGTTGCTTTAGCGCAGACAGGGGAGCAGCACACAAGGCCCGGTTGGAATAGCCGGATGTTTCATAGTTGTTTCTTGAAATGGGCTGGTTGGCAAGTTTGGTCTGTGGACTTGACATACTTTCAATTGGGCCCGGAAGTGGCACATGCAGGTGGCAGCTCAGATCTAATGTTAGCACTTGAATAGTAATGTGGGCCAAAACATTTCCCCCCAGTTTTTGTCCTTTTATTGTGGTTCCCCCTTGCCCAGATTGTGGTTTTGCATTTTTTTAGACAAGGTTCAGTAAAGAATTTGCATTCTCAGAGCTGGGGGTGTTTCTGAGATTTCAGGGGCCACAGCTGGTTTTGATTCTGTGACTGACAAAGTTTGGAGCTAGATATGAAGCAGTTGAAGCTGAGTTTGGTAGGAACTGCAGCCTTCAAGGGCCATTGTTTGCAGTGCTTTGCAAGTGAAAGCAGAAATTGGTATTGTCCAAACCTGGTTTTGGGTCGATTGGTTGACTTTTGTTTCATCATACTTTGTGATTGTGATTTGTAATTGTTTCCCCCCGAGAAAAACAACTGGGGACTTATTCGACAGAACAAAAACGAGAAGAAGGCCCATTGTTTCAGTAGACTAGAATAGTGCCCTGCCCCAGCAAGCTGCGTCCGAAAGATCTGCTCAGCAAGACGTGGTTGCAAGTTGCAAGACCAAAGTAGTATTCCAACAGATCTGCTCAGGAAGAAGTGGCTGTGAGACTAAAGCAGTATTGGCCCCCTCCGGGTCCTCCATTGTTTTGGCGTCCCATGTCTTTTTTGCCTTCACTGGTACATCCATCGCTTTGGCGGGGCCCTTTGTGAATCAAGATCCAACATTAGAGCAATCGCCCCCCAGTGATTGTTCTCGCTTTGCGCTACATCTTGTCGGGCAGAGGCGCAGGGTTCCAATCACGGAAGCCCCGCGGAAGTGCGGCGGATGCCCGTTGCCACAATCTAGCGCGTTTTTGGATACCGGGCTTTTGCACGAATATATACTTCAGGTTGTGCTTTTAAGTTTGCAATCCGGAAGCCCCGCGAAAGTTCCAATTGGGGCCGAACCGATTTTCGTCATCTCGCCCTTATGACAGGGGGTCTTTATGAGGAGCTTCACGGCAAAAAGGTTCTTCAGCTGGAAACTTCGAGCAAAGATTTGAAGACTTTTCCTCGAGGAAGCCCGCGAAATGATGATCCCGGTTCGGGGAGGTCTCGAAAGATCTCACTTCAAACTTCGGGGGGTCGCGCGAAGCGTCCAATGCACTTAGCTTTGGCTTGCTTCAAAGCCCGTTGCTAGCTTCGCCAACGCCAGAAATTCCGCAGACTTGCGCTCTTTTCGTCGACCCTTCAAGGCTGACATGCCTCGTCAATGCCCAGGTTCAAAGCTTAATACTTTCATGCATCACTTCATTCCATGGAGTTGTTCTGAGCTCATAACAAAGAATCAGTTATGTATAACCTATCATTCGAAGTTGATGATATTTGGCCCTGATTGTGTCAACGGAAAAAGGGAGGAACCAATTTGAGCCAATCGTTTTGTTTGATTCTGTGTTGTACTAATTTCTCGCCCCAAACAGTATGGTACAGGATTGACTGTACTGTATAAAGCAGTACATGTACAGTACTGAGCAAACAACATGTGCAAGTTACAACAACTAACATGGAAAGGCTTTTCTCCGCTCACTGGGTCTTGATGCTTGAACTGTGCTTGAGTTTCCACGAGTGAAGTTCGATCACAAGCTTTTTTTTTTACCAACATTGCCGAACATTGTAAGAAAAGGCCGATATTAGGAATGTAGTGTGCAAAGGCTCGAGGATCCCACAGGAGCTTGTCAAGCCAGTAACGTCGAATTGCCACGATTTGGATATCTACGGCTGCAACAACGTGTATTCCAGCCATAGAACAAGGGGCAATACTTGATTTCGTCGCTAGAGGTGGCTGCATCTCCTGGGACGAGCCGGCACACCATGTACATAACAGGATGATTCGGTACATGAAGACATTAAACACGTCAAAATGCCACGATTTTGATGTCTACGGCTGCAACAACGTGTATTCCAGCCATCGAACAAATCTCAATACTCAATGTCATCCCTCGACCTGGGACCTCCTACACTGATTGTCGGTTACCAAGTTGCCCGTGTACCAAACATAAATGGGTCCACGGGGTCCACGGGGTCCCGGAGTTTGGACTTGGTACTTAGAATATCTTAGAACCTTCTTGCCGGGCAATAGCTCAGACTTGCGCTGGGATTTTTTGGAAGGCCGGAAGGCCGTGGTCCATGGGCTTTGGGCGCTTGGCTTTTGACATGAACACCCCAACTTGGTGGTTCCATGGTTCCCTTCAACGCAACATCCGGGGTTGCTGGCTTCCGCCTCGCGGAGGCGCAAAGTGGTGCCAGCAAAGTGTGGCGCTTGGGCAATGATACTGGAAACGAGGTGTGTCCCGACCTAGGAGACTCTATCGATGGACAGTTTCCGTGCGAATTCACGTGGAGCATCCAAAAGCGGTCCCCGAGTGATTAGTCTCACCCAAAAGGGCATGTGCCCCAAACAAGCGGGAATCCTCCACGCGGCTGGTTACTGTGCCTGCGATTGCTTTGCAGCCAAATCATTCGACCTGGGCGGAACGGTGCAGAAAGTTGAGAGCAGTATGTCAGACCGTATGCGCAGGCTTGATTCTGGTTGCGTTTGCACGGTTGAGAGCATCGCGACCCATGGGCCCGAAAGGATGATTGGCAATGTCACCGGGTCCCAGAATTGGCCACATATTGAGCAACCTTTTGTTTGAGGTATATCCCGGGGCCCAGAGCCCTGCGAATTCCGGGTCGAGTTCAATTTGGGGAATGCTGACCTTTGGCGGTGTGATGATTGTAAGCTACAAACGCTCCCTTGGAAGTCTGTGGGCAGCCACCTGTCATGAGGTGAATCATTCTTTTGAAACACCCAGTTGGGTGTGGCTCAAATTTAGAGAGCTTAGTCTTTGGTTCTATTACCAAGGCCTCATTTTTGTGCATGTTTTTGAGCCACAGCCAATTGGGCCCAAACAGCCTGAAGTGATTCTGCATCGATTTGGGGAGCTATGCGGACCCTTGGCCCGGCCGATGTTCATGCCATGAATTGCTAAAGACTTGGAAGTCGTTCAAGACCCAAAACCCAATCAGCTGCCGGGGATCATTCTCCGTTTAGCTGAAACACGCCTTTGGGCGTTTCCACAACAAGACCCCTCAAACGTGGGGTTTCCATGTGCAACGTGTACTTTCAGGTTTAGGACGCGCCTTTCGTTTGTCGAGGCTTGAATTGAGGCACTCGTCTCCGAAGCAAAGGCTGAGAGAGGGGCGGAGATTTCGGTCGGGGAGCGCAACATTGCGTTTCTAGAGGCCTGAAGGCTAGTCTGCAGGAACGACACTCTGCAAGGGACAAGGCAGATGTGGGTTGGATGGTTTGTTTGACTCAGGTGCCTTGGGGCTTTGTGTTGTATCCTTTGGAGTTCGGCAGCGATTGGACAAGGAAGAAGTTGGAGGTGATGCCCTTCTCAGTATCTCAGCACCGGCTTTCAAAGGATGATCGTTCTGCAAGCCAGCTTCAAATGGGCACTTCCCGAAATTGAAAGCCTTCATCAACAAGGAGCCTGCTGCTCGGGAAGCAGATGGGGTCTCCGATTCTCAAAGCAGAGGTGTTCCTTTGCTTTCCCTTTGGCTGTCCAGACACCCCCCCCCAGCCCCCAAGCAAGATCGAGCCCGCCAGGTCCGAGCGATCCCGCTCCCGTGGCAGGTTGGGTGATGCGAGTGAAGACTGGTCTGAGGGTTTTATGAGGGGCATGTATATACTGTATATGTTGACATGTTTGGTTTTTGCTGTTTTGTGTGTGCGCATGCCCTTGTTGAGGGTACCCGCTAAGGCTGTTTGCAATGGAAAAGCAAAGGGAAATCACGTATGAAGCGCGGTCAGAATTTACGGAAAAGGAAAGTAGTCTACACTTGGACATTAATATAGCTCCAGGTGCTTGAAACCATGGAAAGCGATAGGGGACTCTCAAAATTCGAACGCACTTACTGTGAACAGCAAATTTGGACGGACCTTCATATCTGAGGGGGTCCCGCATTTAGAGACTGGTCCAACGTAAGCTCTGGAAGTCCCCCCAAATCGGATTTTTCGGAGATGGTCCAAACCCAAGCCTCCTTGTTTTTAATGAGAAACGTGTGGGGGAAATCAGAGGGTCAAACAAGATGGGGAAGTTTGGCCAGACATCAAGTGGGACTCTGAGCAGATAACTTGTCAATTCCCCAAAGGTATCGCAGAAAGTGGCTGCCTCTCTGACCATGTGGGCATAAAAGTTGCTGCTGGGACCCAGGGGACGAGGTACTTCTTCGGGTTTCATACATTGATTGCCGGGCTGTGTCTTCTGTCAGGATACCGGAACCCAAAGGGAAGCGACCCATTTCGCGGATTTCTATTATTAGTCCGAATTAGAGACATCCACATCGGTCGAACTAGGCTACGCAGCAAGTTAGCACCAGACAACGGAGGTCACTCATTAACTTCAAGCTCATCGGGGGGGAAAATTAATATGGACCGTGGATCAGGTCAGGAATGTCAAGCTTTACGGTCTCAGCTTCTGGAAATCCCGTATGGGGCTGCGTCCAGTTGATGTACGATGCCCGGAGCAAATTAGAATATGGTTGTTGCCGTGGTTGTTGCTCTTACTGTTGATATCTGTTGATATCTGTTGATATCTGTTGATATCTGTTGATGTTGCTGCTTCTGTTCTTTGCACCACTCTATTTGTGATTGCAAGACCCAGCTTCAGTGTTTCCATGTTTCAGCATCCGTTCTGCAGTCTTTGTCCGCAGGCCGACAGAGACAGAGTTTCCCGTGGACGAGGCGATTCGCAAAAGCATTGGAGCTTGGTTGAGAGCTGTCACGGAAGTGTGTCCGTTTGACTCATGTGGTTTTCTAATCACATAATAAGCCATCAATGATCGGTTTACAACTGAGTCCGAGTTAATTCCCAAGGTTTTTGTTTCGTACTTCTTCTGCCTACTCCGGCTCAAATCCTGTTGATGTAACCAAGTCTAACAGGACACTCACATTGTCAATGAACACCGTTTCCGTGTCCCTCGTGGGTCTTGATTCCTCATTTCCTTCCAGCATCGTTCTGTTCAAGCACCAGGATGTTTGGCGCGCTTTTTGTGGTTCGGAAAGAAGGATCCTGGAAAGGGCCGTCGCCATGCAGGTGGAGTTCAGCCAAGACTCCATCGGGCGGCGCTTCAGATGTGGCCGGGAAATCCGACACACGGTGAGCGAACTTCTATGCGGAGAGGCGGAAGAGCGAGCGGGGGCGGTTAGTCATGAGACTCTCAGGCGCAAAGGCAACGGTCAGAATTCGCCCTCATGTAGTGGGGTTGACATTGGGCACGCTCACCAACAACAATTGCATTGCCGGAGACAGCAAGTCTCGTCAAGCTGTTTGAGCCGGGGCCTTGCGTACGGACGTACGTTTCCTTGACCAAGGTCTTTGCGATAGTCCATTTGCCAGGTGAGTGGCAGATAGGGTTCCTGCGGGCATGTGAGTCTGAAATGCAAGTGGTCACTGGTCTGCGAGGGCCTTGCTCTTGCATGGTCCTTGTTGGCAGATGTTTCAGATGCCCATGTGTCCGCTGGGCAGGAAATGATTGATGCAGTCCCAAAGCGGGTATTTTTCAAATACCATCATTTTCTGTCAGAGGGTTTGGGATTTGTAGCCCTGACCCCAGCCAGTCGTGTTAAGTTTGGGGTTTGGCCCTTTTAGTTTGTAGTTTGAGAGCGAGCAGCAACACTCAAAACACTCAAACACACTGAAATGCTTGCATTGAGGTCAGATGTTGCGTTTGTTGCCCTGCATCAAAACAGGACAGTCGAAACAGTCGAAATAGTCGAAAACACCGAGCCTCGGACTTCGCAGGTAAAGCCTGACAGGGACAGCTTCATGATCTTGAATGCTGTGAGGGTCGGGCAGCGCATCATTTGCCCCTGCCTCAGCTCGAAGGGCCTCGGCGCTTTTCGGGGGCCAGCGCCGAACCAGCATGTGTCTTTCAGTTTGGCGCCGATCGTCGGATCGGAGCCACGAACCAGTGCGCGGCTCCCAAAAGACGAACTGATGGCATCAGCTCTGGGAACTCCCCCATGTTGCTCGCTGGATTTTTGTTATTTGTGTGGGGTCGGGGGAGGGGGTTAAGAATTTAGATGCAGCACACAGAGGCGGTGACTGTCCCCCTTTGAAATAAGCCAACAAGCCGCGGCCAAATGGGCCCCTTTCTTGCGTCTCAGGTCGGAACAACCGGCGACTTTGGGCGCTGCGAGAATTCCAGCGGCTGAAGCGCCGGGGCAAAAGCGACTTCCAGGTCAAGGTCAGACTGAGAGCTGCTGGGCTATTCACTAGCGATGCTTTGAACCCCAACGGGAGCCAGGATCTAAGAGATACCTGTGATAGCAAGGGCACGACTCAACTTTGACTTTGGATTGTCCTGAAGCAAACCAGTATAAGAAGAATGACCACAGAATGAATCGACTTTCCACCAAACGTGGAAGCTTAACCTACTGCAACTGCACCTGGGTACTGTCCTCCAGATTCGTCCGAAGAAGACATTATAGTCAACAAGATGCAGTTGAAAGATACGCCCCCCAGCAACAATCATAGAAGTGGGCAGACCTCTTTTGGAAGACTTTTTTTTGGAAATAAAGTCTGTGCACTTCCATGTTTGTTGGAGGGAATTGGAGAAACGCCAGCTTGCAGGAGCCTTGGCAACTTCGGGGGCCCCCAAAATCCCAAAATTGGGAACCCCAGAAAGTGGGTCGCTTTTTTAGTGCGCCTTCGAACAGAGAGGTGACCCTTTGGGCCCCGAAGCCTAGCTGTTACCGCCATCCATGTGTGGGATTGCTCTCCAAGTGACCTTTGTGCAATCCATCTCGAATGTTGGATTTCAGCCGGGCTTCCTAATTTTGAGACTCTTACGGGTGAAGAAGCCCGGCTGGGTACACAGTAAGACATCCTCATGTTTACCCCGGTGATTCAACGGGAGACCATCTTGTGCCATCAAAATGCCTCCGTGCCCGCGAGGTTGTGCAGTACCACGATCCGCTCTTCGTGAACTTCGTGGAGTCACGAGCTCCGCGCAAGCAGGAGATGCCACGTGCGCTCCTGAGATCCCAAAGGCCAAACTGTGTCTGTTGACTTTTGAGGGTACTCGTTTGGTTGGTTTAGAGGGAACCCAAAGGGAAAGCCATCACTTTAGGGGTCCCCCAAGTTAACACATGTCCATTTGTTCAAACACTGAACCCCTGGTTCCCTTTTCAGGGAGGCGTCAACATGTTTGAACAAGGATTTCGCCGGATGCTATTGCTGCACGCCGGAGCATGTATTGCGTGTGATCGGTCGCAAGGGACGCTCTACCTAAGGTTCCCCTTTGCAAGTTGCTATGCCTCCAACCATATGTAGGCTACGAATGACCAGACCGTGGGAAAAAGGCGAGATTGCGAAAGCCTGGTTTGTTTCAGAGGAGATGTGTTGTTTGATGGACGCTATGTTGCTGGAAGATGGCTTTGCTCTCGTATTTGCAGGGTTGTCGCGCTTACTTGACTCTGTACCCTGATCAATTTTCAAGGCGTGAACAGACATGCAGGCCTTTAGGTTCGAGTTGTATCCACCGGGCAAATATCACAAATGAAATAAGTTGTCTCAGGTTTCACCGCAGAGGCATTTCTTTCCGTGTGTAGCAGAGGGCGATGCGTGTTTTGGCGAGGCGAAAGGGAGGACCACGAAGCAGAAGACGATGCCAGGGTGAGAGCTGAGGATGCCCTCGAACTCATGCTGCAAGAGCAAGACAGGAACGAGGATCAGAGAACAGAGGAGCCAGTCGCGGAGCCGGAAAAGGACGCCTTCACCTGCAGAGCGTGTCTCAAAATTAGGTACCCTCAAAGTGACGCGGTTTCCTCTTGGGTTGCCATTGCAACCAGCCAAAAGGGGATTGACATTTTGAGACACACCCAATTGTTCTTGCTAGTGCATCTTAAATCATCTTAAGATGTCGAAACTCCTCCAACCTCGACGTTTGTGAGATCGGGCAGGCGCTTGATATTCTTTTAAGGGTTTCCGCACCAGGCCCTGTCCAACTGAGCGTCAAGCAAAACCCCGAAAGAACATCCCGCAACTCGTCTGATTGCACCTTGCATTGGCTCAGCTGAGCCAAATCCATCCGTACCATGGCGCCGCTGGTGGGGATGGTCCTGGCCCAAGCGCCGGCGCTGCGCGCCCCACCAGCGCCGGCGTCAGGGCGGCAGGCGACGCGAGCGGGGCTGTCGCTTGTGGCCGGCTGGGCAGCCTTTGCTGTGCCCGGGCGTGTACTGTCCGTGCTGCGCCGCAGTGCGGGAAGAGGATGGGCATGTGGCGTGGGCTACTATGCCGAATCATGCTTCGCAGTTTCCGGCTGCAGTTTGGATGCAAAGAGAGTTTTCACTTGCTTGAGCTGCGTTCTATGCAATAGGTACAACACACATGCTGCGCACATGCTGCGTTGAAACGGTGCTGACTTGGGGGACACCTCGATGAGTTTCGTTGCGTGAGGGGCGGGCACTGGCCCTCAATGTGGCGGTGACCTTCATCCCGTCCCTCCCCGTGACCTCGCCAAATGGGGGCCGTCCGTAATTGCATGTCTAATTTTTATGAACAGCGGCAACTTGTTGAACCGCGCGATTGGTAAAACTCGAGCTGCGAAAGGCCGGCGATTGGACCGCGAAAGGGCACCATATTTATTATGAGTTAAGACGTTGCACGGTGCCGACGCACGTCTCGCTGATTTTGAGCAAAAAGTTCCCTTTGGAGTTCTGAATGTTGTTTTCGTTTGTGCAGGGCCAGATAGCGCCTTCCAAATCTGCAATTGGAGAGCGGTCAGACTTGATTTTCCGACTGACCTTTGGTTTAGTATTGTTCAGAATTGGGGAGTGCTGGCTCCAAGCTTGGTATTGGTTACAGTCGCTTGCTGAAGGTGGATGTCCGAAAGCCAACCGAACTCCAACTTGTCGATGTACGTTCAGCTTGATGTTTCCCCGAGTAGCAGACTATGTGTGTATAGTTGTACTCAGCATGGTGCAACGTCTAACCGATTTCAGTATATCCTTCGAGCTCAGCGCCTTTTGGATGTTAATATGGATATCTGTGTCCACTCAAGTTGCTTAGATTTGTGCAGACAATGCGTGCCACCAGCCCGATTGCGCGTAAATCGGCGAAAACAGGCCACGTAAAGGATCCCAAAGGTCGTCTCCAACAGTTTGCTTTATGAACTTGCACTCGCCCTCCTTGTACCACACATACAAGAAAAATACTAAGAATAATAATCATAATAATACTAATGGAATATATATATATATATATATATTACACACTTGCATGATATAAACAGCATGATATACATGTATGAGCGCGCGGATGATATCATACATGTACTAAATATATCTAAATATGACACCTTCTTTGTGCTTCCCTGGCTGAAAACGAAAGCAGCTCGCAGGAGCTGTCCGATGGCCTCGGCGTTTGATGCTTGCGATGGTTCCTGCAGTGCCGGCGGCTGCGGAGGCAAAGGGCAACCCGTTTCTGCTGCTACAAGATGGCATCTGAGCTAAGCTGAGTGCAGGGGCGAACACCTTGAACAAATGCTTGATGTCACCATAAATCCTGATGTTTCAAGTGCCCGCACAAAATTCAGACCCAGTGCATTGGCCGGGTTGTTCAATCATTTGTCCTTAATCCTTGTGCCATGTCGTACTGGTTTCCCCTGTTTGCTGTCTTGCCCACGGATTACGGACTTTGGGGATCCCCTTCCATTTGGGAACAACCCTTGTTTGGAACAGGGGATCCAGGAAGTCAGGTTCCAATCGATTCGATCGATGCGACTCTTGAGATGACTCCCCTGCAGATCAACATGGAACCTAAGAACGGGAAGGTGGTCGTTTTTGAACGCGTGTTTTGGCTCGTTTTTGAACGCGTGTTTTGGCTCGTTTTTGAACGCGGTTTTGCTCAAGTGTATGTGATTTACAGCAGCACGGCCATTTTCCAAGTGTCCATGCACACCACGATGAGGCGCACGAACACGCACCACGATGCACGTGTAGCACATGGATGGCGCCGTGCTTTTGGGAGACAATCGTCAACTGTAGACCCGGGAGCACAAAGCACAAGGAACGCAAAGCGACATCATCATCATCATCATCACCACCATCATCATCATCATCGTCGTCAACATCATCATCATCATCACCACCATCATCATTACCATCATCATCAACATCGTCATCATCACTACCAACAACATCAACATCATCAACATCAACACCAACATCATCATCACCATCATCAACATCACCACCAACATCTATATCATCATCATCAACAACACCGTCAACATCACCATCATCACCATCATCATCATCATCACCATCATAATCACCATTATCATCATCATCATCATCAACATCACCATCGTCAAAATGATCATCAACATCGTCAACATGAACATCATCACCATCATCATCATCATTAACAACATCATCACCGTTATCAACATCAACGTCGACATCACTACCATCATCGACATCATCAAAGTCATCGCCATCGACATCCTCATCGGCAACATCAATATCATCATCATTAACATCATCACCATCATCATCAACATCATGACCGTCATCATCATCATCATCAACATCATCATCATTATCATCATCAAAATGGTCAACATAATCATCATCATCATCATCATCATGACCATCATCATCAACATCGTCATCATCGCTACCAACAACACCGCCATCACCACCAGCGCGCAGTCGCACGGTCACGCAGTAAGTGGCGAACGTAACTGCCCCGCCCCATCCCCCCCCCCCTCAGGACGCAGTCGCACGGTCACGCAGCAAGAAGCGAACGTAACTGCCCCACCCCACCCCCCCCCCCCCCCAGCCCCAATACGCAGTTGCGCCGCCCCGCAGCAAGCGGCGATCGCAATTCCAGGTTCGCAAGTTACTTAGGCCGTATGAGCTAAGGATGTTTTTTGTGTCGCGAGGACAAGAGAACTCAGAGCTTGAAATTTCACGAGTTTTCACGGCTTTTTCACGGAGTAGTAGCGGCCTTTCAGATTCCCGCGCGAGTTATTACGGCCGTTAGACCGAGCTTTCACGGCTTTACGGGGGCCAACGAGCGCAAGTCGCCGAGGACATCTTAGCTCAAAAAGCCAAGGTAACTTGGGACTCGGAGCCTCCTGGTTGCCCCCTTCCCCCAGCCCCAGGGCGCAGTGGCACGGGCACGCAGTAAGAGGCGAGCGCAACTGCCCCACCCCACCCCCCCCCCACCCCACGGGTGCCGCAGGATAGCCCCCCCATGTGTTCGAAAATGACCCACTCTGTGTTCGAAAATGATCCAGGACATCGGTGTTCGAAAATGATCCAAAATCGGTGTTCGAAAATGATCCCCCTCCCCCTAAGAACCCATCCTTTGTGGAATAGTTTTCTACTAGATTCCCCTGGGAGCGTATGGTTTGAAGGTGTTTCTGTTGGGAATGGGCTTAGGGCAATGGCGGAGCGATGCGGGCAGAAATGCATCAATTTGCACAGATAGGCTTGGGGCCAAACAAGCTTACCTTCGCCGCCAGTTTCCAGACGCATCATGAGTCAGGAATGGAGGCTTTCCGGCAAGCCCGCGTGGAAGACTCCGTGAAGCTGTTCGACGAAGCGGCTGAATCTGGGTTCCCCAAGGCTGGCGACGAGCTCTTGGACTTGATGCATTTTGGCATGGCCATTTTTGTTGGGCAGAAAAAAAGTTTGGACCTTGTTTGGTAAATCAAGTCAGGAAGTGAGCTGTGTTTTGAAGGTCTTTGTCGCAACCAGCAACAAGATTCAAGCATGATGTTCAGGGCAAGCACCAGCTCTCAGGCTGCGGATGTTGTTGGAGCAAGTTGGGGTGTCCACAAGACCACGTCTGGATGGGTGTTGCTTTGTTTTCAGGGTATCTTCTCAGTGTGGCCCTACAAAAAGGGAAGCTACCATTTTTGGGGCCCAATGGATGTTGCAGGCGAGACTGTGGCAACGGGGCCTGTCACTGTACTATGCTGAGCGCTTTGCGGATGGCACCGAGCAGTTCCGTAAGGACCGGGCCAGGCGTTTGCTTAGAATGAAGCCACTGTTTCTGAAAGAACCGTAAACAACCTCCTCAGTTCCTGGACTTGATGCTGTTTGGGAAGGCAGTTTGAGTGGCAAACCCAAAGTTCTCTGCCAATCAACGGAAGTGAGTGCTTTGCCCGATTCAGGATGTGGACCTGAACCCCAACGACACCGAAGAGTCGATTTGGGCCTTTCTCTGCGAAGCCAAGATGCAAGGCTTCGACCAGGCGCGGAAGCAGATGCTGACCGTGGGCCAGGACCCCAGGCCCGTGATGCGAAACGCCTACGCCTTGTTTCGGGGCGATGATGACGGGAAGTACCTGGAGACCATGGAGAACCTCGCAGAGAGATCTGGATCCGACTGCTTCTATGCGTCCTTGTACTTGGGCCTTTTCTATGAGGCAAGGTCGTTTTCAGTGGCCCAGACTTCTCACAGCCCGAGCTAAGGGCTTTTTCCCAAGCCCGGAATGCAAATGGCAAAGGGTGACAGCCAAAGGGGGCATTTGTCCCACATGCGGATATCCTCCATTTCGATTCATGGTTTTGGTATAGACCCCGTAGGATGGAATTCGGACGATTGCCGGTCAACCAACATGGATGAGGCCATTCCCCCCCCACCCAAAAAAAAGAGACAAGACCCCGTATCGTTTGTTTTTCCCCCGTGTTTTCCTTTCTTTTGGTTGAGGCCAAGGCGGACTCCGCGAAGGCCAAGGAGTGGCTGCTGAAGGCGGTGGATTCCTCCTACGGCCGCAGCAGCAACGACTACATGGCGGACTCCCATCCCAGCGGTGTGATTTCTCCTGTTGTTTTTCTTGTTGGAAAGGTTTCTCTTGCAACTCCAAGCATCCCAAGACAATTCCAGCACAAAGGATCCCAACTTGCCCAGCCCCCCCCCCAAAAAAAAAGCAAGCAAACAAAAGGAGGTGATTGGTTTTTCCCAACATCCAGCTGAGGACTTGGCGCGGGTCCATGCCCTGCGCCGCGGCTGGCGGTCTGAGCTCTGAGAGTCGATAGGAGAAAAGTGAGTGCAGGGCTTGTTGCCTGAGTAACATGGATCCCTACAGACCATGTTTGGATCAATCTTGCTTTGGGGTACCGCACACACACTCTTGCTGATTTGTTGATTTGCAGGGCCGGAAGACCAGACAGGCAACAAAAATCTGAGCAACGACCTAAGCTGCGAAGAGCTCGAAGCAACCCCCCTGAAGTCTCTTCCATCGCTGCCTTTTGGCTTCGCACAGTGCTCGGGATGCGGGTAGTTCGTAGGGTGCCACCCTAGGTGCCACCATGGCATGGCCCAAGGACGGGGAACGGCTAGACGGGCCAGACGGTATCCAGCAGACAGAATGTTGGAGCCAAAGTGCAGCGAGCCTTGCAAGCTGACTGCGAGATGGTTGTTCACAATGAGCATTCCGGAAGGACATGCTGGGGCCTGACCTGGATGGCAGGAGACTGGGTCGGGGCGATTGGCGAAGAGCCCCCCAAGACCATCCAGACCTCGATTCAAAGGCAACGCATTGACAGGATCAAATTTGCATCAATGTGTTCCCCGCTCTAGTAAACAAACGTGTAATGTGTGTGTGTATAGTGGATGTTGTTAAGTACCTAGTGAGTCATTATAAGGAGGAATCATTGTTTTGGCTGCTCAACAAGACATCATGACATGATGTTGTGTCAGTGCCCGTTGATGAAATCGTTCGGGCGATCGATGGTTGTCCGCCCTAATTCATCCTTCAGCAGAGAGCAGCATTGACAATGTCAAGCTGACGATGGGGAAAGTAGATTCACGCATTCAAGTGCCCTGATCGGTAGCAACTGGGGTGATTTTCAAGAAACAAGTACAACTGTTACCGGCTTCTCCCTTTAAACAGGGGAGCCACTATGCGCGCATTTGACTGGATGGTTCCATACAACGGCCTTCAGCAAGCTATGTGGATGTCCCCGATGTGAGAATCACATTTGAGCTCAAAATGACGCAGCCGAAGGCCTTCAACGAGTGGTCAATACATGAACTTGCCGGACGCTTATGGCCAAAGTGATGACTTTGTGTGAGTACGAGCTACACAAAATGGTTGACTCCTACTGTAGATGGACGAACTCCTGCACTTTGAAACCATGGGAAGCCACCGTTTGCTGGTACTCAGTAGGACCAAACCCGTCGCAGGAGCTGGCCGGAGATCGAGCGTGCCAGGCCATGGGTGTATGCTGGTTGTAGGGTTCTCCCCTCACCTTGGCTCAAAGTGAAACAAAAGGCAAGCTGCAATTTGTTGGCGCCCCTTATTTTAACACATGCCCACATGTCTCCACCGCACAGGAATCATAGTATATATAGATTCCGTCAGGATGTTGAATCTGTAAGATGCATTGCCAAGTTTGTATTGGCTCCTTTGAATTACTTTGAGGCGCAACGGGAGTTTCCCGGGATTTGTTTCAATGCTTCGGCAACCCGGGTTGCCGTTGTACCAGTCTGCGTCTCCAAGTAGCTTTCCATCGGCTTGCGCTTCTTCTTGATTGTGAGGCTTTGCGCCAAATCCTGCGTGGACTTCAAGAGTGGGAGCTTCAGGCTAGGGCCCGTTTTGCACGTTGTGTTTTTTCTTTTCCAGTGCAGCTTGTCTGAAGCTTCTCAGAGTCGTACTGAGTAATAAGTGGTACCCCAGTAAAAAGCGGCCCGTTATAGGGAATCTACTTGGTTTTCGTGTAGCTTACCATAGGCTTTTTGATTGAAGCCGGTTTCTGTCTTTTGCACCCGCTACCCCCTCCCCCCCAACCACCAGCCCAAAGGGAAAATAGGGCGCATACCTTTCATGCAATGGCTACACATGCATGTATATTTTCTCCTGTGTCTCCTTCAATAGTGATTTGGGGGTGGTTTGCCGGGGAAGCCTTGCATGCGCCAATTTTTCCGGAAAAAAAAGAGGAAGTAACACAGCCCTTTGGCTGGAGCCAGGTTTGCAGGTGCAACCAGAAACAAATGTGCCTCGCACTCAGCTGCAGTTTCCCTGGGCTGAAGGGCTTAAGCTCGCAGCCACCTGGCTCAAAAGTAGGTGGCTCCGATGTGAGGGAAATTGCGGCCATGGACATGGCTGGCAGGACTCTTGCAGTGCAGCAGAGTTGGATGCTGTTGCAGGTGGAGAGAAGTTGACTGCGTGTAGGTTGGATTTGACCACTAGCTAGGATTCCTCTTTTGTGCGACCCCAAGCCTTTTCAAGCCGTCGGGACTTTGGGAGTCCCCGAATCAACAAGAAGTTTTACTTCTGACCCCGTACTTCTTTATTCTCCTCAAGGGTAGCACAAAGGGATAGAGATGTATTTGTTTCCCAACATCCCTGTAAACCTCCACACGAATCATTATGAGTAGGACTTTTAACGTGTTTGCTTTCGGGAAGCCACACCCTCCAAGAGCATGTGAGATTTGGCACCACCCACCGTGGATTTTCCGCCTGTTCGTGTGATTATTTCAAGCACCAAAGGGGTTGTTCTGCTTTCAGCAACAGCTACTGCTTGACACGAGTTAACGAAGGGTTTCTTGCCCTTCCAATCGCCCAAGAGGTGCCCCTCTTACCGGGAAGCCGCATGACCCAAAACAAGGTCTACAAAGGGTTTCTGAGCCATTATGCCCTTACTACCAAAAGGCGTCCCTCCGTTTTGGGCAGCCGCTCGAAGCAAAATGGGTCACCAAAAACACCACCCCAAACAGGTCCCTGCTTCGTTAAGCAAAAAAACGGGGGCCAACGATGTGGTTCGGGCCGCTGTGTCTTGAAAAATCCACCCAAAGGGGTTTCTTTGTGAAACACTCACTAATGGGTCAACGTGGTGGGCAGGACGGAGCTGCTGGAGTGCTGGATCTGCCGGGATCCACATTCGGAGGAGCCCCTCGTGCAGCCGTGTCGGTGTCGTGGCTCCATGGGCGGAGTGCACGCCTCCTGTGTGGAGGCCTGGGTGCAGTGCCTCGGCTCCGTGTCTTGGGTTTGGCTGTTTGTTTGTTTTTTTGCGGGTACCCTCCTTGGTGCGGTTTTAAGGGGCATTTTAAAAAAAACAACAGCAAGAAGGTGTTGCGCCTGATTTTACAACAGCTATTGTAGCAACTTGGGAAAAAGACTCAATCCTGAATCCTCCAAATGGTGGTGTCTATGGATTGCGGACCAGGATTGGGGAGCCCGTTTTGGGTTGGGGCTTTCGCCATTCAAATTAGCTGGATACCACCAGACCAAAAGGAACCCACCATTTTGGGGGAATGTTCAGATGGATGATCTAGGCACCACTGCTTTGTCAACAACATATTTCTGTCTAAGCCACCTCGCTGGTTTTCTCCGTTTCAGGTGGCAAGGGTCGACTTTTGCCCAAGCCTGGTTGGCAGCCTTTTTCCCTTTGTGGTGTTTCGGCAACAGAAATAGGTGCGGATCTCCGCCCATTCGATTCTGTTGCCCGGTGTTGATTACGACGCCTTTGATTGTTTGCATGGCTCGAGTTTGTCACCCGCGAGGCCAAACCAGGAGCGTGGGGAACGTGCCAAATGCGTTGTGGGTCGAGGGTGGGGCACTTCCGACTGCCTAGCTTCCTTGGAATCTCTTGTCGAGCACATTCAGGGGCAATCACACTCAGGGGCCGGGCATTCCACATGGTACATGGAACCTGAGGTACCACCGCCGAACCACGCAGGGCGGGGCACCTCCCTCCTGCCCAGTGTGTTGCTACCCGCACCCTGGCATCGCTTGCTGGGAAGATTGGGGTTTCCAGCCAGCGACCACCCTGCAGAGTACCATGGACCTCAAGATGCCTTCATGGTCAATTAGAGGAATCTCCCGGTACCCCAGGCCCTTTTTGGGTTTCATGTTAGTTTGCAGGGAGTATGTGATTGTGCTGCCCTACACCACTTGCTACGTTCCAATTTAGTCGGGTCTTATGGAGCGGCTAACCTGCAAATTCTGCGCTTCCGGACTCGCCTGCCTCCCTTTTGTGGTGGATGTGTTGTTTTTGTTCCTGAGAAACCAAGAAGAAACCTGCGTCAAAACAAAGGTGTCCCAAAGCTTGTCAAGTTTCATACGTTCCGAAGCACATTGGAGGTTCAGCGTGCCGCAATTCGTGCCGTTGCTGTAAATGGCGATCACTGCTTACATAGGGGCGTGGCTTTGGATTTGTCCGAGCGCTTACTGGCCGAAAAGCTCTATCAAACAGATGGTACCTTGATGTTCAGTCTTTGCATCCTTTGACCACTTCGATTTGCTCATTGCCTGCGCTGCGATCCTCAGTCGAGGTAAGCTCCCTTTTTTTTTCTCTCGTGACAGTAATTCGACATTGTACTCCTTGTGAAGCGTGTTTGTGTGTGTGTCTGTGTCTGTGTCTGTGGCTGTGTCTGTGTCTGTGTCCGTGTCTGTGTGTGCCTGTGCGTGTGTGTGTGTGTGTGCTTTTGTGTGTGCGCGTTTGCGTGTGCATGTGCGTGTGGGTGTGTGTGTGTGTGCGTGTTTGTCTGTGTTTGTGTTTGTGTTTGTGTTTGTGTTTGTGTGTCTGTGTGTCTGTGTGTCTGTGTGTTTGCGTGTCTGCGTGTCTGTGTGTCTGTGTGTCTGTGTGTGTGTGTGTGTGTTTGTTTGTGTTTGTGTCTTTGTGCTTTTGTGTGCTTTTGTGTGCTTTTGTGTTTGTGTGTTTGTGTGTTTGTGTGTTTTGCGTGTGTGTGTGTGTGTGCGCGTGCGTGTGTGTGTGTGTGTGTGTGTGTGTGTGTGTGTGTGTGTGTGTGTGTGTGTGTGTGTGTGTGTGTGTGTGTGTGTGTGTGTGTGTGTGTGTGTGTGTGTGTGTGTGTGTGTGTGTGCCGTGTCTGTATCTGTGTCCGTGTCCGTGTTTGCGTCTGTTTTTGTGCCTGTGTTTTTTGTGTGTGTGTGTGTTTGTGTGTTTGTGTGTTTTTGTGTGTGTGTGTGCTTGTGTGTGTGTGTGTGTGTGTTTGTGTGTGTGTGAGGTCTTGGCATGGTGTGGTGTGGCAGTGATGTGGCGCGTTGTGGTGTGGTGCGGTGTGGGCTCGGGTGGTGTGTGTGTGTGTGTGTGAGTTGGTGAGTCGGTGAGCGGGTGTTTTTGGCGTTCCCCCAGAACAGAGAAAATGCACTGCAAGTCACATGTCGTGTTCAATCCCCGGACATTCCTTCCGTAATTAGAGCTGTGAGTGAGTGGCTGAGATAGCCACGTTTGCCGTGTGTGCCCGATTTACTTTTCGAGGTATTTGTGTTGTCGGTTGATGTTCATCTTCTGATATTGGCAGCGGCATTGGACCCCTAACAGAGGAACGGTTCTCTTCTTTTCTGTTGCACGCACCGCCTTTTCAGAAGGCTCCAACAGCCTTTTCTGGTTGTGTGTGAACCATTCGACTTGAATTTCAATTTCCCCCAAATCAGACTAGCTTTGTCAGATCAGTCTACAGTTTTTCAAAATCCATCCTTGGTTCCGATGCCAGATGGTAGTTCCCACTCCACTGCAGATGAAAAGCAAGGATTAGGGGGCCCCCCCTGCTTCGTAACCCATAGAAGGAATTCAGACGACGTCGGTTTCTATGGACCATCAGCCAACCACCCACGCAAGGTTCGCATTCGATTTTCCCATTTAAAACAACCTAGTCAGTTGGTCCCTGGATCCTACCTTTTTGACCAACCCAGTTGTATAGTTGGGGGTTAAACATAAACGAGCAGCAATCAGGTTGGGGGTTGGACCTTTGAACCCCTGGTTCTTGTAGTGGGTGGATGGGAAACCACCCCAGCTCCACACCAGGTCAAGCCGCCCTTTTGCAGGGAGAAAGGGAGACGAGGCAGAAGCCAGCTTCGCCATGCTTCGCCTTCACATCGGGTCGAACGGCTCGAGGTACGGGGGCCACAACCGGGCGCCGGGGCCCAAAGCGCTGCTGCGTCAGCTCACGCGGTGCCTGGGGCACCAGCTCTTGCTCACCTTCAGCGAGGCAAGCGGAAGCTTCGGTTCCCACCGGATTTGACTAGAGTTCAGAGGCTTCACTAGTGATTCATGTCATGTCCCACACAAAAACTAAAAACAAAGTTTCAAGACTTGGCCAAAAGAAACGAATGTGAGAGACCAAATTGAGCATGTTGACGGGACCTGTGAGCTTCACCTGACAATTATCTCTTTAGATCAGAGAAGCTAAAGTGTAGGGAATTGGGTTCTGATGGCAGGGACGAGGGGAGGGTTTGGGAGGAGCAAGGAGAGACTCACCTGGTCCCGTCCCTACTCTTTGCTCTTACCCAGTCCCCGGTGTTTTTTGTTGAGCAATATGTTTAAACTTTGAAGGATCAGCCACTTGTTCCCAATTGTGACACGATTTGAAGTTGCTCCTTGAAAGCATTCCAAGGATTCCTGACATAAGACATCCCGTGAGATCAAAAGCCAAGCTGGAATCATCCGCATGACTGGAATTTCATTTAGTTTCCTCTAGCTACAAAGGGGTGTTCTTACTTTCCACATGTTTTGAAGGCCTTCAAGTGTTGAACTTCCAATGAGTCCTTTTAGCACAGGTTCATTGTTCATCTTCTTCATCCATCGTTCTTCTGCGAAACCACCCATCTTGCAAGGGTTTTGGCCCTGAAGAGAAGGATTGAACAGAACGAGGCGGACCTTTGGCTTCAGGCCCCGCTTCTCGTGAGGCGCTGCGCTTTGTGCTGCTGGGCACTCTGCTGGTGCACTTTTGCCGGCCCCAGGTGGCCAAAAGTCGCCGAAAGGAGCCAACAGGCGCCGCTGCAAGCTTGCTGCTATATTCAGCTATGGCAGCTATGCCCCCCTTTGAGTATTACATGACCGCTCCGGGGATATTTCAGGTTCACAAGGGAGAGTCCCCACCATGCAATGGAAAGCGGATATCCACCCTTTGGATTCGTTAGTTTTTTGTCGTTGTTTTTTAAACCCCTTTAATGTCAGGTTGTGTGAATCGAGTTGTGAATGTTGGCTTAGTTTTTCACAGATTGACATACCTACTCTCGGATTGACATGTACCCCAACATATCACTGTTTCTGGAGGACTCTCCTGTGCGTACCATGCTAATAATGGAGAGCCTCCCTTTGGTGGGGGCTCGTGTCATTTGAGGGGAATTCCTTGGAAGTATGGCTCTCCAGAAGAGTTCGCACCCAATATTCAATTTGTTTCTCTCATGCGCACCCCCAAAGCGATCGACGGATGTTTGGGACAACAACACACTTGCAGTATATGGAAGAAGCGGACGCTCCCAGTTTCTGCTGTGTGGGCAAAAGGATATTTGTCAAAGGGGGCACACAGTCTTTCCCGTTGCGGAGTGCGGATGGGGAGATGGGCAGCGAAGATTTTAAGAGGATATGATGTTGAGGGCTCTCATGCCTCCGGGCGTGTCCTTTGTGTTTGTTTGTGGGTTATTTTGTGGCAGCGCTGGGATTTCTTCTTGGCTCTGGAGCCCATAGCCGTTTGCGGTTTGCTCAGGTAAGTAAGGCTTGGAAGGTGATCTCACCTATGGCCGGAATGAGCTGATCAGTTTACCCGCTCTCTTTTCGGAGTTCCATCGTGTTCGTATTGGCAGCAGTGTGTAGTACTGTAGCGTTCAGAGCAGTGGGTCTTTGCTTGTCCCACAGCAGCAGCGATGCGCTTTAGCCAACTCTCGGTTGGAGGCGGCCCTCTCCAAGATGAGTATTAGCGCAAATGCCCCTCCGTTTCCTCCACGAAGTTTCTACTCACTTTGTTTTGTTTGACAAAATTCGCATTGCACAATCCCACTTGGTTTTCTGCTGAGATTTGCGATGTCGTTGTTTCCTCGTGTGTTTCACAAGTTGGACGTCCCCCAGCTGAGGTGCGCCGAAGGAGTGGATGCCGAACCTGGCGGGGCTGCTGCTCTGCTGCTTCCTCTTCCACACCTTGGCAGTGCTGCTCACCTCTTTGCCCCCGGGCACGCGCTTCCCCCCCCGCAGCCGCCTGGGGAGGCACGGGCTTTTTGCATGCGGACCGATTGACGGGGCCCCGAGGCGGATTTCCCCGTTTGAAACGTCACCGTTTTTTGGCCTTGACGTTTCTCACCCCCGGAGTTCTTGGATTCGATGCTTTTTGGGGAGGCCATTACCAAAAGTTCGATTGTTTTTGGGGGCAATCAACTAAGGACATCAGGGGTTGTTGCATATCAACCCTTGATAAATCCGGTGGATTAGCAGGGGGGGTTTCCCAAACGTGACCTGGCAGCGCACTGAAACGCGACACGCAGCTTATATAGTCAACCAAATCCGGTGGCGACAAATGCACGTGTGCGTTTCTGTGTGTGTGTGTGTTTGTATTTTCTTTTGTTCGTTTGTCTGTGGTTGGTTGGTTGGGATTGTTGGTTTTGTTGTTTCTTTGCGTGTTTGCTGGGTTGGCTGTTTGGCTAGCTGGCTGGCTGGCTGGCTGATTGTGTGTTTGTTTGTTTGAGTGTGAGTGTGTTGTCGGGCAGTTCCCCTTTTGAGTCGTTTCAAAGGGGAAGTCCAATGGAACCCGAAGTTCCTTGATTCATTCATTAAAGAGACAACGCCACATGAGCTAGTCCCAAGGACATGTATTCGGATGGAATAGTGTCCAAAGCCTTGTAAAACGAAGGTGTTTCCTAAAAACGAAGCTTTTGTCTTTCGTGAAAGTTCACGGGTGCTTGCAGTGAGCTGAAGCCGAGAGCTTTTTGGCTTGGTGCAGTGTAGTCTTTGTTGCAGCCATGGAGTTCACGATTTGGACGGAGACCCGCTACGGCAGCTTCAGCGACTCCTATGTCCTGAGCACGGCGACTCTATTGCAGCAGGTAGTGACTCCTTTTCAGAGCAACATGATGTTGCTTTCCTGTTGGTCTTAGGTGAATGCCAAAGGTAGCCGTGGAGCACGCCTGGCCTCTCGGAAAAGCTTGCAGGAGGTAGAAGATCTCCGCACACTCCTGGAACAGTCCGGTGAGAGCGACATCACAAAGCTGAAGTCCATGTGCAGCAAGACGTCGAAGGCATGCGGAGCCCACCTTGAATTTGAGTCTTGTCTCTCGTGTGGAAAGGTCAGGAAACACCATGATCCTGCAGATTCCACCACCTAGCCAAGGTTCAGGAGCCAATGGGGAGCTGCCTTTGATCAATTGAGCTGATCAGCGCAGAGAGTAGGGAGCTGCCTTTGATCAATGAGCATGAGTCGGTGCCAGTGGAGGCCTTGCAGCTTGCCATTGGTTCAGGTTTTCCTGTCCGCCAGGCCCAGGAAGAGCTCCTGCTGCAGGATGCTTTGGTGGCTCTAGCTGAGCAGCCCTTCCAGGACTGCCTGCGACGGTTCGGCAGCAGCCCCGTTTGTTTTAGCTGCGGTAGCCCCCAATGAGCATGAGTCGGTGCCAGTGGAGGACAGAGCCTTGCGGCTTGCTATTGGTTTAGGTTTTGCACAATCAGGCAGCTGCTTTTTCATGCTGTTGCCAGGCGACTGCCACGGTGCTCACTGACAGTGAGATCGCGCATCTTCAGCAAGCTAGGCTGCATGTTGTCTTACAGAACACCGGCAACACGGAGAGAAAGTTCTTTCCCACTGCCACCGCTTGCCTGATCTGCCAGAGGCAGAAGCATGCAGCAAAATGGGAGACTCGGTGGGGAACCCGAGGTTCCCTTGCATGCGGTTCTTGGTGCTACGCGTGCAAGAGGGCAGCCAAGCGGCCGTCTTGCGGGTGGAATGTCTTGGTATTACATTCATGCCCCTCTGTTCTGCGGAAACTTCGGGCTCTTTCGGCCGAGGTTGCGCGGGAGCTTGCTGACTGTAACTTGGATGTGTGTCGGTGTGTGCGATGTGTGCAGCCTGCGCGCTCAGCTGCCGAGCAGCCAGCAGCGCGCTTGACTCCAACGCACCGCGTGCGTGGCAAGTCGACTCTGCGAGCCGTTGCCATTCGCTAGTCGTTGAAGGCCTGCTCGAAGAGCAGATGGGGTAACACTGGAGCCAGCTTTGGGGATTGCTGAGGGGACACGCACGGGCAAGTGGCAAATCGGTGAACAGCCAGTTGCCCGCTTGGTTGCACGCATGTGAGCAGGATCACACATGGGCCCACATTTCCCCATCCAGGACCAGGCTTCAAAACGAAGCCACAACGAAGCAATAAACGAAGCCGTTTTTTAGGTTTTTCGTGCTTTGTGGGCCCTGGCCCAAGCAGCTGCATAAGTATGAGAGGCTATGAACTCTGTTTCCAAGACTGTCTGCGCTATTTGTTGGCCCAGGAAAATCAGCTGCGTAGCACGTTGCTGGACGGCCGCCAGCAACTCGGAGGAGACTAGGTGACCTCACGAGCGACCAGCGGCAGTATCTCATTCGCAAGTATCTGAGCGACCAAGACTTCTTTCTGAGAAGGAGCGAGCACAGGCCGCTGACAGCAGCAAAGAACTTGCATTGGCATCCCAGTCTCCATGTGAGCGTCCAAAGGCAAGGCCGCAGAGTCCACGTGAAAGCCCTATTGAGCCCAGACAGCTGTTTCCTGCTGAGACGCCGCCGCAAACAACCTCTGGGCGCAAGAGTCGAGGGACCACGTGGACCGAATTTGTACCCGTGCCAAGGCTGGGCGAATCAAAGTCATTTTGGACAGTGTCCGTAGCAGCTGCGAGACACCTGAGGAAGTATCGCTGCTGAGGTCAGCAGTTGTGAAAAAAGCCGATGGAGAATGGCCAGGCACCGCGAAACAGCGTGCCGCTGAGCTCAACTCCAACTTCGATTGCTGCTGTCGCAAACTGTTGCCTGCACTGGGCAAGCTCCGGGAGACATGGCTGCAAGACCCCAGAAAGCTAGTGCAACAGCTGGATATGGCAGTGTGCTCAGGAGGTCTGTCGAGCGCAGCAAGAATGCGAAAAATGGGCTACAATGTGAGCAACAAGCGTGTGCGGCAGTATCATTTGAAAAGGCCGCCGCGGCACCAGCCCTGCAGGGCCGCAATGTCGGCGGCAGACCTTCCAAGGTTGACAACTCTTTGAATGTAGCTGCTGTTCGAGCAGTTTTAGGTAAGAACTCCGTGTCTGCTTCCTTGACCTGTGTGTGTAGACAACGACAGCCAGATGGATCTGTACTCCGTGTCAGAAAGCAAAGGAGAACCTTGACCGGGCAACTGAGCACCATCTACAAGTCCAGCCCTTCCATTCACCGGAACCTGGCGGAGACCCAGTTTCGCTGCTTGGTGGCTTCGGAAGGGCTTTCGCAAAACTGACCTTTGCGATCATTGCCTTGCATACAGGAAGAAAATCTTATCACGTGTATCGGGGTTCCTCACCCGGTGTCAAAGCACCATGTCGGCTGTGTGTCCTGGCTACTGGGCACCCTTCTGGCGCAGCAGGCCGATGCTTCAAACAGAGTCTGATCATGTAGCTGCGGTTGATTAGAGGTTTGCCAGTTCTAAATGCATTCCTGTTCTGCATGAAGTGTCTCACGTGGCTTCGCCCCTGCAGGCGCAACACTTTGGTGATGACAGCAGGCGATGCAGAGGCAAAACTCGTTGCCGTGCAGTGGGAAACCCACGAACAGGAACACGCTGAGGCTGCGCGGGAGCCTTTCAGAATCAGGCACGAAGAGGGGCTGCTGGTCAAAGAGCTGAAGCTTCACCTGAACATAGTCCGGTCATACGACTGGCACATGCTTGCTGCTGTGCGAGAACAGTCCTCCATGCGGGAGTCCCTCGATCGAGAACCTTGCACCCAGAACATGTTATTTCCAAGCGGACTTTTCTGAAAACATTGGTGTGCCAATAGCGTCAGAGGAGTCTTCTGACATGTGGCATGGCATATGTCTCTGAAGTGCTGGAGAAAAGTGCCCTGTTTGCTTCGCTCTTGATCCGCAGAGCCGTGGAAAGAGAGGTGCTGCACCTGGGAAAGCTGGAGAATCTGCTGTTCGTCTTCGACGCGGGCAACCACTTCCGCTCCTACGAAGGAGCTTACAACACCATGGTGCACATTCCGCAAAGCTATCGCCAACGCAGCGAGACTTGGTATATGGTAGAGAAGCATGGCAAAGGGCCGTGCGATTCCCAGCTTTTCAGCCCCATGCGCCGCTTCCTCAAGCAGGCTTGTATGCTTCCGCACTTCTTTGCAGACTCTGAACATGCTGTCGTGGCTGCTTTGCAAGCCGCTGCTGCCGCAGAACACGCTGCGAACCCAAATGGCCCCACATGGGTGATCGAAGTCCCAGAGCTGCCGGCCGAACGGCCCAGCACCTTTGCTTTAGCCGTGCAGAATTGCCAGATCAATCGTTTGTATTGCTTTGAGTCCATCATTTCAGCACGCGCCCGTGCAGGCGTACAGATCAAGAATTGGGTGTTCAGCGACTCATCCGATTGTGAAACAGTCAGATTCACTGTTGAACCCAAAGAGCCCGACTTTGCACAGTGGAAAAAGGGCTACTTCCAGGACCCAAGCTGGCAAAAGCCACCACTGGAGCTTGGCTGTGACAATTCAATTACAAGAAAGTATTTGTATCAAAAGAACCGCCCATCCACCAAGCGTGACATGCAGAAGCTGTCACGACCAACAGAAACCTCGCTGAGCCAAAGGGATGAGCGGCATTTGAGATCTCATTTGCAAAAGTTGCGCGCCAAGCGCGAAGCCACCCGAAAAGCCCTCGCTGAGGATAGCGACGTGAGCCTTTGAAAAAGGTCTTGCAAAACGAAGGAGTCTCTTTAAAACGAAGCCTCCAGAGATATTCCGTTTTAGCTTCTCAGGGTCTTGGAGATAGCTCACATCAACTTGGGCTTACTCAGGTCCATAGCATCTAGTGTTTGAATAGAACTTATTTGGGTTTCCTTTTCAAGGGGTCCATGGCAGCTCCTCAGAGAAACGGTACGGAGAAGCTTATTGGCGTAGTTCCGTGCCGTGATTGAGATCGCCCTCAGCCGGTTATTTCCACACCACCTTGGGTGTGAAATCCCCTCAACCACAGTGGACACAGATTCCCATGTAACTGGTGTTCACGAAACTGGTGACACAACCTCAGTCGTTGACTTTTCCCTTTTGGTTGGTGGGTTCTTTGAACAGGAGCAAGACGGGTTCAGTAGTCGTCTACCTTTCCGGTCACTGAGCAACTGGGCAGAAGAGAGTCCCAAATTCCAATGCATGGGTCTCTAAATGGGAAAGCCTCCAAAGAGACGGTGTCCGCGGAAGTTCCTCTTCAAGCCATCCACTTTAAAGCCTCCCAAAAGTGTACCTTTCGGAGAAGACACGGACGCACCCACACGCACCAAAGCGTATACCCTCAATAAATGTATCAAAACGCCTCTACCAGACAATGCAAAACACTGCATTCGTTGAAGAAACGCATCAAAGCCACAGACCCCCCTTCATTTTTCCAAGGTGGCAGGATGGTTTGCTTCGGAAGGTCTCTGATTTGTTGGTGAAGTGACTGGGAGTTACAACTCACTTCGGTATGACCAGGTGGGTTACCATCGGTTCATCGCCAACCCCCCTTGGATTGAGTGATTCAATATACCTGGAGTGGGGATATCTAAATGTACAAGAGTGTTGTTCTGTTCATTCTGTGGTTGTGTGCTATGTTGTAGGTGCCCTGTTTGGGTTTGTAAGTGGAAACTAACAGGGCCACCCACCCCATTGGCTCCAAATCCGAATTTTGATTCACCCGACTGGAAACACAGATGCTTTCTTCCTTTTCATTCCCCGAGGTTAAGCTACAATTCTGACACTGAGGTTGGGTCAGAACTACTTGTATCAAACATAGGGCTCGGTGTAAGGCGACCCTAGAAAGATGGCGCCCTCAGTGAAATTTGTGAAAGTCATCTTACACTGAAAGTTGCAGAGATTTGGTGTAGGTGTAGGTCCTTCGGTGTAGGACATACCTTCGGTGTAAAGTCGGTGTAGGTCTTTCTTCACCACGGACATTTGGCGCCTGGCGCGGCACGTGGCGGAGCTGTTGGCCACAGTGCTGCTGCTGGGGGGGCGCTGCTTCTATGGAGACCTGACCGAGCACTTCACCCCTGTTGGTTGGTTGGTTGGTTGGTTGGTTGGTTGGTTGGTTGGTTGGTTGGTTGGTTGGTTGGTTGGTTGGTTGGTTGGTTGGTGGGCTTTTGGTTGGTTGGTTGGTGGGCTTTTGGTTGGTTGGTTGGTTGGTTGGTTGGTTGGTTGGTTGGTTGGTTGGTTGGTTGGTTGGTTGGTTGGTTGGCTTTTGGTTGGTTGGTTGGTTGGTTGGTTGGTTGGTTGGGTGGTTGGTTGGTTGGCTGGTTGGTTGGTTGGTTGGTTGGTTGGTTGGTTGGTTGGTTGGCTTTTGGTTGGTTGGTCTTTTGGTTGGTTGGTTCTTTGGGCTTTTGGGTTGGTTGCTTGGTTGGCTTTTGGTGGGTTGGTGGGCTTTTGGTTTGTTGGTTGGTTGGTTGGTTGGCTTTTGGTTGGTTGATTGTTTGGCTTTTGGTTGGTTGGTGGGTTGGTGGGTTGGTGGGTTGGTGGGTTGGTGGGTTGGTGGGCTTTTGGCTGGTTGGTGGGCTTTTGGTTGGTTGGTTGGCGTTTGGTTGGTGGGTGGGCTTTTGGTTGGTTGGTTGGTTGGTTGGTTGGTTGGTTGGTTGGTTGGTTGGTTGGTGGGCTTTTGGTTGGTTGGTTGGTTGTTTGGTGGGTTGCTGGGCTTTTGGTTGGTTGATGGGCTTTTGGTTGGTTGGTGGGCTTTTGGTTGGTTGGTTGGTTGTTTTGTGGGTTGCTGGGCTTTTGGTTGCTTGGTGGGCTTTTGGTTGGTTGGTGGGCTTTTGGTTGGTTGGTGGGCTTTTGGTTGGTTGGTGGGCTTTTGGTTGGTTGGTGGGCTTTTGGTTGGTTGGTGGGCTTTTGGTTGGTTGGTTGGTTGGTGGGCTTTTGGTTGGTTGGTTGGTTGGTTGGTTGGTTGGTTGGTTGGTTGGTTGGTTGGCTTTTGGTTGGTTGGTTGGTTGGTTGGTTGGTTGGGTGGTTGGTTGGTTGGCTGGTTGGTTGGTTGGTTGGTTGGTTGGTTGGCTTTTGGTTGGTTGGTCTTTTGGTTGGTTGGTTCTTTGGGCTTTTGGGTTGGTTGCTTGGTTGGCTTTTGGTTTGTTGGTGGGCTTTTGGTTTGTTGGTTGGTTGGTTGGCTTTTGGTTGGTTGATTGTTTGGCTTTTGGTTGGTTGGTTGGTTGGTTGGTTGGTTGGTTGGTTGGTGGGTTGGTGGGTTGGTGGGTTGGTGGGTTGGTGGGTTGGTGGGTTGGTGGGTTGGTGGGTTGGTGGGCTTTTTGCTGGTTGGTGGGCTTTTGGTTGGTTGGTTGGTTGGTTGGTTGGTGGGCTTTTGGTTGGCGGGCTGTTGGTTGGCTGGCTGGCTTGCTGGCTGGCTGGCTGGTTGGTAACTTCAGCACTTGTCCCAAGATGGAGCTCTTGAAGTTGGTTGGGTTCCCGCTTCAACCCAAAAAGACAGAATGACATGGATGTGTCTGGCTACCCAAACAATTGGACCACTTCTTGATTGTCATTTTCCTTTTCACAGATAGGCTTCAGAAGTAGTTCTGCTTTGGCGTATTGGCGTAGCAGTTTGTACACAGGGTGCGTGTTGCTGATTAACTTAACATGTGAATTGAGGCATATTTTTTTAAATTTGTTGAGGTAAAAAGAATATATATATATAATGTGTTTTCCCAGAGCTGTTCAGCTGGTTTTCGGAATATTTTTGGTTTGTTCTCCAGCTTTTCTCCAAATTAGCCCCCGATAAGGCCGCAAGTGAGGGTTGTTTGTGAAACACTAGGGGTTGGGGTCTTGTGTATTTAAATGTGTGCTTGCTGTTCGTATTCGTGTGTGCGTCTCTTTGTGTTTCGGTGAAAACCTTTGGGCAACGAAGGAGATCTGCCCTTCAAATGCTTCCTGCCCATAGGCCGCTCGAGTTGCGTCGCTGGTTTCGTCGCTTGGAGTCGGACCTGTTTGCAGGGAAGACAGCCATCACAAGGAATCCTGCCTAGGGAGCCATGACCATGGCCCACAATCGGCTGAACTTTGAGCATGTGGCACGCGAGTGTGCTGCAATCCATTTTGGACAGGTCCCCCCTTCAGAGACGAACCCAATGGACACGTTACAGCTAGTGAAAGTCGATGGCACAGCTTCAAGCCATGTTCGTTCAGTCCCCTTTACTTACAGAGAAGGAATTGTGCCATCTACTTTCACCCGAAGTTGCCATCGGGTTGCTTTCCACTTCCCTGGAGGTCTGCTTGCGCTACTTCCTTTGGTGCAGCTCTTGCTGTGGCATCTTGGGTCCAGTAAGCATTCCCCCCCATTTCCAGGGACCCAAACGGGTTGGAGACCGTAGAAACGAGCTCCTGGTCATTTCCCACCGTCCAGGGTGGGGGGGTCATGGTCCAAATCTCCACAAGAAAACGATAGGGGAGAGAATGGGGAATCAACCCGTAGCAGTTTTGTTCACTGCGGTGCAATGTGTTTCTCCCACAAGGATCAAGCGGCATCTGGCGGTTGCAAAGAGCAATTTCTTGGAATGCTTGTCTTTTCCCAGTTTCTGAGTTGGAATGTGTGCCTCAATTTTCTCTTGTGGTTTCCCGTCCTCCTGTTCTTGGGTTCTAAAATCAATCCGCAACATCCTTCTGCTATAGCTGTTCTTCCCTTGTAGATATTTGGATACCCCCCCCCCCCCCCTCCCCCATTTTTGAAGGTAGCCCAAATTTGTGCTACACAAAAGCCGGGTGCTCGGAGCCTCTGCCGCCTGCCGCTTTCGGTGCTTTACCGGTGCTTTGGCTGAGGTACCGACCCAGGGACTGCTGCCGGGAGGTGGCGCTGATGCTGGGCTGCGTGGTGACGGCGCCGCTGCTGCTGGCGCTGGAGCTGGGGCAGCTGGCCTGGCAGTGCAGGAGAGAGGGGGCCCGAGGGAACCCGACTGGCTGTGGGTCAAACATAGGGTAACCCCCACACCCTGGGGTTCAAACCACCACCCTGGGGTTCAAACGAACACAACAATGGGGGTTCACATAACCACCATTCAAATTGGAGCAACCTTTCTTTTAATGGGGGTTGAACCCTAGGGCGAATGGAACCCTGGTACGTCTGGTACGTGGCATGGACCAAAACCTGCGGTTTTTGTGGTGCTTTCATTTTGACCCAGACCTTGATGAGAGGAGAGTTCGGAGCATGGAAGCCACGTGGAGCCCACCAAAAGATGGTTTTAAGGGGAAGAGGGTCTTTCAATACCTCACCGGTCAGGTTCCATGGATGGGAGGGTGTTTGTGTGTGTGGGGCAGCTGGTAAGTCACAGTCAAAACAATAATGATGAAGGTTATACAGTGCTAATACCAATAAATCAGTGAGGATATGCGCCTTGTCACCTATTTACAAATGTTGCGTAGACTCCTTCAATACCAGGCCCCGGGCTATGGCTTTGGTTTCGTTTTGCTTTTCCTCCTCCCGGAACTTCCAGAACCATTTTAGAAGTTTGATTCGCCGTGAAATTCCTCCCCGTCCCATGTTTTCCCTTTAGGGGTCCGATGTTTTAATTGCTCTCGAACCTGGCAAGTAGCCCTTAGTTGGTTTGGTGATTTGAACCCCTGGTTCCTTTCGGGTAAATGGGAAATCCAACCTCACCTCCAAATCACCAAACTAGATCACAAACTCAGAGGGCGTGTCTTTTTGTTGAAGCCATTTTTGGGGTGGATCCCTAAAACAAGCCACGCCCAAGACTCCCCGTTTTGTTTTTTGTGGTTTTAATCAGAACCGGAACAAACCGAAGCCATTTTTGGGGGACCCCCCCTTCCCAAAAAAGAAGGCACCCAAGAAACAAACAACAACAAAAAAAGGAAAGCAGCACCAGTTTCAGCAGGTTCCGGTTCCTGGACGTGCGGGACGGGCCGCTGCATCTGCTTATTGCGCTCATCGCCTGCTGTTTGGCGCTGGTGCGGACCTCCCTGAAGCCGGCCATGGGTCTGTTTCTGGGCCACAGCTGCTTGCTGCTCCTGGGCCTCATGGACGGGCGACCCAAAGCGGCCGTTTTTGTGGGAGCAAGAGTGGTTAGGGAAACCGCGGGCCTGTAAATTGCCAGTTTTGAAGGGGAGATCCGGTGACCCACCAGGAATTTCGACGGGAAATCGGAGTTCGGCGGAAGTCCAGCCGGTTTCTTAGAGAGGGCTTGGTAGCCGATGGCAAATCTCGCGGATTCCAACCCAAAAAAACATCAACATTTTGTTTGGGGGGGTCAACTCAAAGAAAATGCGTTTTCCCGGAAAATCCTAGTGCCAAGATGTTTATTTGGCAACCAGCCATGGTGCCTTTGGCTTAAGGGTGATTTTGGCCATCGCTGGCTGGATCAGGGTTTCAGCCCATGAAATGGATGGCCGGCTTTTAACAGAAAAGAGCACATGGGTGATTGCTGTTTTTTGGTTTGTGTTGCTTGGCAATATCTTCAGTCCCCATGGCCCCTGCCCCCCTCAACTTGCTTCTCAGTTGGAAATTGGCTGTCGTTTTTTGGTGTGTTCCCGTTTTAGGGTGGTCTAAAGGGACACCAATGAACAATTAACAGAGTAGCAAGATTCAAATATCGGACATGGACTCGCAGTTTCCACTATGTCCGTTCAGGTGAGCATTTGAGAAATTCGTAAACTACTTTTTGACCATTGAACAACTATTTTGTGTTGGTTCCCTGGCACATTCCCCTGGAAAGCACCTTTCTCTCCACTTCACACCATTATGCAACCATCTTGTCCAGTTCCTTGGGATATCGCCCTGGTTTCAGCAGGAGCGCTCCTGCCAGAATTTGCGGGCGCGGCCTGGCTGCTGCCTGCCCTGCTGCGGCATATGCAAACTCTTCGACCGCCGGGAGCGGATGGAAAGGTGGCGCTGGCACCCGGGAAACACGTGGTTCTACGCGCCCAGCCCGCATGGGGTTTCGGAAATGGTTTCACATCGCTGATCTGGTTTTAGGAGCCGTAGGAGAAGCATAGCCTGATGTTGGAGCACCAAACCAGCCAATCGATCCACCAACCAGCCAGCCAGCCAACCAACCAACCAGCCAATGACCCAGCGAACCAACCAACCAGCCAGCCACAAAGAAGCAAGCAGGCAGGCAGGCGGGCGGGCGGGCAGGCAGGCAGGCAGGCAGGCAGGCAGGCAGGCAGGCAGGCAGGCAGGCAGGCAGGCAGGCAGGCAGGCAGGCAGGCAGGCAGGCAGGCAGGCAGGCAGGCAGGCAGGCAGGCAGGCAGGCAACGAGCAAGCAAACAGACACACACACAAACACGCAAACACACAGGCAGGCAAGCAAGAAGGCATGCAAGCAAGCAAAAAACACACAACAACCAATCAGACAACCTGACAAACAAATATAGACAGACGGACAGGCAGACGGACAGACTGGCAGGCAGGCAAGCAAACAAGCAAGTAGGCAAGTAGGCAATCAAACGAACAAGCAACTAGAAATAATTGCAAGCAAGCAGCAACACAATCACAAAACACTCAAACAAACACACACTCAATCATACAAACAAGCGAACAATCAAATCAACCAAGAAGCAACCAAGCTGGTCAATCAAGCCTTTAAGCCGGGGATTTGCCCTTAACACAGCACACAGCTGATAGGGGTGCTTTTAACAAAACAGGCAGTTTTTTTTGTAAGGTCCGATGAATCGTTGAGGCATGCCACAAACTTCCCATCTGTGCTATGGCCAAAACTCCTCAGGTGGGCCAGGGTCATGGCCTAGATTCCCAAAGTTCATGACCATCCCAAGCAGGTCTATTGCCCATGGCACAGATTGATTCCAGTCAATGGGAGCACCTTTTGGGGTGTCCTTTTCTGGCTGCACGGTTTTTCAAGGATCCAATTACACGATTTGCTGTTGAAATGCCACGAATCTCCCATTTTGGTGCAAACAACCCGCTATGTTAATTTTCCCTTGAAGAGCACTTCCCCATTGAGCAGCGAACCATATGCGCAGTTTCTCCAACTCATTCAGCGGGATTCCCCATGCCATGGACCTGCAAAGGGGGGCGAACTGGGGAGGGAGGCTATCACCCGACGGGCCAAAAGCACACAGAGTACTTTCGCAGGGTAGGTGTTGGCCCTGTTCCAAACAACATGGAAAACGATAAGGTCCACCCCAAACAGGACAACCCTTAGGTGAAATATGTGTGTGGCAGCATGTGGAAGACATGGTGGCAACCACCTGGCTTAGCTATTTGGGGTTGTATAGTGACTCTGCGCATTTGGATTTGAAGGGGCATCTTTCAGGGTCCACGCCCTCAATTTGCGCTTCAGATTGTAAACATGTCTTGCATTGAGGTGTGTGTTCGGTGGACCTTTGTGTTCGAAGCTGCTCTATTTCCCCACAACATGAGCTATTCAGAGTAGCACTCAAGGCCTTAGATTCTTTTCAATTTGGCATTTCACTTTCTGCTTATTCGGGGATAGCCTTTCCCAGATAGGTCCATGACCCTCCCCCCAAACTTTCTGCTTAGGCGGTGCTTATCGCGCTGGAGGCCGCGGCTGTTTAGATATCGGCACTGGGGGGAACGATGTGGATGATGTCAAATTTGGCTGCCATTGTGTTGGATCTTCGGTTTGGTGTTTTCCTGGGGGAGGAATGGCAGTGTCCAAAGCTGCCAGAGATTGCCTCAGGTTTGGATCTTGCTGCAGGTGAGCAATTCAGCATCGGATGGTTTTCAGAGACGAAGGCTTCTATGATCTCCTTCTTGAGATTCCAGCCAGGTCCCTTTTCTCCTTTCCCACGATACCCTTGTCCACTTTTCCCACTTACCCTCTTCAAAGTCGCACCCATCCGTAAGTTCGAACGTATTGATCTTGCTCCCAACAACTACAACCTTGTTGTCGCTGCAGGATCGCTTGCTTTTCATGCAGTTGCCGGTAGATTTCCACGCTTCTTCGAAATGTTCATTGCTCAATTGCTCCGAGCCTCTAAAATATCCTCAACCCACAAGGATAGAAAATCGGAAATTTGTGTCCTTTGGTTTCCTTCTACCAGGGTCCAAATATACCTATGTGTGTGTTGTTTGAGGGCACCAAAGCCGGGTCCTGAAAGCATCGTGTCAGCAACAGTGAAGCAACGGAAACAGGGCCCTTTTGGTTGGGGGCCGACAAGGTCCGCTTCCTCTTGGTTTGGGGTGGTTTCCCATTTACCCTTTACAAGAACCAGGGAGTCGACAACACCAGCCAACCAATCAACCAAACCCACAAACCAACAAAAACACCACTAAACCAACCAAATCAATCCAAACGAAACCAATCAGCCAACAAAAACAGCAACCAACCAAATCAAGCCAAGCCAAACCAACCAATAAAAACGCCAAGAAACCAGACCAAGCCAACCAACCGAAGGCAGGGTCTCTTGGGACTGTTCGCCAGGCCTTCAGCCTGGCGGTGGAGCAGAAGTGGGTCACGCTGCTGCTGCTGCTGGTGGCCTTGCGTGCCCTGCAGCGCGCCGCAGTGGAGCCGCCACCCCCCATGCCCAGGATGAAGACGTTTCTGCGGTTTTCGATTTGGCTGTGGGTCAAAACCAATGGGATCCCTTTTGGGGTAGGTGCACCACTCATTTTAGTCTATTTAGTTGGGATTGGGATGTTCACTGGGGGTACGGGATTTTGACCCATGGCCATTTAGTTCTTTGATTGAGTACTTTAAATGCGAAGACGGCACCCTTTTTGGTGGCTTTAATGGTGAACCAAAGGGAGAGGACTTTACATGGGAGTGCATTCATAGCCACATTTCGCCTCTTATGTTTTGAGGAGCAACTGTTTGGCCAGCCGAAAGTGATTTGTTTTTTGGTGGAGTGGTGTGTGAAGAGGAACCATAGCGAAAAGGAGCCAATAGTTGATTTGGACAGTTGCATTGGTTGCGTTGATTTCCCCTCCCGGCCCCTCCAACTTCTAAAAGATTCTGGGCATGTTGCATTTCTTGGCGTTTTGGGTGTTGCGTGTTTCGCCGGTTGTTTACCGCTAATTCGCGGACAGGAGTTTGCACTTGCTGAGCTACTTGCCATTGTCTGCAATTGTCTTTCGCTGAAATGTGGTACAGTGACGACACTACCAGATTTGTCTAGTCGTTGGAAGGTCCAGATTGGTTTAATCCACGCTATGAATTCTCAATGAGGTATGTTTCGCCGAGGTCCATGCGGTGGATTGCCCAGAGGCCCTTGTCCTTCTGAGGTCTTTTTAAAAAAAGGAGAACCGCGAAGCCGCACCAAGCAAACAAATGCAAAAACAAAGAGAAGCTGCGAAAGGATAAAGCCCAAACCAACAAGTGTAGATTGTGGGAAAGAGAGGATGGAATTACGTCGGTCATGCCACGGAACATCCCCTTCAAGTGAAGAGTTAGTTTGTCATTTGGGGGACAGTGGAACCTTTTGCAACCCATTGTAACAGACAACGTGAGCTGCCAGTACTCCTCTGGTAAACACAAATCGCGTTGGGTCTCCCAACAAAAGATCCCTTCTGCACAAGCGGGTGCTTGGGGTTGCCTCTCTTCCTCCAAACCGATCCTGTGCATCGGCTTCTTTGCCAGGAACGGCATCGGTTCCTTGCTGCTGCAAGGCAGGAGTCCAGCAAGAAACCATTGAAGCCCACCAGCAAAGTGATCACCCGAAGAGTTACCCAACGTGGAGGACCACTGGCAAGCTACTGTAGTGGGTAACAAGCAACCCGTTCTTCTTTCAGGGTGGTTCCTACTACCCCTTATGCTGGAAAATGGTAGTTAACCCATCTCCAAGGCCACCTGTGTATTTCTCTCAAACGGAAACCAAAGGGAAAGCAAAAGGAAACGAGTAAATACAACACCAAAAGGAATCCATCCATGGGGTCTTGCTCATTTTCGTGAGTGATGAAAAATGGTTAGCCTTTGGTGAGGGTGTTCGACATTTTAGAAACTTCGCTTTAGTAACCACAATGAATAAGCTGTTGGCCGCCTTCTGCTTTCCGTGTACATAATCATGCTCCCATGATTTTCCCATTTGATTTCTGTTCATACAATCATGACTGACTCATCTTTGTGTTTTCTTCTTTTGCTTTTGTTGGTTTCCCTTTTTGGAAGCCAAGCAAAGAGTCACCTCGAGCCTCAGGGCCCTTGTGGTGGTGTTCGCTGCTGGTGGCTGGGGAAGCCTCCGGCCTGTTGCTCCGGGAGCTGGGGCCTCCCAGGGATTTCCCCACGGCCCGGGCCCCAAAGGGTTGAGATCACAAGCCAAGTCTCCAGCGGGCACTGAATTTGGGGAAGAGAACGGGTCTCGCCCCGAACCAAACCAAACCCCTGTTCAAGCAGAGCCCTCACTCACTCATATATATATATATATACATGGTTGCCAAGTTTACCCTTGCAACCAGGGTGACCAATTTAGCTAATCAAACCAACTCAGTAGGGCACCCCCCCGCCCCCACTCAAATGACGTCGGCACGTATTTGGGTTGCGAAAGATTGTGTGGCCATGAAGTTTCACGACGAAGAAGGTTTGTTTCATAAGAAACATACCTTTGGTTGGATTTCCGTTAGTTGGTTGGACAGTCTACCCCCCATCTTTGGTTGAATAAACCCGTCAACCCAAGGCACGGTCAGTGGCCTGTGCCGCGGTGCTCTGGCTGCTGCTCCTGATCTCGCTCAGCTGCTCGGTGAATTGGAGCCGCTGCCAGGCAGGATACAGGCGCTGGCAGCAGCGCAACTCCACCTTCGTGCTGTCCTTGGGCGTTGCTTGAATGGGTGCTAAACGGTAACGGGCGAAACTAGGGTGACCCCCCACAATGGCGAATTTCGTTCTGGTGTCCGAGTAACACCACCTGGAAAGGGACCCTCAACGTACCCATTTCAGCAGACAATGAGTATTTGATTTTGCATCAAAGGGAAACTCACAGAAGACGGATAATTGTCATTCTTCCCACCCGATTTAGCACCCAGTTGAATCGGCCCTAATTGATGGTGACTCGTCTGGGCAAATACTGCAGTTACCTCGCGAGAGTTTGCAAACCCGTGAAACAGATTCCTTTGGGATTCCTTCAATTCAAGTTCAATCCAATTTATGCAGATTGGTGGATTGGTGGATGGTTCGCACTTGAAGAGGAAGATGGGTAATCTCGCGAGTGGTGCTGGGGCCAAAGTTTTAGGAACCCCCCTCACCGCAAGCGAACAGCCGGCCCTGACTGCACCTCGCTAGCTAGCAAATGGGAGAAAAGACATCGAAGTGCGCGGCGTGGGGTGGTTTGTTTTGCATCGGGCTGCAGAGATCTTAAGGGGCTGCGTGGCAGTAAGACAAGGCCTCTCTCTGATCAGTCAACGCGCTTCCAGCAGCATCAGGTCCTGTACCACAAGAGCAGAAATGGCCTTCTGATCAACAGATCCCGATGTGTGTGCCGGTGGGGCCCGGTTCAAGTTGATTTGAGGCAGGTTCCCTTGCACTGGTCCGTCGTTCACTATGGGTCAATGGCATGTTGGCATTGTTTTGAGGGACCCCTGCTATGGTTGCCTTCCAGTTTCCCGGTTCGCCGCGCGGATTTCCCAGCCCATCTCTCCATTTCTTGTTCGTGTGTTGAATCACCCGTATTCACTAAATAATTAGTCTCATGTTTCCAATCTCTACCTCCCAGCGGCAATCTTAACCGAATTGTATATGCCCCTGAAAGAACAGCTGAACCCTCCCCCTGAAATATGATTAATTTTTAAGGTTAGCCTTTGACACACATGATCAAGCCTGACCAAGTCAATCAGCTGTTGTTTGTTGGACGAGTTCGACCTTTAGTATCCGAGCTGAAACCGCAATCAGTGCGCCCTCAAAAGGGAGGGTTGCCTACTTGCCAAGCAACCCCAACAGTTCCAAGAGTGCGTTTGCACTTTGGAGGCATCCATTCCCCAGCTTGCCCTGGTTGTTTCATATGTCCTATTTGATAAGATTTGCTTGTGCCATCCATACAGCCCTTTTCAGGCGGGCGCGTGTTTGCGTCAGTCGTTGATCCACGTTGTTGTTGTGCACTCCCAGCGGCCCTTTGATTTGCGCCGCGTGCCGCAGTTTCCCAAGAGTCTGGCAACATGGGTGCACTTTATTCCCAATGGCAGATTGCCCTCGCGAGCCTTGAGCCTATTTGCCAGGCTCACATCCGACATTTGGAAGAAGCAGCCACCGATACTCAGGCATTGGCAGCGAGCTCTCTGATCTCTCCTGCCTGTTGGTATTTGGTTTGCACATTTGGCTCGAACACTCTGGCTGGAAGCTCGCTCGTTCGCACGAGGTTGTCTGAAGGGGGTCAATTTAAGGACCTTGGCGACGATTTGTGCCGCCTTTGTAGTGAGTCTAAAAAGGGGTCCACAATGTTGAGACAACCACCCAAGTGGTGAGCCAGTTTGGAGTGCAGCTGCTGTGGTGCGTACAGTGGCTGACTGAGCATTGAATAGCGACACACACACACACACACCCACAGCCGTCCGATCCCGATCAACAGTCACGCAGAGGGTGCCAAATGAATGCCCTTGCTGACCAGCGAAAGTCAAATTTAAGCACACTTGGGCAGGGTCTGCGTCACATTCGACAATTATCGAAATTAGGTGAGGGTAGACAAGCCGTGTTTTGCACCTGGACAAGCAAGGATTGCTGCTTTCATCCGCACTGTATCCTTCTTTATTGAGCACGCCCCTCTGTTTGAACCTTGGGCAGCCGCTATCCAACCGGATGCAGCATGTGCACAGAAGAAGCGATCAGCCCCTTCTTGGGCAGGCAGACATGGCATGGGTGCAGCTGGACATGCACTGAATCGCCCTCGTTGGGGCCCGAGATGTGGCCGCAGCGAATGTAGTGGTGCCTCGTTGCTTCACCAAGAAACCAGCTGGAAGTTCTACAGGAAGTTGGTCATTTTTGTTCATGATCATGCAGAATATTTCCTCCAGGAATTCCCGGTGTTGGTGCCAGTGTGACAGCATCTAAGGCCGAAATCGGATTCGGATCTGTCCGTAGGCCGGGAGGGTTTTGCAGAGAGCTACTCCGAAGCCAGTCCCCCAAGGGAATGCATGTATCAATCATTTGGTGGCCAGAGATCATTGGAAGTGATTGCGGCGCAGTGGGAGAGATCTTATACAGTTTCAACCTTTGTTGCCGCAAACTTTTAGGACAAGTGGTTGCGGGTAGACTTAGGATGGCGGTGGGTCGGCTTGGGGTGGGTTTAAGACCCAGACCTGCAATAGGGCACTTTTTTCGCTTGTTGTTGAGGTTCCCTTTGCAATCAACCACCAAGCAGTTGGTACCCCTCTTTTTTTCCATGACCACTGGAGGTTTAGAAAAAATGGGTCGTTGAAGCTTGGTTTTTCTCAGAGGAAGGGTGGAGGCATTCTTCATGGCTCGCTTGGGCAGCATTTTCCGGGGCAGCATTCTCCGAGGAGCCCCACCTCGAGTTCGGCCCGGGGAGGAGTTGAGGCGGGTGGGCGCCCGCTTTGCGCGCCATTGTACCTAGCTGCGCCCGTGCGGCTTGGATACTTGGGAGCTTGGAATATAAATTCCACTGAATATCCCCGGTATGATGAAATTTACGCGCCACTCAACGAGAGAGAGATCCAACAGAGCCAATTCCGGAGAACCAGGAGACGCCGGAGCGCCAGCTAATCGGGGGTTAGCTGGGGGTAGCCGACAGCTAACCCACCCTCTGCACAGCCTGCAAGTCAACCTGCCAGCTCGCCTGGTCAACTGCTGGGCTCAGCGGCGGTTAGCTGGAATATTTTTTTGGCAGGTTCGCTGATGATCAGCTGGGGTTTGCCGTGGAAAGCTTGGGAAAACTTAGCCTCTCCATCTCGGAGAGACCACATTCACTCTATGTTGAACACGACTCGCCCCTTTGCCTTGGCCTAGGTCACGCAAAGGGGTCAGCGGAGACGAAGCTGAAAGCTTACAGCTCAACAGGCATAGTGACAGCCCTGGAAATGTCATTTCCTGCATTTCTGGGCAACGTTCAAATCAGGACCTGCGATTTTGATGGGTCCTGTTTGGCTAGGATTCCTTTTGGTAGTTTGGTAGTTTATGAGAGGCAGCCAAATTTATGACAGGTCATCTTGTGAACTGCCTATGTTTGAAAAGGTTTGAACAATCATGAGCCATGAGGTATTCAGCAGCTTGGCAGTTTGGGCCCTCGATCCGCCGTTTCATGTATCCGGTGTCGCCCAGTTCGATCTTGCAAATTGAGGTTGCGAAAGCAAGATTTGAAGGTCTCCCAAAAGAAACCCTTCACAGGAGCCCTTTTGAAACTATGTCAGATCCGTGAGAGTAGAAGCCCGGGGAAGCACGTCATTGTTTGAGATCTGTGCTGAGTTGAAATATCCAATATCGGATATCTCTCCACCCCGTCAGTCATTTAGGGTATGGAACCGTACATTTGATATTTCATGAATGTCCGCTTCGAGCAGGAGTGCTCGATGTTTGCATGTGCAGGCATAGCTTCTACAGCGATGTCAAGGAAGAGGCTGAGCTGCCTGTGGCCTCCTTAGTTCTGTCTTTTTCGCTCTCACAAGGCGATCCTTTGTCGGAATGTCCGCGAAGTCATGCAGCCTGAAAAGCTAAATGCGAAACGCGGCATGACCATGCGCATGGCAGCCATGGCACATGCCCCGGCTATTCTCTTGGGCGACTCTCGGGGGCGATGTTCAGCAAGATTTCACGAGAGGGATCTTGCTCGCCAGAACACGCTTCCCAGTTCTGGGAAGCTAGCTTTGGGAACCAACAGGTTCAGACTGGTTTGAGGGAAACTAAGGAAGTGAGGCAGTCTGCTGAATACATGCTTGCCACCTCAAGACGTTCTCTCGGGACGGCTGAGGAAGAGGAGGACTTCACTCAGACTTGGACTGAGAAGACTTCTGCACCGGCGGCTTCGCTCGAGAAGTCTTCCAGGGTGAAGATTCGGTCACTGGTGACCTCGACTTGCCAGACAGTGGTGAAGGCAAGTGGCTCAGCTCAAAGGCAGCCTTTTTCCTGATTTGTTTTGGGGGTGGGGAGGGTTTTCATAGCCCTTTAAAATTCGCCAACATTGCAACAAGTTCCTTCTCCAACCCGTGGCAAGACCCCAAGGCGTCAACTCAAAGCAGAGGCCCCGAGGCACCGGACCCGCAACATGTTGGTTTTTGTTGGGTTTTTTCTTTACACCAACCCCAAAAGGCTGACCACAAATACAAAAAATAGACCAAAGGCTGACCTCAAATACAAAGAATAGACCAAAGGCAGACCTCAAACACAACAAATAGACCAAAGGCAGACCTCAAAAGCAAAAACGAAGCCAACAAAAGCTTAACACAAAAATCGCACAATTCCACCAAAGCCTGACCTCCAAAACCAAAAAACTCCCCCCCGCCCCCCGACTGGGCTGAGGTTGGGAAGCTCCAGCCCCTCCGCCAGAGCCCCTGGTTTTTTCGGGGCCGCGGCCCGGGCACCGCTCCGCCCTGCAGCTGCTGCAGGCGGAAATTTGCGAAGTTTCGGGGGAAGCCGAGTGGGCCAATTCGGGGGTTGGGCACAAGGGCGTGTTGAAAGGCCATGGTTCAATCAAGGCTTTCAAGCTTGTCTTGAAGATGTGTTTGAAATCAGCCAAATGCGGTTCCATCTTGTTTAACCAGTTCAAAACAAGGGTTTCAAAGTTGTCCTAACAATAAATCAATCAACTGTGGTTCAAGATTTGAACCACTTCAAAAGGGCAATAGTGTGTAGATCAAGCAACTGCGGTTCCATCTTGTGAAAATTGACATGTGACCTGTTCAACAAAAGTTTGTTGCAAAAGCCAACGGATGCGTTCAGGACTTCAAGGCAGCTTCTGCTTCTCCTCGGAAGCCAAAGGCGGCGCCAAAAAGGCGGTCCAAGAAGTCCAGGGCGCCGGAGATGTTTATCGAGCACCACCACATCCATCAGCACCGGCACCGACATCACCAGGCGCTGAAGTGGGTGTGCGTGTGTTTTTTTGAGGGTACCATGTTGGGGTGGTTTAATCGCAAAACTAAATGGACACCACCTATTGTGGTTCGCCTCAAAAAAGACAAGCCCAAGTGTCGATGTTGGAGTTGGGGAGTTTGTTTGTGCAGACTTCAGCTTTGAAGACGTTTGTTTTGTGCATTTGAGGCAAATTCCAGGGGATTTGGAACATGCCCCAAGGTAGGGGTTACTCGGTCACTCTTTCTTCTCCATGTGCTGACTGGCAGGTTGTCACAAGCGAGGAGGAAGCACTACAACGCGCAAGGTGTGCAGGGGCTCCATTTCACGATCTGCCGGAGCCTGGTTTTATGAGCTTTCAGCTGACTGCAACGCACATGCAGCCAGCTACAGAAAGCAGCCCACCGGTGCTATTTGGGGCCCCTTAAAACCGGAAAAAACTAAAGGCAACGCAGTCCAAGTAGAATCCTTCTTTTGTGAACCTGATTTGGATGCTAGAGCAAGCAAGCACCAAGGTCGGCATCACGAGGTCGTGGCCGGCCACCTCGGACCGAGGAGGGGGATGTCCGCATGAAACGGGATGAGTGCATCTTTGCATATCAAGCACAAGCTAGTACAAGTGCGTTTGTAGAAACATGTCATTGCAATGGGTTGGTCGGAGAGTGTCTCTTGCCATGTCAGAGACACAAAAGATGTTAATATGTACAAGTTGTTGTTCATATGGCTGAAAGCAACTTTTGCCGCGACTGGCGCAGGAACCTTCGCTGCAAAGCTCCGTATCACTGCCAGTGCTGAACCAAAGACCCAGGCATGGAACGCAGGTTCTACGCTCGCACTGCTGGCATGCTTGGTGGCTGGCTGAGGAGTTCACAAAACCAATTCTTGCCCCACTCTGACTGAACTGCTGAACAGCCAGAACCTTGCCACGAAGAAACCTCAAGACAACTGCAACAGTAGCCTTGGAGCGAAGCTGAAACTTTTTCATCACCGAGCTTCTCCAGCACAAGCATGTGTTTCTTTCACATGGCTCATCACTGAGAAGACCTGTGAGTCGTCGAGTGCGAGGCTTAAGTCTGGAGACAGAAGAAACGCCGCAACCAAATCGAAACCAACGATGTTTGGGTCTCGAGACCAACGGCGCCAGGTCTTCAGTAGGTCCTTCGGTGAGACTGCCGCTGATCGCCCCAAAGGGGCCTTAGACATGCAAAAACAAGCGGCTCGCGATGCGTGCGGGGCGAGTTCGGACGAACACAGCGTTTCCAGGAGGAAACCATCAGGGTTTTGTGTCTCTCAACTAGGAAATCCCGCACCAAACTCTATGGTTTTCCTGAGGTGTCACACAAACACCGACCCTCAAAAGGGTCCCCACAAGAAGCAACACACCTTTCCGACCAGAAATCATTCCGTCAGGTGCAAGCTGCAGCGGGGATGGTTAGGGACTCCCTATTAATGATTGTGCAGCAGCCTGTCCATGTTTCTCCAAGGGACAATGTTGCGTGCATTGCACGGGATCTTTCGTGCTGGGGAGTGCGGAAAGCCGGATCGCAAGAGAGGAACGGGGAGCGGGGAGCGATGAAGGCCGATTCCCCAACATGTTGCACTTGACTGGGTTCCTTAAAGCAGTTGCATTTTTAGGTTCTCTCAAACACGCTTGTGTTGTTGTTCGCCTGTCAAACCACCATTTACAGACTCATTTTCAGCATGTCACTCCAGCTTGAGGCAGCCATACCCCAGGCGGATTGATCAATCGATTGGGTGATGGGGGATGCATGGCCTAAGGCCACGCAAGACTTGAGGAGAAGTTGAGAAAGTCCATGCTATGTTTGGCTGCATGATTCAAGGCTCCTTGAGGGTAAGGCTTGAGGAGAAGTTGAGAAAGTCCATGCTATGTTTGGCTGCATGATGCAAGGCCAGGCTTCTTGAGGGTGGTTTGTGGTTGCACGCATGTCTTTGTCACTGGCTCCAGACATATCCGTAGCCAGTTCCATGTCAAGCTACCGGCCCAGACATTTTGGAGACAGCAAAATGCACCTGCCACCATGAACAATCAACAATGTTGATCATATCACATAGATTGCCTAGAATAACTCGTCTAAAGTCCCCCCCCCCCCGTTTTCTTTAACTTGACAACATGCAACTCGTGAAGCTTTCCTCAACCATTCTGACCACCCCTTCCCCGATTTCCCATCGATCAAACTCTGTGTGGGCCCTCTGTCTTTGTCATTCTCCAACGGCCTGGCTGTCCCGCTCACCGGTGGACGAGATGCTCAGTTGCACAGTTTCACAATTGACACTTTGAGCTTCCATTTTGGGTTTCAAGCAGCATTTATGTACAGGTCCTTTGTCCTACATGATATACACTGAATACAGGCTATGTTGTACACAACGGTTGTAGGGGGGGTCATTGATATTGGCGACTCTCGAGGATTTCCAGGCCTGAGGATGGGGTCCTTCCACCGCTTTCTGGTAAACTGTCCTCATCTGAGTCACAATCAAACACGGCTAATTGGAGGGTAGGGGGAATCGCAGCCGAAAATGGGTGTGTATATCCGCCTCAAAGCATTCTTGAAGCATGGTTCTGGGACTACGACCATTTAAGACCGTGTTTGATTCTGGAGTTGTGTGTGTGTGTTGTGAAGTAGCCCCTTTTGTTTTTTTCTTAGGCGAAGCCACAGGGTTCCAAGCTGATCTCGAGGATGGTGTCCTTGGGTGTGCCCACGGCGCGTTTCGGGGCACCCCCGGACCCCGAAAAGCCGGAGCCGCACTACCCGGGGGTGTCCAGCCGCAAGTTCGACGCCCTGGGGGCCCTCAAGGCGCGGTCCCGAAGCCTGGTGGTTTCAACCTGAAATCTGTTTTGGGGTAGACGAACTAAACAAACTATTTGGCCAGAATCTGAGCCTTTTGTTTTGGCATTTACTTGTTTTTTGGGCAGAATCTGAACATCAGATTTGGGCCAAGAAACGGGGTTGCCAAGTGCCGAGCTGTGCCTATAAGATTTGGGTGATCTTTTTAAGCTTGGGAACTACCGCAAAGTACTTAGCCCAGATAAGATGACCAAATTCCAAGGAGCAGAGAATTGACTTGTATTCCTATGGTTCCCCTTTGCCATGGGCCAATTATGACCTCTGTGCAGGGTCTACCCTGCCAAAAACAGGGGGCGGGGGGGAGGGGGGGGGCGTGCACTGTAGAAGATAGGAGCACGTGCTTGAGATTTGAAAGGGAAACCAAAGTCAGCCGAGGTTTCCTGGTTTTTGTTGTGCTGTTTGGGGTTTCTGCAAGCAAGTTGCCTATTTTTTGGGATGTTTCAGGCGAAAATATGGTATCCACAACAAATTGGTCGAACTGGTTTCAGAAATAAGGGTCCCCAGAATAAATCCAGGGTCCAGGTAGATCCAGAAAGCTAGCATTTTCGGGTAGCCTTTTTTTGTGTGGGGTTGGGGGGGGGGGGGGCAAAATGCAAAGACAAAGAGCCATGAAAGGTATTGAGGGCTCCTAGTTCAGGTGGTGTTAAAATGAAGCTGTACCAGTGCGTTTGGAAAGTGAGCATCTTTGAGGGTACCCGCCTTTGCAGGTGAGTCAAAAGGGAAGGCAAAAGGAACCCACACTAGTTTTTTTTGGAGGGGGGGGAGAAATCCTCCATTCAGCAGGAGGGAATTTGGACGTAAGGATTCCTAGGGAACCGGCCGAGCCTTCCGCTTGGCCACGTTTTGGAGATGGGATTGCAGTGAGAGTGTAGCACCTTTATTAAATTTATATTTTATAACGTATGATCGCCGTGGTAG
>CAUJNA010000247.1:565000-727500 GCA_963377175.1 Effrenium voratum
ACACATCCAGATGAAGGCTCATCGGATTTCCAAAATTTGAACCCTTGAGCTCCAAAGCACGTGTTGCCACGTCGCCTGTCAAGAAGTCAGATTACTGTCCAGCTGTTCAACCATGATTCTTCACATGCTTGATTCATGCGAGCAGAGGTATTGTGTTCCACGCAAGCATGTGCTCTTACGGTGATAGTTGCTAGTATGGCACATGACAAGGATAGTTTCAGCATGTATTCTAATTGTAGTCTACATGCCTGGTTTCTCTCCCAAACATCAGGCCGGGACTAGGGAATTCCCACCTTCTGACGAAAACAAGGATTGACAATTGGATTAACCTCCCAACAACCTGGGCAGCGCTCTTGATCAGTCAAGGTCCATGCCGGAGCGCAAGTCCCACTTCGACCCGCCTTCTGGGGGCATTTGCTGCCTGAGTCCAGAGGACCGAAAACTGTTGGTAACGGAGAAGGACATGATCATGCGGAGCGTGGGGCAGAACCGATTTTTCACCTTCATTTGAGCGGTCGAGATTGGCCCAGCCGGAGGGGGCTCATGGGTCTCCAAGCTGAGAAAGACAGCACTTGGGGGGTCATTCGGCATACCCTCAAAGACAATTTGAGTCGTAGCAATTCTTCTCAAGGCAAGTTTTGGCCATCCTGATGGGAAGTTTCGACCATGGATCGTTTGAATCCAGTTGCCTGAAATAGCTGGGCGATGAAGGGGGTTGTTCCCAGGTTGCTTTGGCCAGACAGATTGTCCAGCTACACCAGCTGCACAAAACAACTGGCTGTTTCCGAGGCGCGAGCCCCCCAAGGGGGATGTGCAAATAGGGTGGAAGCGCAAAATCCACAGAGGAAACAGCTTCGGAGCTGGTCTGCCTTGAGAATCCTTCGCTGGGTTTGTAGCTTGTGACACCCAGCGGTTTCCCTCAACCGTTTTCGAGAGGGTAAGTCTGATGTCTTGTTAAAAATGCACCCGGCTTCCCCAGAAGAGCCTTTGCGCGCCTCACCGAAGTTCTATGCGTCCGCAGCCACCGGGGCTCGGGGTGAAGATCGCCCCAGCGACATGTCGGGGGCCGTGACCCTGCATCCCAGGCGGGGGGGGGGGTAAAGGCGGAAAATCCGCGGCGAAGCGGCGAAATCTAGGACAGATCTGGGCGTCTCTTTTTTCTTGGCGACCCCCCCAAAAAGGTGGTTGTCACTATTGGTAGCAATGGTACCCTCAAAAGAACACCCACGTATGTGTGGCGAAGCCATGCTTTTGGATTCGAAGCCAGATGCTTGCCTGGCATTCGCGCTTGAATGATTTGAATGCAAGGGCTGGGGATGCCGATTCAGCCAAGGTCAAGCAATAACTGCACACTTGGCAGGGAGTTTCCAGATCCTGTTGGTTTCTATTTAGACACAGTCCAAGATGCCTCCGTTTCTACTTTGGGAGTCACCTAGGTGCACCTGCGGCCACCCAAGCCATGTAACCGCAGGCAACTCGAAGCCGCCAGACGTCAAGAAGAAGCCAAGGCAACTGACGGCTTGGTCACTGTGAATGGCGTGTTGTGTTCTTGGCCCTGTGTTGGTGTTTTAGTCTGGGGAAGCCATCCGTTTTGAGGGTGCCCTCAACTTTGAGTGGGCACTTTTTGAAGCGTGCTATGCCAGTTAGCTGGTGATTTGGAGCAGTCATGTTTCTGAATGCCTGGCTTGCACACTGGGTTCAGAGCGATCTCCAGCTCCAGTATCCAGCACGTGTGGTTCGGAGGAAATGATACTGGTGCAGTCGGTTGCAGGTGGGGGATGACGGTATGGCAGCAGGATGTGAGCGTGTAGTTGCCGCGTTTTGGCGGAAGAAGCAGGGGAACCAAGAAGAAGCCAAGCATTTTAGATACATAGTCCATGTCAATGTGTGCATGTGCACATGCTCCGCCAGGCGGGCTTTGCTCTGCCGCCAGAGCTGTCTTTGGCGAGGAGGTTGGACCTGTATCCGCTTTATCGAGGTTCTTCCTAGCATACCAGACCCTTCTTCCAAATCATTGTGATTCTGGAGCAGGTGTTCAAGACTTGTGCGGGTCCTCGTATTTTCGCACTGGGTAAAGGGGAAGCCATGCCATTGAACTGGTCCAACAAGTCACATAAACACTTGACATGTCGGAAGCACAGATAAACTTGGCAGGCAGATGATGACCCCGCTTGAATGCCGCAATTAGCATGTAGTGGGACGTACTTTGTCATCGTCGTTTGACAGCTTCACCAGCTAGTAGTTCTGTCAGAAGTTTAATTTGCCGTTTATCTTCAAGGCATACTTTGCCCCACGTTCACCTCAGGGCAATCCGACAGTTCTGCCGCGAGGCCCGCCGCAAACACCACGCCCCGCACGCCACGAACGCAGACTCTTGGGCGCACCCAAGGCCCACGCCCCGAGAGGCGTGCGGGGAAAAGCCGATTGCTTCATTTTCTGAGCTCATTCGGGTTGGCTTTTTTTTGAGGGTACTAGTGCCCCGATTTTGTGGTGTTTAAAGGGAAGCCAAAAGGAAGACCGAAGCCATTTTGGGGCCCGCATTTGTTCGAACCCACGGGTCACGTGGCGAGCGGCAATTGGTCTTGGAGGTTTGGTGTGGATCCTGCCCTGCCGCACGGCTCGGCCGGCGCCGTGCTGCCATCGCGGTCCTCTGTGCGGACGTGCAGCTGGCAGGTTTGGTGCTGTTTATATATGTTTGTACGGATGGACAAATTCCTGCTGGGATAAACCACCCACCAACTTTTGCAGGGTGTTTTCCGTCCATGGGATTTAAGGTGAGTGGCAAGCGCGGCACAGCTTGGGTGCAAGATGGGTGCAAGCTGTTGCACTGCCGGTTGAGCTGGCAGGCCCAGAATTGTGTATCCTCATTGACTGCGACACCATACCCATACATACCGCGCAAACCCCCTTTTAGCCATGTCCCTGAACATGCAGTCTGGTGTCAGGGGTACACTACATGGAGGATGACACCTGTTCCTGATCCTGTGCTCCAATGCCAGGTACACTGGGGCTCCTGCTCCAAGCATTGATCGTGAGCCGACCGGGCCTGGCGAGGAGTTCCTCAGCATGTTCAACGGCACTGCCGGCTTACCGAGCTGGCATCGGAAGGTATTGGGGAAGACCGGATAGAGTGTCCAAACACTGGAAGTGGAACGTGACTCTAAGGGGATTCCGAAGGGAAGCCAACCAGTTTTGAGGGCTCCAACGTCCAGCTTCGGAAAGTGAGATCTAGCTTTGGCGCTCTTGAGGTCTTCGCGCAAAACCGGCCGGTGAGGTCGTTCTGGCGCAACTCCTGTGATCAGGTTTTGTGGCCTCGGGATCAAATGATTATTTTGTGTGTCGAGTAGTGTTCCTCTCGACTAAGCTTGCCAAGTCAGGCAGAGCCCCAAGAAGATGTTTTTTTTTCCCGGGTCATTTGCAGATTACTCCAGTGTTCTATGATAGACAATACGCACAATGTGTACTGCGTAAATTCGCCAACGTTGCTAACATCGTGTGTCTTTGCCATTGACTAACATAATGATGGTAAACATGTCAATCCTAGCTTAAGGGTGGAACGTGCAGATTAGCCCTGAGATTGTAGCCATTTGCGAGACAAAGTAGCCAGCCTACGCATGTTTGCGCGGCCAGACGCAGAGCCCCTGTACTCCCAAGGACGCAGGACGTATTCTGTGGCAGAGGAAGGGAAAACGCGCCGAGAATCGCCACCCCTTAATCTTGGATTTGGTTGGGAAGACCACAGAGAAACGGAGCTATTCTGGACAACCCACCAACCCACACCTCTCCCCCTAAGGTGGTGGGGATGTCGAAATTGCGTAGCTGGCCACTTGTGCGTTGTGCGGATAAGTGTTGGCACTGTTGCATGTGTGCGAGCCTGACTATTCACGTCTCGCCACGGCTTACGTAGGTCATCCTGCATCCTCGTATTTTCTCAGAGTCTAGCCATGGGAAGGCGTCCGGCGAAGTGCTACCGCTACAACAAGAACAAGCCGTACCCCAAGACTCGCTATTGCCGAGGTGTGCCGGACCCGAAGATCAGGATCTTCGATGTGGGCAAGAAGAAGATGCCGTGTGATGAGTTCCCGGCCACATGTCATTTGGTCTGTGACGAGGACCAGCAGCTCACAAGTGAGGCATTGGAGGCGGCGCGAATCGCCGTCAACAAGTACATGATCACCAATGCCGGACGAGATTTCTTCCACATCCGCAACCTGCCAAAACTTGTTTGTAGCGCCTTTGTTGCTCGCATGATATGCCTTGTTGGTTTCTGTTTGTAGCGCAACTGGCCGCCAATCCGTCATCCTTGAGTCTGGCCCCTAATCCAGACGAAGTGTTTCACCACCATTGTTTTGAATTTTAGCCAAACAGCCCACTCCCTGCAGAAAGAGACTGTCTTCCTGCCAGCCCAGTCCAGTTTTGCCAAGACAGCGGATCCTGTACTCAAAGGCATCAATCTCAGGATCGCCCGATGAATCAGGCGGCATGAATTGTTTCAATGTCCCCTATAGAAGTGGCAGGTAACTTTCATCCCTTCAGAGCCAGCACCCGTAACCTGCACCTAGCCCAAGATGCCGAGCCAATGTCCTCCCGACCAAATCCAAACCGAACCCACCCAGGCCCAGTTTCTTTTCGTTATCCAAAACACAGGATTGCCTCGGGAAAAGACCATGAATCCTGTGTTCTCCAGCATTCAATCAAGTGTATTTGTCGGACCCCCCCCCAGAAAAAAAGCAAAAACGGAAAAAGAGGAGACCAACAACACAGTTTTGGGACATGGCCTTCAATTGTTCAAGGCATGCGGCCCCACCCCTTCAACGTGCTGCGCATCAACAAGACCCTGAGCTGCGCGGGGGCGGATCGCTTGTCCAGCGGCATGCGCGGGGCCTTTGGCAAGCCCTACGGCACCGCCGCACGGGTGGACATTGGACAGGTGCTGATCTCTGTGCGCACCAAGGAGCGATAAGATTATGATATTACATGTGGTATATGTATATATACATATTTATCTTATCTTATCTTTGTCTTGATCTTCATCGTTTTCTTTATCTTGTCTTATCCTATCTTATCCTATCCTATCCTATCATATCATATCCTATCTATCTATCTATCTATCTATCGATCTATCTATCTATCTATCTATCTATCTATCTATCTATCTATCTATCTATCTATCTATCTATCTATTATCTATCTATGTACACATATGAACCACATAATACACAAGATGTCCATGTTATGCATACATGAGGGTGGCATTTGACAAGAACGCCCGAAGGCACCGAGTTTCGCATATCCGATCGGTCGTTCAGGATGAGAAGATCCAGATCGCGGTGGAGGCCAGGCCTCAAGTACCGACCCCCATTCTTGGCACCGCGTGCCGCCCATTTGGTCACTTTATTCCCATTCGGTGGCTATGGTTTGAAACGTAGCTTTCCGCGGTACCAGAAGAACTGGGGCTTCAGTTCTCACCAATCCCAACCGCTGACTAGCCAGAAGATAATTCAAAGCTGCACACATTCTGGACCCCCTAAATTCCGCAGCACGATTCTTCCTGTTTTCGTTGCTACGGAGGTTATCCAAGTTGGTGGTTTTCGTTGCCCACCAAGTCTGACCTGTTCCCAATCGACGATGTTCCGCCGCAGGCGCTTCGGAGGGCCAAGTTCAAGTTCGCGGGCAGGCAGAAGGTGCACATCTCCTCCAAGTGGGGCTTCACGCGCTTCACCCGGAAGGAGTACCAGCAGTACAAGGCGTTTCCGCGCATGGAAGAAAAACAATCATGTGGTGCGTTTATGTAAGCTGTGGCGTGAAAGGCGTTTTACAGGCGCAAGGAGTGCGTTGAGTTGGAGGTCTTGCTCGTGTCACTCACGCATACAAGCCACTTTTCGTCCGAAAGTGTTTGGTACGCGTGTACTCCACTTGATCAAACTTCAACTCCCCTTTCCAGGGCCGTTTGACAGTTCTGCTTCATGCTTTTGGGGAATTGCAACAAGTCCTAACCTAGCACAAAGCGTTTATTTTGTGTTTGTTTTTTGTTTGGGGTTGATACTCCATTGTTTTCTCTGCCTCACCCATCTCATTTATGTTCAGGCTGAGGTGTTGGTTGTTTTGTTTGTGTGTTAATGGGAGGGTGGGGACCCCGGAATTCAATTTCGAGTTCCATGTTCCTTGTGGGAAGGCTGAACATTTTGGAATTGAGAGCCGCCCCCTTAAGCTAGGGCGCAGGTTTGGCGCACAGTCATTGAGACCCGGGCTCCGTTATAGACCCCAAAGCTTCCAGAAGTGTGTGAACCATTTTTCCGTTCCTTCGCCGGCGGCCTGCGCCGTTTGCTGCAGGCCCAGGGGCGTTTGGTGCCGGATGGCACCACCGTGAGGTGGCTGTCCAGCCGCGGTCCCTTGTGGCGCCTCATCGGCCGCGAGAACGCCTAGACGAGCTGAGGAAACCCATGAGCCGGTGGGGTACAGAACGGCGAAGCGAGGCTTATGCAGGAGAGTCGCACAAAAACGGTGTGGGAGCAGGCATTGTGGCCTTGGGCCAAGGAGATAAGGTTTGCTTTGTGCACCGGTTGACGTTGGTTCCAAAAGTCTTGCCTTGAGCAAATGAAGGACGTGCGAGGCTTTGTTCACGGCATGCCGGGTGAAATTTGTCAGTATATCAGCAACGAAGTCTAAATCTCGCATTTGTTGTCGTAAACGGATCCGTAAACACAATTCACTTCTGGGCTATTGTAGACCCATGGTGGTGCGCAGTCTTTGGGCTTGATAGCTTGGCTCCACCGCTAGCAACGACATACCTTCAGACTTGACAGTTGACAAGTTGACACATCAGGACCGTAGCAAAGCACATCTGAGAACATGTCCAGCTCGAGCTATGGAAGGCAGGTTTGGGACATTCAGTTGGGGAGGAATCGCAGGTTACCCTTTCAGCCAGGAAAACCACCCTGTTTAGGACCAACAACATGGACAAAAGAAGAAGCACACGGCTGTGAAAGAGCTCCCCAGCGCCGCTGCTTCCTTGCCAGGCAACGCCGGAGAGGCCGAGATTCGACCCCGTTGGCATTTGGTTGCCTGAAGCATCGAAGAGTAGTCCTTATTATTGACCCTTGAGTGAAGGATAGCACAACTCGTACGATTCCCTTTGTGTTGGTAAGGGGGCTGATGCAATCTACAGATGTGCCACTACTTTCACCAGAGTTGGGCCAGCCCCTTGCTTAAACATGCTTGAACGACCCTTTATAAGAGGCCAGGACCTTGTTGTTGAAAGACTTTCGTACGCTGAGCCCCAAAAACTCATGGCCTGGCCCCCAAATCATCACCAGCGGGCCAGCTCTAAGGGAACTTGATGAGACATGATTCTGAGAGAACCTGTTTCAACCCTTTCAAGTGTGTTTGCATGTGAGTGAGACCCGAGAACCCCCTGTCACAGAGGGGAGATGGGAATCCTATGTGTTCCAACTCAGCAAGGTCTGCTTCTCCTTGCGCTGCCGGCGCCTCAAGTGCTTGCAGATATGGAGAGCACTAACGGCACCATGAGCTTCAGCTGGGCACATCTCGAATTCCAGCGCCTGACCCATGTTATTCTCGGTGAGTCTCCTGAAACGGGGTGGTCGGGAATGGGATCGAGCGCAGGAGCTTGGGACTGTGGCAGAACCTTTTCGTAGATCCCCGTGGCCCTGACCTTAGCTTTTCGCGCAGCGCTGTTGGCGCACACCGGGCTGCGCTGTTGGCGCGACTCACTTCCCAAGAGGTTATGTAAGGCTCTGTGTCAATTGGCAGGGGGTATGCATTGGGCAAGAGTGATCCGACACAGACACACACACACACAACAGGTTCTGAACTGGATACATTTTGGGAGGACCTGTTTAGTGGCAAGCACAGAAGATTGAGGAGGGGGAATCTTGAACGTTGATAAGCTCACTTAGTCGGAAAGCATTTGGAGGGTTGTCAATCATATATGCCGTACGCCCCTTGGCACCTTCTACAGGGGACGCAAACAAGCCCTTATTTTTTTAACTACCCCCCTGCCCATGGCCCATTTCTGCGTGTGTGTGTGGGTGTGGGTGTGTGTGTGTGTGCGCGTTTGGGTGCGTGCCTTTTTTACATTTGTGTGTGTGTGTGTGCGTGTGCCGACAGGGCTTCCACATGGGGAGGTATTGTTGGGGGCGAGTGTGCAAAACTCAGTCCTAAGTCGTGACCATTTCAACCCAAGATGGAACCCAGAAGGTCCTTTCCACAACAGAGGAATAGTAAGGCTTCATCCCTTGACCGGCATAACTTGATGCCCTGGGCTTGATTGGAAGATTACTTCATGCCCTTGGCTATGACATTACACAAAGTGGGTTGCAGTTTCTGCCTGTCACCAAAGAATGGGGAACAAGGCAAAATCACTTTCGCTGAGACAGCATTCGGCTTAAGCAATGCCAGTGAGCGACCCAAGGCCCGGCAAGTGGAAGGCTGGTGCAGCCAATTGAGAGGGCATCACAACCTACATGGGTCGCTTGCAGTTGAGCAAACATTTTGCATGTTGGGCGATCCGCAGTCGTTGACATCTAGTGGAAGCACTTGAGTGACCACAGCGGTGAGAGGCGCGGAGAACTCAGAGCTGCAGCGCAAGAGGCGCGCTGCAGGGCAGGCCCACAGTGCCTGAGAATCAATGTGTCTCCGAAAAGCAGAAGCCCAGTTGCTCAGGAGAAGGTCCGACAGTTTGGATTAGGGAGGTGACCAATTCACAACAAAAAGAAGCAAACAACAAACGTGTAGGAAAGTAACCGGATTTGATTGGGAAGGTCTTCTCCTTTGAAACCAACCAACATGACAATTCACGGCACCGGACCCTTTATCAGCATGCTTTGCTGTTGATCCTTGCCACGTATGGAGGGGTCCCTGGATGGTCTTAAGAGTTCGCTTCGGGTGGGCAGGCCGTAATTGAGGACGAGAAGGATCAGAAGTACTTGGACCAACTCGATGATGACGAAGAGGGTCAGAAGGCTGGCTGGAAGCAGGCTACACAATTGCTAGCTTCAATGAGCAGTGCCATCAAGCGAGGTTTGATGGCAGACTTTACAAAGGGTGAACTGCCGTGAGCCTTGAATAGCATGGATGATGGCTCCTAGAGGCCTAGAGGCCTGATAAGCAGACGTTACGCGCTGGGAGATTTTGAGCATATTATACGTGTGCTTCAGGGTTGGCAAGCTTCTGCGTGATGGCCTGTTGCCAGCCATTGGGTTGTTGACGAGAGGTTGCCAGGTTCATTCAGAAGATACTGAGAACCTGCAAGCACGGGCGCTTTTCCGTTGGGGTAGCAGATATGGGATTTGACATACCATTGACATACCATTGACATACCAGTTACGCAGGGGGTACATATTGCCTCCATGATAGCTCCGCTGTACAATCGTATGCAACTAGCCAAAGGGCACATTACCTCCCCCCCTTTTTCAGGGCCCGTTAAACTGAGTCCATCGGCCAGGAGGAGCCGCTCGGCTCGCCGCGGCTCTTTTCGCTGGCGGAGCAGTGGGGCTTGTTGGGGCTCCTGGTCGGCCTTGCCGCGCGCCCAGCCCGTCAAACACCGAGGCCCCCTGGATCCTGCTTCCAAGGGGCCCTAGCAAGAGAGTGGCCTCAACGTGCGAGGGGGCCGTGTGGCCAAATGAATGTAGGATTGCATGCAAGTGCTGTGTAGTTGGCAGGGAATTTGCACGTGCAGCTAGTAGCTGCTGGCAACATTACACGTTGAAAGCACAAGCCTCCGAAAGCTGCATGCGGACAAGCACAATTGGAGGTTTCTTTGTTTTGTCCCTGTGAGGGTGTTGGAGCGTGAGTTGCTCATTTGCATGCGAATTGTCCCTGTATAGGTGTTCAAGCCTTCAGCTGACAATGTTCAGTTTTATGTGTCCTTGATTTAATTGTCAAACATTCAAAAATGCTGAATTGTTTCCTCACTAGCTATTTTCTTTGTGCTTTGCCCAGGAGGAAAAAGGAACGCAACTGCTGGCGGGGCCACCACTGGTGTTTACGGGGCTTTTACAAGATGCATATGAATTGATCGTTCTTTCTTCCCTGCATGCACTGCAGTCACTGTAGGCAGTGGCAATTTCGGGCATCGGCCCACAGCTCATGGACTCCGCCGTCCTCGCCCAAGTCTCAGCTGGTGGGAGGGGAGGCTGGCGGAACAGTGCCAAACTCAGACGTCTTCGATGCCCCAGACGTGTGAAATGCACGGGTGGAGCATCAAGACGGTTGTTTGCAGGGCAAAAAAAACCCGTGGGTGCCTTTCAGCAACGAAAGACCACCAAATGCCGAGTGGCCTATTGGTTTCCCGGGTGAGTTTTATTGAGGACTGCTTGTTTCTCATCCCAACCCAAGCCTTTATGCGGGTAGTCCGAAAAACTTCCGTGTTCCGGGTATCGGACCTGGTACGAGTTGGAGGGTTTTGAATGGATCTACCACATTGAGTCTATTTGTATGTGGTTGTGGGGCTGGTTTCGCTTGTCCTGCCTATAGGGATAATATGATAGACTTCCAGCTGTGAACTTATGGTCGGCCGTAGTTTTCTGTATGGACCCTTTAAATGGGTGGGTCTTCGCGTGTTTGTTTCGATTCAAAACAACCACCCCAAAATGGGCACCCTCAAAAATGTTTGGTCTCATCCCGGTCATGGATAGGTTAGGACCTTTTCATTTCCCTTTCCAGCAACAACTGCTGTTTCCCATGTCCAAAACCCCGCACGCTATCCAAAAGCAGTTGTTGGGGGGTTGATTTCCCTAGCCGAAAGAAACAATCATGTCAGGCCTCCAGCGAAGTGCACAAGTTACCTACTCAATGGTAACTGGAAGCACTGGGTTTGGTTTCTTCTGGTTTCCCTGTCGCATCCTAGGACTTCCTGGCTTTCACAGACGCCCTCGGGCAGGCCGCAGCACAGGCAAGGCTCATGGCTCCCAGGTCAACCAACAAGTTTGCCCCATTTTGCTTCAGCCCCAAAAGGTCTCAAGCGATGTGGCCGAGCGATTTTTAGAGGTAGCACCCAAGGGTGACTGGTGGTAGCATGGTATCAGAAGTGGTTGGCGTAGCCTGTTTTACGGGAATGCAGACACATGTGTGAGCTTGCAGGCTCAAGTAAAGGAGTGGCATGTTCAAGGGGTACCGTGTTTGGGTTGAGAGAAAAGGGACGAAAAACCACCCAGTGTTTTGGCGTCCCCTATCTACAAACACACCCTGTCCTGGAGCATGACGCCACCCATGTTGCAAACCCAATGGATAAAACCAGCTGCTCGCATCCTGAATTGCCAATGTGTCAAAGGCCTGATTGGTTCCTTCACAGCCGGCGGGGGGAGCTTGTTGAATCCTTGAGCTTGACCTAAATGAGCGGTGAGAAACATTGGAGCCAGTTTCGGGACCTGGTCTCTGGCTGCAGGTAGCCGCAGGCGGCAACATAGGCTGGAGTGGTGGGCTATGCGTGGCCTGTGGTGTCCATTACCTGAGCCACAATCACAACCCGGGTAGATGAAGGGTGGTAGCGCAGAGTCCCCGGCATAATGATGCGGAGCCCTTTTGATTTCTTACATAGTTTTGGGTAGACCATTTTGCTACCATGTTTTGATCATGGCTCACCTCAATTTTGTTTGGCGCGGAAACCTAAGCATCCCAAGCGGAATGTATGCTCCAATGGCTGCTGATGCAATCCGACATCATTCCAACTTCGCGTTAGTATATTGAACCAGCGGGAGAGTTTCCGGCTATGTCCAAGTTTGAGACATGAATTGCCATCACTCGACATATCTCTTTGGTTGCCCTGGGCATTCAGTTGGCTATTTGAATCTTTCGTTGGCCCCGGCTTTGTCACCATGTTTGAAGAGGGCGGCAATGCTTGGCACTCGGAGTCAGAACAACATGCTTCATTCTCTGGGCAAAACGACAGCACGCATAAAAGGAGGATGTGAGAGTTGGCGAGCATCGGCGGAGTTACAAGTTCGCTTTCCTGCTGAAAGGCATCCAAGGGTAAACCGGTGACCCCCTGTATCAGCTCCCACCAGGAAAAAGATTAAGACCCCGAAAAGGTACCCAGAACCTGCCGAAGAATCCCTTTTCAGAAGGTGGGGGTGTGCCAGTCTGCCCCCTGCCTAAATTCAAATCGCCAGGGGACATGCTCGGCGACAGGCTCAGATTCGCATACAGGCACCCAAACACCTTCCATGCTACCCTCCCTTGGACTAACATGGAAGCTTCCAGGACCCCTTTGGAAGACTTGGTTCCATTTGCAGAGGCTTCTGGGAGCTTCCATGTTAGCCTGTCGGAGGGTAGTCCAAAGGTGTCTTTCCTGCAAGGTTCAACCTACTCGACCCTTTTTTGGCTACAAAACTGAGGCATATCCGAACCGGAGACTTTGAGCGGGGTCGACTGCTCAGCATGGAGAAGTTAGGCTGCATGAACACATTGGAGCCAAAAAGGAGGTCGTTTTCTGGTTTGCACATGCGCACCACTTGAAGTTGTCCCTTCGCTCTCACTTATGTGTGGTTTCTCCTTAGAGCCTATCAAAAGGGGCTCGCCTAAGCATTGAAAACGGGATCGCCCGATTGTTTGGTTTGTGAGTCAATCTTTCGGGTTGGCTTGGCGTGGTGATGCAGGAGGATTGCCTCACACCCAGAGCGACGAAGCATACTCCTTTGTCGTATTGGAATTGTGCCGGAAGGGAGTTACTCGTTAATTGCAAGTCGGTAAGTCTGGCAGAATTTGGTTGCTTCAGGCCAGTCACAACTTTCTTATCAAACTCGCTGGCTCAGGCAGCTGAGATGGCAGGTGCCGCGCCTGAGGCTTGATTCCGTCCTTTCATGTCCAAATCATTGGGAGGGTCCCCGATGGTGTTTGAAGAAAACCATTTGGAGACTTCCGGCTTTTGACGCACGCTGCGTTTCTGCCTGCTAGTGGCGACTTGAGCAGGTAGGCGATCAATTCCACCCACATGGAGCTTGGCTGGATGCCATGGATGGCTGCAATCCATCAACCCTTTGATTGGACAGGGGCTGTACCCCCTTTGCATTCACATAGAGCCCAGAAAGCAGGGCTCCCAAAAAAAGGTTCAAACATGAAGATGTTTGGATATTTTAGGGGTTCCATGTTAATCTGCAAGGCTGTATCGTTGGGGATAACCCAAACAGAAAAAACACTGCTCATTGCCCAGGTCGCGCAGGTTTAAAGATTGGTGCCAAAAAGACTATAGGGGAGCCCAGCACGCCACATGACAGGTTCTTACATGAATATTTGAAGTGGTTTTCGGAATTCGGCCTTGGCCACTTAGACTTTTCTTTGAGTGTCATTGGTGTTGATGTTGAGTTCAATGTACTAGAGCTCCTGGACGGCATTGAGCCAAATAACTATTGGTTGCTGGCCTCAGATATATGACATGGACGGCGCAGCAAACTTGCTTTTTAGGTTCATTCCCTGTTGGTCTTAGGTGTAGGGCAAGGGTTGGGATTGCCTTACGGTAGATGTGTCTGGGGTGAGTTTGGAGTGGTTTTGCTTTGGATTATAGGCTTCCATCCGGTTAGGGATGGCTTAGGGGTAACTTTAAGGTTGGTTTTAGGCATCTTTGGGCTCTGGTTGGTTTAGGATTTTCTTAGGGCTGGTTGACCTAGTGTTGGCTTAGGCGTTGGTTTCCCAATGCTTATGAGCCTTGTATGATGGCTTTCCGCGGACCTTTGTGTGGGTCCTGCATGCTATCCGTGATGCCTGAAATATTGCCAATCAGAACAATGGAACACCTCTGATTTACTGCGAGAAGCCTTGTGGTTGGACGTGGTTAGTGTGCTTGCAATATTTTGGGACTTAACTTGATTCGACCGCACCGCAGGTTTATACAAAGACGCAGACTAGTATTGGGAGGTCCTTGTGTCCAAAACGTTTCTGTTTCCCCCGCAAACATTTAGGAGTCGGAAGTATAGAAACACGCTCAAGAAACTCTGACACCTCCCCCACCTGATGAGCAAGCAAAAACGTAAACACGTCAATGTCCCTGCTCAAGCGTGGCTTCTGCAAGTTCTGACGAGCAATCTTAGCATCATGCTTCAGAATCTCTCCTATCAACTTCTCGTGTGCATGATGCTGCCCGTGATGCCGCCCCTTGCGCGTGATGCTCTACACTGCTTCTGCATTTAGAGTTGCGCTTTTCGACCTGGAGATGAGAGAGCGCGCTTTCCGAACATTACTTCTGTGCTTCAAAGTTTTGGTTGAAATTATTGAAGAGCGGATTTGGTTGGCAATACGTATGTGGCTTTCGATTCTGTTTCGCGGTTCCAGTTCACGGTTCGTGCCTGACAGACAAGTTTGTGGCCTTGATGATGCACTGGGATCTCCCTTCTCCCGATTTGTTTGCTTTATTTCTAGGTTTCCCCAAAACAGGATTCTCAGCTGCGGGGCAAACTCCGGGAGCGGTCAAAGAAACTAGAATAGCGTCCGGAGAAGAAAATGCAAAGCGTGCGGGAGCCTTCGCACCGTCATGCCAATTCCAACAGTTTTGAAATAGTTGCAAAGCTCCAGTGTTTTCCGGAAGTTTCCCAAAAATAGCCGTCTCCGGAAAAAATCAAAAAATCCTGAGGTGGAAGAGGCAGGTACAGAGATGATAGATCTTCCGTTATGCACTCCGCGAGCGCCAGGTCGCTGCCGCTGGGCTCGCTGCAGCGACTGGAGCAGCGGGTGGGAAAGCGGTTCAGGTGGGAGACCCGGACAACGGGGCCATGTGAGGGTTCCGGGCTTTGGATGCTTTAACCGTCACCTTCCCGGGCCAACGTTGAGTGAGTGGTTTTCGGGGTGATGTTTGTAAGGCAGATTTTGGGAACCCTGTTCGTGCTTGCCTACAGGTACGTAGGCTGAAGATGCAATTTACATGTCACATTTCAGGTTGAACTTGGTGACCAAAAGAATGTGTTGTTGCAAACATGGCCGGACTCAAATCACGCTGGGTTTGTTTCAAATTTGTTGACGTCTCGAAAGGCGACCGGTCCCCTACTAGTTAGGTAGTTATCTACTTGGGCTGCTCAGTCAAAGGCAAGCCTTTTTCTTATCTCATGGCACACAAATCGACCTGAACGAGGTGTGATAGAAGCATTTTGACGATCATCCGGCCACGGAGCCCCACAGAAGGCATCAACCAAAGGAATCAGAGGCCCGCATAACCAAGGTGAATGGAACTGACGGGCGAGCTTTCGAAAGCAGAGCATATTGTTTCCTGATGTGATGCTTCAGTTTTTGTAGTGTTTATTGCTGTGGATTTTTGCGGTTTGTGTAGTGATCTAGCCCCCCCCCCAACACCCTACCCTAAACCCAGCCTGAGCCAACCTACTAGTCGTTGCCAGATTTGGACAACTCCCTGGCCAGGCGGCTGCCGCTGCGGCTGGTGAGGCGCTGCTTTTTTGTGGTCACAGCTCCAGATACCATCATTTCCCTGCATTGTGGCGACTTCACATTTCTGGGACCTTGCAGCCTCCCACATGTGATGAAGGGTCAGGTTGGACAAGTTATTCTGCTTCACTCAGACATTTCATTTTGGTGACAACATTTGACTGTTGCAAAACTCAAGGTCTTCATGGAGGGTTGAACGTGCGTGATGCTCGGCGTTTGACACTTGCTACACTTGCCAATTGTCGTTGCCCGTTTGATGGCTGTTACAAAATGTTGTATAGGCTTATTGGATCTTATTGGGGATGGTTCGAACCTACGCCTTATGTGGGGCGACTGGACGAACATCCCCTTTTTTGTTTTTGCCATGTCAGTTTCTCTGTTGACACAATATGAACTCGCCCAACGCCCCTGTGACAAACCTGCGGCCCGCAGCCAAAGCGAGGCCCTGGGTGTGTCCGCCCTAGAACCGGTGGCCGCTGTGGCACGAAGCCCCGGAAACAACAAAAGTCATGGCGGCTTTTTTGAAGGTCCCGATTCCGCCAAGGAGATTCCTCGATTCCTCCGAACAGATTGTGTCTTAATTCTTATTTGAGAAGTGTGTGATTGTTGTTGGCTTCAACTTCACAGAGGGTGTCTGTCGGTTCCAGATCAAGGATCAGGTGATCTGGATTGGTTTGCCGGTTCTTCCGGGGCAAACCCACCAATCGAAAGCCCGCCTTGTTGACGCAGAATGTTGACACTTTTGAGTTTCTGAGTTCACGGTGGAGAACATGATCAGCCAAATGCCACTTGAGGGAGTCCTGTGTTTCGCTATGGATTGGCAATTGCCAAATGATTTGATTCAGGCCCAAGCATTGCGTGCGCATTGTGTACATGCATCATTTAATATTGCTTTGTTCTCATTCCTAGCCTTTTCAGGAGAGTCTGCAAGCTCGACGCGGAATCAGTTCTTCAAGTCCGACCAAGCATATGAATCCAGGCATTCATAGAGCAAATTGTGTGAGTATGTTCCTCACCTTTGTTCATCTTACCTTGTTCCGGCAGCTCGAGTGCACTAGTCGGCACAAAGACAACTTTGTTAGGTGGACGCGGACAGACCTTCAATTTCTTGAACCGACAGACCGTTATTGGAAGACAGATCTAACGGGCACCGAGTCATTGCAGAGGCCAACCAATTTGCAGAGGTATATACTTCTACACATTAATGTCCAATTCACAGAAGGGCTGACCAACAGCAGCTTCCCCAAACATGTTTTTTTTTTTGTGTGGGGGGGGGAAGCTTTCATATATGAATTTGTTAGGAGGTCAATCGTTTTACTGCACTAGCCATACATCTTTGCCTCTCGCCTTTGAAAGCAAGCTTCGTTTGCACGACTCTCCCGAGGTGCAAGCGGGTCTGTTTGGCGCCCTTGGCAGCTTGGTACCGTGCTCGGCATGTCTTCCTTGAAGCCAACATGAACATGTCTCGGGACCTCTCCAGTTCTCAGGATATGCCCTGTGGGGAATGATGTGCTCACATGGCCACTGGTTGTGTTTGAGGCGGGAATCGTGGTGCAAGGCGTCAAGGACAGCTTGCCTGACGCCTGGTTCAGAAGCTTGCTACTAGTTCCACAGCTTGCTTCTAGTACCAGTTTGGCATAGAGCACCCCCTTTGCGAGGGTCCATGCTTGCAACTTCAGGGACGGTGATGTGAGCAATCAAACCCCGAAGTAAGTCAAGGTCAAGAGACAGTCTGGACAGTCCCAACATGAAGAAACAGCGCGGATAACCGCCGGAAATTTTGCGCAGACTCCTCTAACACCAGGAGTTTATGTTGGCTGATTTCAATGGGCCCTTTCACACCAGGTCTTTGAGTACCAAGCTTTGATTGTGACTCATGTGCCGCTTGCTCGCTCACTGACCATGGCTCAGAGGTATTTTGATAGCAGATAAGTCAAAGGCCACATGTGGGCTTGTCGAACAAATGCCAGAAGCCAGCGAATGCCGGAAGACAGCCACACATATCCGCGTGGTTTTTATGGGTCTTTGCCTGGAAGACAGCCAGACAAATCCTCGTAGAGCTTATGGCTCTTTGCTTGTTGGAGTGTGTGTGTGTGTGTTTTCACCTTGAAGCAAACAGCCTTCAACAACAACCGGAAGACAAACAGTACTTGGATCCAGGGCTGCCATCTTCGCATGTGATTTCTTGGCACAGCCGCACGTGTCGCCGTGTGGGAGACCCAGTGCTGCTTCCCTGAAGGTGCAAGCAACATATACAGCAGTGGTTGGCGTGTGTATATGTGTATATGCGTGTGTATATGTGGTGTGTCTCTGTGTGTCTCTGTGTGTCTATTGTGTGTCTGTGTGTGTGTGCGTGTCTTGCAGAGGTCGGCTTTTGAAAGGAAGTTCAAAGGGAGACCACCGGTTATTGTACGACACGCCCGTGAAACCCGCAACTGAGAATTCAGCGCAATGTCACGGTTCGATTGTGCCTTTGGGGGTCCAAGAAACCAATCTGTTGCCAGACAATCAATGAATCGGCTGCAAAAGATAATTCTTGGCCTCGGAGGGAACTGTTCTGAGTGACTCAGCCATTCGCCCACCACCACGGCCGAAGCGAACGGAGGCGAACATGGCGGACTCGGACCCGAATGTCTTTCTCGGCCTGCCGCTCAGAGCCGAAAAGAGCTGCGCTGCAAAAAAGCACGTGCCAAGACAGTTGGGCTGGGGAAGACAAAGTTTTAAGGAATGCAAGGCGGGGTTGTCTGAGTTTTGGAACCTTCACACGTTTCGGTTTGTTGATGGGGGCTTTACGCGCCAAGTGACCATGTGGATAGTTTGTGCTGCGATTTGCCTGACTTGAGTTGCAGTCAAAGGCACCCAAAGGGGTCACGAAAAGGCAACATAATTCAGGTGCGTCTCGAGACGTAGACCCTGTTAAGTGATTCTTGGGGATGGTAACAAATTGCAATCTGTCCCGACACCTCCAGGACTCCAATGACTGCTTATTTTTCACGTTCAATGTCCCAAGGGCCCGAGTGCTGTCGATTCGACCGAGAGCAAACAATAGCAAACCGGGCGAGGTGCGCGCGCTCCGGAAAGTTCAGAGGCGAAGCAGGGGGGAATAGAGGGGAATGTTCAAGCACCAACCTGTTTGTGCGGGCAGGCGTGTGCGGGTAAGGCAGGTGTGGGGGGACAGACGCCGGGGTTGGCCACTTGGTAGAGGGCAGGCAACGTTGGCACTTCACTACCCGTTGCCAGGATCTCCTGTGCAGCCGGGAGAGCCGAGAGAGGATGATGTCCAATGCTTAGTCTATTAGTGGCCTGTTCATTGTTTACAAATTATCCGGGATCTAACAGTGTGTGTAATTTAAGAGCTATGAAACGACTGGTTGGCCGCTACTTGTGGCTATTGCCTGATTTTTGGTGTAAGAATATTTGCCGGCCACACATACAAGATACAAACAGGTTTGCTGAGCTGGAGGGCTACCATTCTCAACTTGGGAATTTTCACCATTTAAAGCTTGCTTTTCCATGGACGGCATTTGTTTTCTGTCGTGACGTTTTCTTCAGGATGTTGTTTGATGAAACCAGGAAAGGAACTTTGGGAGTGACAAGAGCAGAACGGTCTGCCCTGCACACAGGAGTCTGGCCCATCCAGATCCGGCACAAAAGCTAGCTACCTCCTGTCCGCGGCACTTGATTTTCACCTTGCGTGCAGACAGGATGCCAATGCCAACACACGCAGCATTAGTACGTTAGATGGTCAATGTCTCGCCGATCTTGAGTGAGGCAGGAAGAAAGCATAGAGGCTGACGAGGCCTCTCCAACATCGCCCGCCACCCCAGCCACTTCTTCCACAACCCCGGAGGAGCCAAGCTTTTCCGGTACAATTGCTCACTCCTTGAGTTCCTGAACTTGATAATTACGTTTTGGGCAGACCAATTGAGTGGTAAATAAAAAGTCATGACCGGCCCTTTTGATGCTTTGCCTGGCTTTTGGTGGCACTTCTGATGTAGTGCGCTTGCCAGGAGCGCCGCACGTGGAGCTGGCAAACCATCGAGGCTTTCGGGAACCGGGGATGAGGTTCTCAGCTGAACAACCGAAGTAGCCTTGCCTTTCAGTGCCGGCATGCGGCTGCACACCTTCATTCATGGTTTTTCATATCGAGTTCTGGCTTCAGTGTTCTACCCCTAGCCACTTTACGCACGCCTCAGCATCTTCAGCTGGGAAATCATCTGGAATCTGGCAAGCACCTGTTCAACATATACGGTACAAACAGCTGTGGGCTCCCTTTTTTTGACCCCCCCCCCCACCGTTTTGTTGACCCCTGCCTTTTTTTGAGCCCCCATTCCTTCAGTTTGAACCCCCCCCTTTGTGTAACCCCCCTTTCTTTTCGACCCCCCCCTTGCTTTTATTCGACCCCTGTCAACTTGCCTTTCCCCCACGCATTGCTTATAACCCCCCTCTGTGTTTCTGACCCAACCCCCCCCCCCTGCTGCACCCCGGCCCTTGGTCCGCGCTTCATTCCGGCCCCCTGCGCCGAAGAGCCCCCGCGCTTCATTCCGGCCATCGCGCCGAAGAGCCCTCGATGGCCTCCCAACCCCCCCCCCCCCCCCCCACTTTTCAGACATAACGCAGGGGTTCAAAATCCACACCTTTATGTGTGATCGCTGCGCCACTGCGCAGAGATTCAACCACACCCTCTTTTTGAATCACCACTTTTCGAACATCATGGGGGGGCTGCCGCCCCCCCAACCCCCCCGCTACTTTTCAGACATTGCGCAGAGGTTCAACATCCACCCCTTTTTGTGTCATCGCTGCGCAGGGATTCAACTGCAAGGGCTGCCCCCGCCCCCCTACCTCATTCAAGCTTCCCCCATGACTTTGTGAGCTGCAAAAGCGCAGTGCTCTTTCTCTCAAAATGCTGACAGGCTGGACTTGCGCATTTCCTGTAGTATGTTTGGTGTACACCTCTGGCCGCTCATTTCCTGCTGCGTGGCAAAGTAGCTGGGCGGCTGCAGGGAAAGGCTTTGGTTTCTGCGTTCCAAAACCCAAAGCAGTGGCGGCGCAACCCACCCCGTGGGTTTAGTTGGTAAGCTTTCAACTTGCTTAAGGCCAAGTGCTTGCTGTGTACGGGCCAAGCCAATTTCATTCATGCCAGTGGCCACACCACACCAGAATCCGTCGCCTGGTCCGCAAGGTGAGCGAGATGCAGACTCTCCAGCTTGGCCCCTTTGAGGCCATCGGGCTGTGAGAGATGGAGCCGGCTTGTTTGCCACAGCGGTTGGCCCCGGAGTTTTCTTGGACCCTATCGAGCGAGGGAAGGTGAAGAGGTTTGGGGTTTGCCTTGCAAGTGGTGGGTGTCCATCCCAAACCATGGCGCCTAGGGAATTCTTGGCTCAGTCCGCTCTTGTCATGGAGCAGGTCCTGGAATGATGCACAATCTTGCTGTCCTGAGTGACAGAAATACCTCCACGTGTTTTTTTGAAACTCGGTCAGATATCGATTCTTTGGTTGGGGGAGAATTGATTCATTCCACGTCCCAAATCTGCGAGTGGAACATGGTGTATATCAGCTTACAACGCATACAACGTGGTGTTCTTGCCCAATTCGCTTTGTGGCAGTGTTTTGGGGGTACTGGAAACCCTCCTAGAACGTCAGAAAAAAGCAAACAAAAAGCACTATCAACACAGAGAACCTGGGGCCATCTCCAAGCAACTTGAGAAAACCATGGGGCCATGTCCAAGCCACTAGAGCACTGAGAAATGGGGCCATCCACTCAGACGTGGACGGGCCATCCACTGTGGATGGCCTCGTTTTGTGCCAGGCCGGCGCCTCTTGCGAGATCCTCCGCGCGTGGTATGGCGTGGCCAGCGACCCGAAGAGGCGTTTCCGCCCGGCGTGTTTGCTTCAGGGTGAACCAATTCAGGGGCTGGGTTCAATGGGAATGTCAAATCTTTACCCACCATTTCGGGGGAGTGGTTTTGGGGTTGGTATCAAGTACCCACCATTTTCCAGGGGCTTTTTGTTTGAGAGGAGGGGTGAACGATAGGCAAGAAGTACTTATGGGTGCTGCAACATGGGGCCCGGCTTTCCTTGGTTTTCCTTTGTCTTCAACCCGCAAGATACCAGTTCACCTTGAAGGAAGACTTTGTGACGTGCCTCCTGCCCAAACATGTATGGTAGTGGTACCCTTTTTAGGGTTCTTGTAAGGGGATCCCAAAGGGAAACCGGGCCGCATGTTGGGGAATTCCCGATTTTAAGACATACTTCTGCTCACATGACGAGCGACTGCCTTTAATTGCAGAAGACAACAGTAAAGGCCGAGCAAAAACATGTTTCGGGCAACAGGTGCAAACCGAGGTAGGAGCACCCCCAACGAGGTAGTTCCATGATACGTTGGAAAACGCGTGCAGGGTTGGAGACGAAGGCGGGAACACCCTGACCATTGAACTATTTAGGACACGGGTGTGGCTCAAAAGCCGCATGAGCATGCAAAAGTTGCTGGTAGTCTATTGTTAGTTTGGGGAGTGACTTGTGCGCCACCCAAAAAAGGCAGGGGTGCACCCACTTGCCCATGTCCTCGCCGAAGTACCAGGAAGGAGAAGCGGGTGACAGGGCACCTCTTCCTCTCAGCACAACGATACAGAAGCTCACCCCTAGGTCACGGCTTACCTTGATGTTTGTGAGATGCCGTAAAATCACCCGCCAACTACTGCAAAATGGGGGGGAGGCGGGGGGGTGGAAGCACCCTTTGGGTATTTCAAAACTGATCGGGCAGTCCCCAAAGCCTTAAGCATGATTGGGAGCAAGGCTCTGGCAGCATGTTTTCGGGAACCCCCTGCCCATTTTGAAAAAACCCAGCCAGATGGGAAAGATGGGACCCGACCCGATCCGCCACGCTCGAGGCAAGTGGATGCCACTCTCCATTGTAGAAATGCGTACTCCAACGCCACTGGCTTGACTTTGCATGGCGCCCAGGCGAGTTCTCGCGAGCAAATGGCTAGGATTTTGTTCAAAGGTGGATCCCCTTTCAACATTGGTCGGTGGACATCAAGCTTCATGTAAATGTTCAGCAAAGGTTCCCCAATTAATATACATATATATATATATATATAGTATATTCAAATGGTTCTAATTGGATTCTCAGATTCTGCCAAAGTCTTGTTGCTCGCTGCCCTATTTCAAGCCGCAGCTCGAGATTCAGAGAGAGTTGTGGAGCATGTTTCTGGGCAAAACGCACCAGGGGGTTCGCAACCATCATGTAAGGGCAGTTTCTCGGGCTCCTTTTCTTAGCACAGGTTATCGAATCTTTACGATTCACGCTTGATGTTAGATCAAACTTTTCTGACTCACCATGTGCGTGTGTGTGTGTGTGTGTGTGTGTGTGTGTGTGTGTGTGTGTGTGTGTGTGTGTGTGTGTGTGTGTGTGTGTGTGTGTGTGTGTGTGTGGTTGTGTGGTTGTGTGGTTGTGTGGTTGTGTGGTTGTGAAATTGTGTGGTTTTGTGTTTGTGTGTTTGTGTGGTTGTGTGTTTGTGTGTTTGTGTGGTTGTGTGTTTGTGGGTTTGTTTGTGTGTTTGTTTGTTTTTTGTTTGTTTGGTGGTCTTCGCCCCCGAGGCGCCGTGGTGACTATTACAAACTGTTTGGTGATCCAGCGCCGCTCCGGATAAAAAAGCCCCGGCCTTGGATGAGAGCTAGTCGTGTTCAGCTTTCTCGGCTGCACCTCTTGATGCAAGAACTACATGCTTGGCAGTTTCAGACAACTGCAAATAAGACCTTGGAGGGACTGCTCAGATTCCTTTGCAAAGGTCTGGAAGGTCTGGCCACTGAGCGTATGTCCAAGACTTGGCAGGATGAGCGTTGAGTACCGCCTCGGGAACGTCAAGACCTGGGACGTGTCGACTACTCGCTATGCCGAGACCTCGGACGTAGAAGAATGTTGTGTTTCACCTGGATCTTGGCTGTTTCCCAATTGCTGCAAGCAAACCACGCAGAACATGCGCAAGTTACATCAAGTCACTGCATAAAGCATGGTGCACGGTCTCGCTTCTCACGGAAAGGGATCGCTGAGGACAACTCCCTGAGCATGGTGCCCGTGATGTGTGCCAAGGCGCTGGTGAAGGAATGCTTGCACATGAGCATGCGCGTTTGAGGGGATCCCCAATTGCGTGGTTTCTTGGTTGTTTGCTTCCCTGTGCATTAAACTGAAAAGCTGATTAGTTACCAATTCCAAACTAGCCAAGTCTGACATCATGCTGGTAGTCTATTCTTAGTTGTTGGAAGATGTGGGGATGCCCACCCCGAATTTCCCACAAACACCCGGGCCACTTGGGAACCAGTCACAGTGTTCGGGACTTGCATTTCTTGTTGTCCTAAATCTAATTATTGCTTGCCTTTGCGCATCGACCGCAAATAAAAGTGCATGTGGCACTTCAGATCTGCCTTTACTTGGGCCCAGAGGGATGTGCAATTCACTTGTCGTCTGGAAGGGCCAAGTGGTTGCTTGATCGCAGCTCTTGGCCAAAGCATTGCCAAGATGAGCCGGTAACAGGACAAGGTGAGACATGGAAGATCATGAACTCATTCCTTGCCTAGGCTGTGCCATGAAGCTTAGACATGCCATGATACTTGGGTTGGCCTCAAGGCGTCCCATATTTTGCTGCTGAAAACCAAGAGGGAGACAGCATTTGTACGTTTTCCTATGTTCAGAAGGGCAACCTCTCGTTTACTGTATAAGTGCTGCAAGCTGCAAGCTGGCCTTGGGGAGCAAGTAGCACACCTCTCAATGGGCGACGCATGCCTCTGGCATGCTGTTGCTGCTGTTCTTGGCTGTGGGGCATGGCCTGGAGAGCCTAGACTTGCTCCTTGGACGCAAGTCCTTCTTTGCCGCCAAGATTCACTATTCTTTTGGAAAACATTTGCTTTAACACAAATGTGTAGGACTGACTCCTTGGGCGTCCCTAAGCCGGAGGAAGGCCCCGATCCGAAGGCGTCGCTTGCGGCATCGATGTAATTTGCCTGGTCCAAAAACTGCCGTGGCTGCTTTGCTAGTGCAAAGAAGCCAACCATGTGTCATTTCTCCACGTTTCATGGAGGACGCCCCAAAAAGTGGTTGGTGTCCTGTTGGTTGTCCTTTAGGCCAAAAGGGATCCCCCGAACAAAGACAGACAAAGGCAGACCGCTTCAATGATGTGTGCCTTTGTGTCCAAATGTGAACGGAATCGGGATTGCTATCACCAAGGAGAAATGTTAGTCTAGTTATCCCAACCCAGAAACCCACCCACCCCACCCCACCCCACCCCACCCCACCCACCCAGTAGTTCTGCATGTTGTTTTAGCTTGCAGCTGATCGACCAACCCCAATATGACGCGTGCACATTTGCTTTGTATCCTCAAATCCACCGCATGACCAGATGTTGACGTCAGCATATTTGTCAGCACCTGGTTGTTCACCCGCCAGGATGTTTCAAAAGCGAGATTGGCAAGAATCACAGGAGTCTTTTAGGAACCTTGGCGACAAGCGGCCACACTTGGGAAAGAGTCTAAACGCTTGTGATTCACAGCGGGCGCGGTGGTCAACAAACACGTGTGTCGACCTCCATGTGCCTCAAATCAAAAAGGAGCTTAGATTTTGCTTTAGTGCATTTGTTTGTTTGTTCGGCGGGAACCGACCCTTCACACAGTTGGATGTGATTTTCTTGGGGCGTAAACGGACCCTTCATTTCACCGCAAGGCCGCGCGTCGAGCGGGATGCCCACAGCTTCATCTCGAAGAGCGCGCGCTACGAGGAGCGATGGCCGATGAGAGCGGCTGAAATCGCTACGCGATCCGCCGACGTCCTTTGCGGTGTGAAGACTGGTGCTTTCAACCCTGATTGGGGCCCCATTTTAGCTCTTGGGTTGCAACCAGATAGCAAACGCCGCTCCGAACACCGTGAGAGCCATCGAGTCAGTGGTCCATTGGGTTCCATACTGTGTTTGTTGAGTGTGTGTTTCAGGGGATGGATACCTTGAACATCAAATTGCAAAGTCGATTTGTTTTCCCCCACTGGGCAATTTAAGCGCATGGTCCCTGTTGTTGGCGGGCCATCAAGTCATCAAAGTAGAAGACGATTAGCCTGTAATGAGAGGATGATCGTTGGCTAATGTGACAAATCTGATGGGTGGGGCGGATTGGCCCCTGCCCCCATCCAAACCATCAAACCACAACCCACAGTTGCTGCAGACCTCCCTGTTGGGCAGAGACCCCATAGCTTTCAGCTGTGGGAGAGAGGCTTGTTCCATCTGGATTTCCGTCCAACAAACCTCTAAACCACTGCCCAAAATTTGCTGTTTCTTTGTAGGGAATGAAGTCGGGGTATTGGGAATGAACCAGAAGGAGATCCGCTTCAAGGAATCCAGGGGGTTGTTCTTTTTTGGGGGTCATATGCTCATTCCCGCTGAGAGCCAGCAAGAAACCTAGACACCCAGCGGCGCAAAGGGTTTTCTGCTACTGCAAGGGGTTCCCCTTTCAGCTCAACCTAACGGGTGACGACCGCGCCTGGCACAGGACGTAGCCTTTGCGCCGGGGAACGCGAGCTGCTGGCAGGGCAGCGCCGCTCAGGCCGCCTTTCAGCCGGGAAAGCACAGCAAAGTCAATCCAACCAAAACAACCCTACGCCATGCCAGTAAAAAGTAGTACCAACAAGAAGAATCTCCACTTACCCCAGGCTTCTTCGCAAGCTCATCCTAGAATCCCCAGCTTTCCCCAGAGCTGGCCTTCTTCCAACCCCTGGAATTCCATGGTTCCTTGGTAGGAATAGAATGGACCTGGGGAAAGCTCAGCTAGGGGAATGCTGTGGAATAAACTAATTCAAGTGAATCAACCACATGAGCAAACCATGGGTGCTCGTTCCCCTACTTGCAACATTGAGGCGGCATCCACCATATCCATGTTCCCTTTTGTGGAAAAGACCAAATAAACCTGAACAGCCTTTACCCCCCCCTGGCTGCCCCGTACACATTACCAGACCAAGTTATTAGCCTTTCTCTGTTTGGCCCCTGCGGTTTCCTTTTTCCCCTTTTGTAACCTGCAAACAGTTTTTATGTTATTTTCCCAGGGTCCAAGTCTGGCCCTGGAGATCTCGCTTTTGGTTCAGGGGCTCACCTTTGAGCGGTGCTGCTATATGCGGGAGAACCAGACCTGGCGCGCCAGGCGGAGGGTGAGACGCCGGGGCGAGCCCAACTGCTGGCAGCAAGGCGTGCGTTTGTCGCTCGGTTCGCCGCGCCGGGACAAAGGCTCCCGATTTTGTTTAGGATCTCAAGAAGGCTTGGTTTAAAGGCTTTTCCATGGCGAGTTGTTTCTTTTTGGTGGCCACCCTTGGTACAACATCGGGGACGGCCAAAGGATGGATCATACCTTCTCAGGGCCAAACAGTTCAATCCCTTTCCTACATGGATCGTCAACTCAGGTCTGTTGACTGATTCCCTCGAGTTCCCGTTGTTCTCGGCGAGCATAGAGTCGAAGAAGTACAAAAGACGAGGCCAAACCGTTGCAGGGCCAAGATGAACCCGTATTTTTTTCTGCTTGAATTGTTGCGACCTAAAGGGGAACGACCAAAGGTACAACACGAACGCATTGACGAAGCAATTGATGCTCTTGCCGAAGAGCAATGGTATGCACCGCCCAGAAGTGTTTGGAAGTGTTTGGTGCTTCTCAACTCCCCTCGGTGTCCTTTCCGCCTACATCGTGTTCAGAAATGTGTTTACTCTGCGCTGTCCACAGCCTTAAGTTTCCGCGCTTCCGTTTTCCAGGGCTTCATCGCCAGGTTTGTCCTTTGACCTTTGCTGTGGGGCGGAAGCTTACAAGAGCAGCCGGCCACCCGTGCCGAAAGAGCTCTATGGTTTCCGCGCCGTGGTGGCGATGACGAGCCTTGCCTCAAAGCGACTGTGACAAAATTCTGGACAAAATCCTGCACCAGCTGCAGGGTTTGATCCATCCAAAGGATGAAACCAGATTCAACATGGAACTCTTGTGGCCCATGAGACGTTTGCTGACAACAATTGAGAATCACACTCAACGTGTGTGGACTTGTTTGAGAGCGCTTCTTGTTTGTGCTGAGGTTTCACGTGCCTGCTGATAAGTGTGTTCTTCATTTGACTAAAGTGACCCAGAGAAGTCAGGCCTTCGAGCCAACTCATGTCTAATGTTCAGTGAATCAAGTTGTTTTTTTCTTCTGCAGATTGAAGATAGCATGACTCGGCATGACTATATGACTTGCATGACATCAGCAACATCAGGTCAATCGCCATGACCGAAGGCTCAGGATGATGTGTTTGTGGTTGCTCCTCATGTTACTATAACGTGGTGAATGATTTAGTTTCGTCACATCCGGCATGGCATCAGGATTTCACAGAACTTGGTATCCCATGATACCGCACGCCCCATTACACGCGAACGTAGCATGTAGGAGTGCCGCCATTCAAGTCTTCGCAAGGGAATGTTTGCAGGGTAACACACCACATCAGCAAAAGGCTGGTCAATTGAACTTCATTGTAGATCCCGCAGTCGAATATGGGGCATGGGCTATTTTGGCAGTTGAACCAATGGTGTAGGCCGGTTGTAAACTACATGGAAGTCCTCCCCCCAAAAAACTGTTTAGAGGCAAACAGGTGGCATGTGCGGACCATGATACCTGTCATTTTGCGACCAAGACGGACGTGAAGGTTTCGCGCTCCAAATTGCGAAGGACGATCCCCCCACGGCTGTTTGACCTGAACGAGGTCCTCAAGTCGCTGCTTGGCTTTAGGTCTGAAGCTCCGACTGGGAGGTTCATAAACAAGGGCTCCTCCAGCCATTTCACCTAGCATGGGCCCAAAAATAGCCTAACAGTGCAACCCATTCACCGAGGGTCGGTTTTCCGGGATCCAATGAGTAAGTATGTTGGGGGCTGACAAGCGAATGGGTGCTCCGTTTGGTGCCGCCTTGACAGGGTGTTCCTAAAGGGACGCAGCATTTGTAAAGCCCTTCCAAATCCGAAAATAGATTGGTCTGAAGTGACACCCCCGTATCCTGGAGATTTTGACATAACCCTTCAACATGGGCTGGGCTGGGAGAGGGCAATTCACTTGCCTCCAGACCAAAGACCCAGCCAGATCACCAATGAGTGCGGTCATCTCGCTGGATGCTCCTGCTTGGATGAGCAAATGTACCGGAAGCTATGATGCTACCTGGGTTGTATGATGTGTTTAACTCTGGAAGAGATCATCCAATTCAAAGCTTTTGGTCAATTTCAGCAACGTGATGCAACGTGGACCAAGAGTGCGTCAAAAGTCTGTGGGCCACAGCTCCAAGTTGAGGCTTTTGAGGCAGTCTCGCAAGCCCGACGCCGTGTACCTCTCCGTGCCCTACTTCTACTCGCGTAGCTGGACGCCCTATGACCATCCCTGGTGGTACACCTTTCTAGACGCTGCCGTCCACATTGTCCGCTGTGAGCAGGAGAAACTGGCGTCCAACCAAAATAGGAAGGAGTCCCCTTTTATGTTGGTGTTTGAAGGGAAGCCAAAAGCAAGCCTCAACCGGGAATATAGACTTCGCATTTGTTGGACATACCCACCGGGACATACCCAAAGTATTTCAGCTTCGGTGTTTGCACAGTTGTGTTTTTCTTGGACACTCCCTGCATGCAAAGCACTGGATAGTTGGCTAGACAAACCGTCCTGGACGGGTTGCCAGAAGAACGTGTGGCCGTTGAATACAGGTATTTGTTCAGAACAAGTTTACATGTGTGAGCAATGGCCAATGCTTCTCTTCCTCCTGGTCATCATCATCGCCACCACCACCACCATCATCATCATCATCATCATCACAAGAATAACCGTCGTCAATTGCATTGAATGCGGATAATACTTGTGCGCAAAACAGCACACTACGAGTGTAGCATACCCCAAGTTCTCGGGGCAGTTGGGCGCAGTCACCTGTAGAACACATTTACTCTGGCTGGTGCGTGACCCAACATAGGCCCAAGCATTTGCAGCACCTGCCAACGAATGTGTCCTTTCTTTCATGGGCTCCTGACCAGGACTTCCGCAGCAACACTGGCATACTTTGCATGCTGCAATACGAGTCCTCGCCTGACACGCGGATCTTGGTGGTTGATGATGACCAGCTGTACCATCCTTTCTTGCTGCAGCGGATGCTTGCAATTAGTGCTGACATCCCTGGCGCAATGATTGGGTCCAACTGCTACCACCGGCCAGGCATTGCGTGTTGGAAGCACAGCCGCAGGAACATGTGCAGCGTGCCCAACTTGGTGCATACCACCTACGGCATCCTCTTCCAGCGGCGGTTTTTTGATGCTGGCATCTTCAACTTCGAGGCTGCGGCTGCGGCTTTGGGCCGTGCACTTGGAGATAAGGTCCCAAAGAGCTATGTCATCACCTCGTGCATGCTGGAGGACCTGCAAACAGCCAAACATGCAAGCAACGCTGTGAACCAGTGCTTAGGTTTCCACTTTCGGTGACACCAGGGGAACCTTTGAAGCGGACAAGTAATCTTGGGAAATTGACTCTATTACTCTATTGTCCACAGAAAGGCTGCAATGGGGCATTCCCACCGCCCAAGTCGTGTATGGAAGGAGTGGGACGTACCCCCCACCAAAGTCACACTTCCCCAAACAAATTCTTTGTGAATACAAAGGAAATCATGTATAAAAGATGTGACCTCCATGTCTCTTCCGCTTAGGGGTGGGGACAATATGGGACCCTCTTCATGACCAGCTGAACCATCGCCACACCCAAATTTATCACGATTTATAAACCTTGTCGTTCCAGGTTCTCCATGTATCGCATGCATGGCCTTTGTGTTTATTCATTGTCCCACCCATTCTCTCCGGTTTGTGAATCTTTGCAGCACAAAGCGACCTGGCGACCACCATGCATTTTCACCAGACTCGTCCTAGTCTCAGTTTGGAGAGAGGACAACGTGTGGTGGGAGGCGCACTTGGCCCGCAAGGGCATCCCCCGGGTCTTTCTGTCCAACCAGATGGAGTCCAAGACCATCGCGGAGCTGGCCTTCGGGCACGGGGCCCTGACCAGCTCTGAGGACAAGGCGCGGGGTATGCAAACTCCGCGGCGAAATCCGCGGTCTGCGGGCTTTCGCATAGAACCCAAACATGGACTCCCCGTTTATAGGGCGATTCCTGGAAAAGAAGGGGCATTCTGGGTCCTGTTCATCTGGGGTGTGGGTTATGAAGGAAACGTAGCAGCCCGCTGGCAGATATGACGTGCTGTGGCTTATCGTGTTTTGTGTTGGTTGTTTGGTGGATTTGCAGTTGCTGAGTCAGAATGTGTGTGCATGTTGCCGGCTAGCTTGACCTAATTTCATCCTTGAACACTGGGAGCCCAGCCTAACCACCCACAATGGGCCAGCCAAAAGCTTGAAGCCACCCAAAACGACGGCCCCTCTTATTTTCAAGTACAGCTCCCCCTCCACTACTTCCAAGAGAATATATAATAAGATGTTTGACCACTATGGCGAGCTGGTATCCTTCTCTTCAATCGGCAAACACCTTGAGAGAACCTTCAGTGAAGAGAGGGCGGCATCAACCCTTAAACTTCTCATCCAATGTCAACCGCGGATTAATAAATCCCAGTTCATCAATGCGGGGTTGTCGCTAGGTTTTGTGGGGATTCATTACTTTTGGAGGGCAACCCCCTCACCTTAATAAAAGGTTGTTTATGAATGTGGGGTCAACAATTACAAGTGACACTTTTCCAAAAGAAGCACAGAAAGGCGGCCTCTCGGCCCGTCGAACAGCACCTTGTCTGGCAGGTGGGATACCACCACTACCACTTTGACCGCCAGGACCCCCACAGCACCGCGGCAGCGCTGGATGCGTGTACTGACGCCCTGGCGGCTTTGTGGGGCCCCTCGCTGTGGCCTGCACGCCGGCGCCAGGCGGGCCCAATGGTGGGTGGAAGGGTGGAGAGGTGGGAGGGCGGGAGAGGGAGGTTGGCAAGGGCGAGCAAACACATGCAGAAGCGCCAAGCAGATACCAGGCATCGTGGTCGACTGACCTGAGCGAACAAGGTACGAGCACGAACCCGGCATGGGAACTCTACAAAGCTTCAAGGTAGATGCACTACAGAAGGTACTGCCTTGTTGTCTGAGGGAAGCTTATGCAGTCAGGGAGCCACCTTATTTGCATTGCTTCCAATCAGCAGCAAAGTGGGCGGGTGGGAGGGAGGAGGGTACGCAGGAGGGTGGGTAGGTGGGCGCGAGGGTGGGCAGGCAACAGTTGTGTGAATTGATTGGCATGACTGACTAGGGGTGGTCATGAGTAATTGCAGGGGTAGAAACCTACGCAAGCATTCCCATTCAGGGAACCATGACCACTGCAGCCGCCTGAAAAGGGTGTATGTCAGCAGCTATTTACTTTGATACCGTAGGTTCGATAAAGCGCTAAAGTTGCGCAACACCAGTATGTTGATCTTTGCCAAGGGTTTTACTGGGAATGGACAAGTCTAAAGGCATCACTTGGTCGTAGCTAACAACTTAAGATACCTTAAAGGTGCGTCCCGTGAGAGGATCAACTTTGAAACTGGTTTGAGACAGATGCCTGGCTTGCACAACGAGTAAGTATGTTCTGTTTGACAATGTAAAGCAACTTTGCCAACCTTTCTCTCCGCCGTTGTCGTTCATCCAGGGCATTCGCTTGGGTGCATACTGGGTCCTTGCTTGTGTGAAGTCGATGTTCCAGCGCCTGTGGGTAAAGGCTTGCTGTGACAGGTTTTGCCAAATGTCCCTTGTGCTGCCGGGCTCCGGTTTGGCTTCGGAAACCTGTTAAACCAGCCCCTACAAAAATACTAACTCCGACAAGAGTAGACATGAGTCAGCTGAGAAAGTCATGTTTTTCAGGAAATGTGTTCCACCCGACCAGTTTTGGGGGTCTCCGCCGGTAGGGGAGCTATCAAACCACAACGAATGAGAATCACAAGGGCCAAGCTCCCAGCTATTTTGGACCAACCTCCCTGCTGTTCAAGCCATTTGACAGCTGGTCTTGCTCCCTGTTTCCAGGTGCTGGCAGCCTTCTTCGACCAAGACTTCCTCGGCATGATCGCCTCCTTGGCTTGGTGGCAGGCGTGGGTCGTCGCTGGATGTATGTCAAAACTAGTAATCCCGGGAGCCAAGATGACACCATGCGCCTGGGCTGCCAGTTGACCAGGTCTTTGGGCTGGTGGTTTGAAATACGACTGGCATTTCTCGTGGGATTTGCTGGAGGTCCAGTTCTTATTTCAGCTTGGTGAATCGTTGCAGTTAACACCCCCACATCACTCGCCAAGGGCACATAGAACATACCACTAGATTGGTTCAAGCCACTACACAAAAGATACATGTCCGATTTCCTGACATGTGCTATGCATCTAAACCCGATTTGTTCGCTTCAATTCACTGCACATGTTTACTTGATATGACTATGAACCCCTTATTTTCTCAGGGATTAAGGTTCTGGGGGGATGGTTTCAACTTTGAAGCCGTGTTTGAGGCGGACCACCTGGATTGCCTGTGAATTTCTCTTCAGATTTTCCTGGATTCGGGAATGTGCGCCCGCTTCGCAGGCGGACCACCTGTACCTCTTCGCATGCACTGGGCGAAGCTTGCCCAGTTGGCGGCGCCGGCTTCGGCTGCAGGGCTTGGAGCAGGCGGGAGGTTAGGAGCGATCATCCTTTACTTTGGACATCCACTCGTTTTTTTGCCTAGGTCCCTCAGTAGTGCCCTTTTACCCTTTTTTGGGGGAGGGTTCCCCTACTAAAATAGACTACAGAACAAAGGGTACCCTTATTGTAACGTAGTTGCTGTTCGATTTTGGACATAAAAGATGCAACAGCCACCTGCTGTATTTGGGGATCCTTGAAATCTTGCTGGCAAACGGTGATGCTTGAGCTGTATCCTTTGAGGGACCCTGCACCAGGTGAAGCCTCAATGGGGCAGGTACCCCTGACACAGTTCCCTCTTCCAATCACGGCAGTCGACACGGGGACTGGGGCCTTTTCAAGAGGACGGTAGTCTTCCAACATCCTGTCGACTTCCATGATTGCTGGACATGTGCAATGAGTGGAACCCCGAACACAATCTCTAGAGGAGCTCCCTTTTAGGGAGTTCATGCAGCTGGCAAATGACCATTTCAATTTCATACCCATTTACCCGGTGTAGACAGTATATTATATTCCTTGAAGCATGGCAACCTCTGCCTACAGGAGACACGTCTTGTGTGGGGTTCCTCAACTGGGTCGCATGTAGCCTCAACATAGTGAACTAAGTTACCTTGCGGCTCCTGTCATTTGACGAAGGCACAGCTGATGTAAAGCACAAACCCAGGGGAGAAAACGGACTTAGGGGTGGGGAAAACATGCTGCCCCACATTTGACCAGATTCAATGAGGCTCGGTACCCTTTGACATTGGGGAATCCAAAGAGAAGCCACAGAACCATCCCACTTTTTTCAGGTTCACTATCTCCACTTCTTGGATTCATCGGAGCGGTTCGTTTCCGAGCCCTTTGACCATGGCGCCTTTGTGCCTGGTGCGATCACGACCCAGGAGCCGGGGCCAGTGGATTCCATTTTATTGCCTTTTTGCCAGATGAGCATTTTTTGCCTGATTGAGCGTTTTTGGTGAATTGAGAGTGTTTTTCATCGAACCAAATACTGTACAAGTGCCCACGGAAGATCTAGGTATTCACAATACCCTGTGTATGAGGGTTGTTACCCTTCACATCAGCGAAAGAGGGTGCCCCTTTTTTCCGTCTATGTGCAAGTGGGAATAAATCAATCCACAAATGTGACCTTATTGCAAGCGTAGAAGACAGACGAATGGCTGAAGTGACCGTGATATTTGCTGTTTCTTTCTTGTTCTTTGATGATCTTCCTACACAAGTTAAAAGAAACAGTCTCTGTGAATCCCACGACAAAGTGTGTAGGATGCTCGAACCCATATTAATTTGTCCCACAAAATGGTGGTTTCCTTCTGGATTCCCTTCCACACCTACAAGCAGGACTGGGCGAATTCGCATTTACAACATGCTTTTCCAAGGCTGTGGTTGAAATCATGCAGAACCACTTGGTTGGCCCAGCGCCATATGCAGAACACACGAAAAGCAACATGTCAATCATCCCCGGGAAGCCTGGGACGCACAAGAGCCTGTTTTTGGAGGGCATGTATTAGATGTCATGAAGCAAGCGCCAACCAAGAGACAACATCTCGATAGTTTTTGGTTGCATGTTGGGATCATACTACAAGAGGCATTTTCTGGTTCCCGGCCTTTATGCCTGGAAGCCTCAGTTTCTCACCAGCAATCAAGCAATTCCGTAAACATTTTGGTTGTGCAGTGAATGACACTGACAGAATGCTTGCTTTTGCTTAGGCTGTTAACAAGGTCCCGTGGGGATACTCGGTTGCCCAAAGCTCATGAAAGCATATTGTAGCCTGTTTGATTCTTTTCTTCAGAGCCATGCTTGGTGGAACTAACCAAGTCTAAACAGAATTCATGGGGGGACAGGAGAATACTGGGACTTATATTGGGAGCCCTAAACATGGCAACCTGGGTGTATGTTTGTTGCTTCTGTTTCCTGTTTGTCTTGCTTTGGATTCCTTCTGATTCCAGGCGCCCTTATATTTCCCTTTCGGAACCTTGTCCGAAGGATAAACCATCCCGCTGTCATTACCGGCAAACGATGCCCTCATGATCAGGGAGCCCTTGACATAGGTGGATACAGGTGGTGGAAGTTTGGTGTCTCCTCAGTGTCATTCAGTTCCAACCACGGGAGCCTTGGTTCCTCTCACAAGGGTTCCCCGCAACAGGTTACTTTCAGGGTCCAAATTATTAGTATGGGGAGGGGGCAGTATCAAATCAATCTTCCGCATTCACGGACATGGGAGCAATCATTCTTCCGCTTCGACAGGACGACATCTCGGGCCTGCCGCATTCCAAGCTCCTGGTGCCGGCAAGTCATGCGCCCGACCGACCCGCCGCTGGATCCAGGCCGCCCTGGCCATCTGGAAATCTCCCCTCTGCTGCCCTCTTGTGGGTGTGTGTTGTTCGCTGTTCTTTATTGGGTTGGTTTGGTTTTGGCGTTGTTTTTGCTGTTGCTGGCTGTGTGGTTGGTGTTTGCTTTTGGTGTGTGGCCCTGTGGCTCTGAATTGTATGTTGTGTTTTGAGTTTGTGTTGTCGTTTAGTTGTGCTTTGTGTTGTGCTTTGTGTTGTACATGGTGCTGGGCACGCGGATTTGACAACGGCGTTGTCTGTCGAAGATGTGTGTACTTGTCTTGCATGCCTCCAACAATGTGTTAATGTAGTTCTGAACACAACGTTGCAGGGAAACATCCAGTGTGTGTTTGTGTGTGTTGATTTGGACAGATGCAAGCTCATTGCTATTGTCATTTCTACGGCCTTCCTTCCTTACTCACTGTGAGGCCTGCTGGAAGACAAACACGATGCATCTTTGTTACACAACTATTGAGCACAAATGTTCTAGTAGCATGCCTACGCAGCCTACGCATTTTCAATCTTATCACTTGCAAGGCGCCAATGGGCCAAGGCCCATTTCGGAAGAGTCTGCCTACGGCCGTCAAACTAGACTCCGCCAGGATGCGCATACAGCCACCAACAAATTCTAGTAGTGCATTGCAGTAGAATGCTAATAGTTGGCCGCCGCTATGGCAGTTTGGCAGATTCATTGCCAATACAATGTTTGCACTCGCGCCTTGATAGCTTCACTGCGTTGCCGTTCTTACACGGCCATCTAGTTCCACATGTGAAAGCACAACTCGGCACCATGGCGGGTACCACGTTGGTGGAACGGTTTTTCCCAAAACTAATGACCCCTCGTGATGGCTTAAACCACTCGAGACATGTGTTACCCATGTCCGGCACCTGAAAGCTTTTCAAGTTTGGTTCTGGCTCGATTGCCTCGCTCGATGAGAGGCGGCCGCTGGTGGACGTGGTGGAGCTGTGCCCTCCGAAAGCGGCGGGGAGCGTTCCAAAGAAGAAGCCCCCGCCCTGCAAAGACTTTCAGGCGCAGATCCTAAAGGACACCTGCCAAGGCGTGGCTTCGAGCCGAGGTGTCTTCGACTGAAAAAGGGAGTCTCTTGAGGGCCTCATAGCCAAAGACTGGCCATGTTGTTCCTAAATTGCCTGAAACACCCACACTGAGCATGTCGACCGTATTCCTTCCCAAGTGCCCAAGTAATGCAGGGATTTAGGAAGCCATCCCTCACGGAGCTTGACTGCGCTTCACTTGGATTTGGAGAACAGGTGCATGTCGCTTACACCATGTCTCTCACAAGTACAGTACCTCGGGCATGTTGCGGAACATGTACCACTGATCTATCGCAAGACTTTTGGGAGTCAAAATGAAGGACACCTTTGTGCTTTGCTAAAAGAAAAGCAGGCTACGGTGAAGCTGGGTCCGGAATGGTTTGTCCACGTTCCCCCTGCCTTTCGGATGGATCTGCCAGGCACTCCGAGGACAGAGTGGATCGCTGCCTCGGGCTTCGCGGGTGTTGCATGCTGGGCCCCAAAGCAGCAGCTGTGCTTCTCTGCCTTCATGCCAAGGCGGCACCTGTACACCGTGAAGCGCCAAAAAAAGGGCTACCGTTTTCCACCAGGGTCACTGGCAACTTGGAATTGGTCCTGTTGGAATGCGTGGCACACCCCAAGCTTAGCGTTAGCTGTATTAATATATATATATACTTGTATTAAATCTATATATATATATATGTCTATATATATACACATATATATGTATATATATATATATTTATGTGTGGGTTACATATAACTAATATGCTCTAGACTTTTTGCTGCTGGGCTGACGCTTGCTATTTAATGGGGCATGGGACCATCAGAGGTGTGTTTGTTCAGGTCCACAGCGAACTGGAGATTCACTCTGACACTTACGCTCAAGGTCGAGCCCTTACACCAGCCCTTGCTCTTATGCGCACAGTCACTGTACCTGGGTGGGCATGAGTAGCCTTCGTGTAGGGCGACTGCCTTTGCGCAGGCAAAGCCCCGCGATGATTGCCCCGCAAGCAACCCCGCCCCCTCCACTCGCTCCCTGAGTTCTCTTCAAAGTCCAGAAAAAACGGATTTGAAGTGTGCCCTGACCTGCCCCCGCCCCCACCGCCCCGCTCTAAATTCGATTATCTCCGGTCTGCGGCATTCCCGCTGTCTGGCCAATGGGACAGCGATAGGAAAAGAAGGAAACTGTGTGGTTGTTGTTGTTGTTCCCAGGGTTGGAAAGTGCAAGGATTGGTCAGGGGTGCGTTGTATTATGCGGCGGGTGGCCTTAAAGGGGGGTAGGGTACTCTGTATGAGCCCAGAACACGATGTAAGAAGAAATATCCTTTGCCCGGCTAGCTTTTTTTCCCCGGGAAAAAGCAACCCTTAAGACTATGAAGGGAGTCGTTGGCAAACGCATTGGCTGTAGGCGCTGGGTGGAAATGCAAAAAAACAGATGGTTTCACATGGGCATTCCTGAAGGAAGCCAGGCATTTTGTATCGAGCCTAAACCGTGTCTTCATGTTGGCCAGACCGCTTCCAGCGTGCCAGGAACAGGACCTGGCAAATCAACAGCATCAGTGTCTCGGTCCAATTGGGCGCCGTTGGACCCTGCGTGTTTTTCAGGTTTGCCTTGTGCTTAATCATATCATTCTGAACATCTTACAAGAATCTTGACGGTTCATTTAGTTCGTGTCATTGGAGGGGTATGCGTACTGCATTCTCGTGGGTTTCATTTGCTTGTTTCTGGGCCTCATGGTCGCAGGTGCATGCTAAGGACCCTTTTTGGTCAGTTCCACAGGAAACCTGAGCTGCATCGGCCACGTCCCCCATACAGTAGGTGTCGTTTTGGGCCAGTTTGTTTGAAGATGGCACTGTCAGTTTGTGTCTCATCACTCACCAATCGATTTGTCCAACAGGGCGTAGCTTTCAGACGTGACGTGGATTTCCGCGTGAGGCATCGCTCAATGCCTGCCGACCTCTGCGACCTTCTACCACGCCCGGCGCCTATGCCAGTCTCTGGGCGCTGAGCTGCCCAGCGTCGACCAGGCTCGCCGCGTGCGGGAAGCGGTGAGCAGGAGATGCCTCAGGAAGACCCGGAAGATGCTGCCCAAGGGCCCAAGGGGTGAACTGACTTTCCCAGTTTGGAGCACGGTCGGATGAAGCATCGAGGGTTTCAATGTTCGTGGTGTCGGCCCAAAACTGTGAGGCTTCGTGTGGCTTTCCCGAAAGTTTGACATGACCCTGAAAAAACACAAAAAAACACATCCTTGGAGGGATTGGATGCCATGGTGCAAGAGCTCAGAAATTATGCATGTCTCTTTGTTTCGATCCCTTAGCTCATCTCCATGGGTCATCTTGATGTATTTCGCCATCTTCACCTGGAAGATGGCGGGTGTGGTTGTCATCCAAGTGATTGTTCTTTTGGTTTCCCTTTCAAACCACTAAAAAAGTGGCACCCTCAAAAAAGACACACCCATTTTGTTCCATGCTACTTCTTGGGGCCGTGCTTTGTTTTGTCTCAGGTCCGGGAGTGCTGTGCCATCGGCTGCATTTGCCTCATCCGCGTGTGGCTGCGCTCGGATGTGCCGGGGTGCTTCGAAGACTTCGACACGCCGCCGCTGGGCTTTGAGGACGGCCAGGAGGAGGAGCTGGGCTCTTGGGCTCTTGGGGAGCCGCGACTGGGGTAGACTTAGTCTTAGGATACATTTTGCATTTTACCAGTGACTCAAAGTGAAGCAACCAATAAAATATACATATAACTGGGCCCAACTCTACTCATGCCGAAATGATCCGAAATGTTGGCTGTCCTTTTGGTTCTCTTTTGAACCAACCTGACAAGAGTACCCTCAAAATACACAGAAGTCCATCTCGACAATCCTTGAGATCCTTTTAGCTTGGGTTATGGCAGGAAAATGCAGTCCCCTTTGAGCCGTGATCATTGTCAGATTGACTAAGTGTGGAGCAGTGCAAGACATACAATGTTCGGTTGTGGGGCAACATGTCAGGAGTTATTGCTTTCCCACTGGGTATGCTGGCAAATCAGATCGCCACCCATTTTGAGACCAGGAGCCGGAGCCAAAGAGTTCGGCTTGGGACACGCGGCAGAAGTCCTTGGCAGACAAATTCCTCCGAGACCACGAGGAAGCACAGGGCACTGTGATCCAGTGGAAGGAGTTTGGGTGGAAAAGGTGAGCGAGTGCCAGGGATCGCGGCTGACCTTTCGATTTCTTTGGGGAAAATCAAGGGACACCGCCTCAGAGTGTAGAAACCCGTTGTAAGGGAGGCCATATACTTATCCAGAACGGGGGGGCCAAAGGCTGAACTGCCTGGCTGCCTAATGCTTAGAAGCTGCCATGGTACATTTGCTTTGCTTCGCTGACTGGCGCCTTTGGAGGCGTTCAGCAATGTCCTGGGCGTATCTGTGGCAGCAAGCGGCTATGCCGTTGGCAAGGCTGGGGAACCGCTGAGGCTGTTGCAACCGGGGAGCTGCCCGGCTTGTTCCTTCGACCCGGACCCAAAGACACCCAGAGCAAATGCAAATGTCACACATGCACATGTCTCAAGGCAACGACGTCAACTTTCCACCAATCAGATAAATCAAGAATCTCCACAGACACCATTTGTCGGTCCAGGTGCATCACTTGGTGTTCAAAAGTCCAAGACCTTACGCCATCGGATCTGGAGGCGCTGGTGAGCTTGCAGAACTTCGCGGCGGATGCTGTGCCTTGGCAACACTGAGAGGCGCTGTCAACATGGCAGGTGGGGTTGAAGGGAAGCCTGAAGAAAGCCGTGCCTTTCGGTTTTGGAGGGTGACGTGGCATATCTTATGCCAAAGTGGTTTGCCTACTCGGTGGTTCAACGAAAGAGTCCCACACGTCATGGCTTGTACGGGCAAGGTGACTAAATCAGCACGTTTGTCAGCAGAAGACGCATGGGCGTTCTGGTTGCCTATTTCCTTTCTGGTGACAACGTCTCTCAAGGACTGTAATTCACAGAGCCTACAAGCAACATGGTGCATGCTCGTCACAACTGGATGAATCACTAGCTGGCACGCCTTTCGGGCGCTTTGCCAGAGGAAGGATCAAACGCAGGATTGCCCTTTAAGCACCTATCTTGTCGGCTAGTGCTTTGCTTGTGCACGGGCCTGTGCCTGATTATCAAGAAGGCCTGTGCCTGATTATCAAGAAAGACTGCTTCTTGCCAAGTCGGGACCTCAATGTAGGTTGCAATTGTAAGTCGATGAAGTTGTCTTTTGTCAGAGCTGTCTCCTGTTTAATTCACTAAAATGATTGTTTGCTGGCTGCAAAACTGAAGCAGCCATACCAAACATTTGTTTGGCGGGTTCAAAGCATCGTTGAGCATGTCCCAGGCTGTTGATCACTAGGCTCCCAGAATTGCTTAGGAAGTTCCTCCCCGGCATGGAATCTGTAAAGGGGGTTCCTCAAAAGTAGGTTCCGCCAAAAGCAATGGGTTGTGAGGCTCCATGTTGATCTACAAGAGGGTAGAGTGGCTTGTCCATGAGGTGCTTTCCACTGAGGACTCGTCTCAAGGCGTGGCTGATTCCACGATCTTCCAAACTGCCTTCAGCACGTGGTGGCCTGGCTGTGGCTTCATCTCTTTTTGTTGCTGCGCCATGGATTCCTACAGGGGGTCAGCAACCGACGGGTGGCACCCTCCGAAGACCGTATTTGTTTTGTTTGTTTTTTCGGCCTCTCAGATCTCTTCGCCCGGAGATTTCAGCTGGTCACCACTCAAATGGTGAGCAGGGAAGACGTATGTGGGGGTGTCTTTTGGTTGGTGGCACAAAAGAGAGAACACCCGACCCAACCAAAGCGAGCTCAATGCTACGTTTGTTCAGTCACTTCCTCACTCCATTGACTGTGTGAAGGAATGCACATTTAGCACGTTTTGCATTGGGTGGGTTGCCAACCCCTTCCCCAGTCCAGTGGCTCCTGGTGGCAGGAGTGCATTGGGCAAATTGAATGGCCAACTCACAAAATGAGCTTTCAAGCGTTTGCAACTAGATTCCCATGACAGATGTTTGTTTGTGCGCATTTCTTTCACCTGGGGTCTCAGAATAGATGTTGCATGTTGCATTTGATTTGACGAAATGTGAACATGCTGTTCTTGGGGTACCCTGGGCCAAGTCCCAGACCCCAGTTACACCAATGATGAAGCTCTGCTCTGAGGTTGAGATGCAACGGGATTTTCCCGTCTGTGACCTACGACCCCATTCCAGGCCCGTCCAAGCTGCGGGTTGGAATCCGAGTGACTTTGAGAATGGATTCAGGGCAGCCTTTTTGATTCCATTGGCATTTGTAAGCGCAATCATATTGGGGCAGAGGATGACCGTTTTTGGCCTGATTCATCGATTTTGACAGAGGCAACCACTCTGCCTTGATCTGTAGTTGCAAGTGCTTGAATGGCGTGCGACCCTAGCTTGAAACTTGGTTTGCGAGAGTTCTTGTCTTAAAACAGAGACGGAATGACTTGTGGTTCTGTGAAAATATCCTCAGTCTGTGGTCCGCTAGAGAGGGATAGTGGGGGACTTCCTAAATGTCTCAGAAAAAGCAAGGGCCTCACGTATTGTACCATGTCCTTTAAGGCAACCGCCTGTTTGACCGTGGCTCACTTGAATCGGTCATTCCGCTTCCTTGGACAGCACTTGGCCAACTGCGCAGGTTCATCTTCATCCTCCGAGGACACGATGACACGCATGCTGAGATGTGCGCAAGGCCACAGTGAACCAGTTTGTGTGCCCCCATGATGCGAGTTATGCAGGTCAAAAGTCGTTGTTCGCGCCTTCACTCACTAGAATGAGCGAGCAGCTCGGGGGTGAAACAAGTTTATCAATGAGGATGGTTCTGCTTCTGGGGGGATCTCTTATTTCCACTCGGTGAGTCGTAGAAAATGACAGCTTAGTCCCCCGAATGAGTGTTGCATTTTTGCCGGTTGTATTAAATGGAAACCAAGGGAACCATCCACTTTGGCGTTCGAGTAAAGTTGTCAGGACATGCGCCTGACGCCCATCATTGTTTCGAACCACGTGCCGGTACCCCAGCAACGTCACACAAGTGGCAATGCGGGAGCATTAGCCGTCGGCCAACGGGAAAACATGGTATGTTTGTGGCAATGTGTCAGCCATTGCCCGGGGGGGGGGGGGGCTGGTACTGGCAGTGTTTTAACGTGTTAATGCACATATAGTACAGCGAAGCACTCGCGAGGCGGTTGCACAAAATTGAGAGCAGCTCGTGCAGTATCCATGTTTGCTATGTAAGTGTTCAGGCAGTTCCAACTGACCTTCCGGTGCAAGGGCAGCATGTTCATCTTTAACTAGCCCATTTTGCTGAGCAAGGATCCCCAGAAAACGCACCGTGCATTTGAGGGGAGCGGATAGATAAGCTTTCGTATTCAGACATTAGCACCCCCTCTAGTGAAGCACAGCTTTCAGACATGCCAGATGGCTCAGTTGTTACCTGGATGGCATGGTGCTGGCTTCGGTCTTCCACTCTCCGAAGATCATTGCCATGAAGGGAACTCTGCCACAGCCCCAGGTCGAGGTTTTGACCTGGGAGTTTCTCAAAATGGTGCGCCCCCTTCAGTTGGCTTTGTTCATGGGAAACTACAACAAAGCAACCATTTGGGATCGTTTGGGCGACCCCTATTTTGAGAAATACCCTCCTGAGCTTGATGCAGATTTGAAGCCCAGCTGGCCTGGAACAGAAGAGAGGTACCAAAAGGGACCATTTGATTGGAATTGGCTTGTCGGTACGCAAGAGCCAAATGAGAGCACAGGAGCAACATGTCAGTGACTATTTTAGGCCTCTTGTTTCACAGACTCATGCTGCGTACTCTATTTAGGCTAGGCACCCCTCCAGCTCGTAATGTCAACTGTTTTTTGCAAATTGTTGTGCCCTCGCCAAGGGTTTTGGTGTGCAATCTCCCCCATGATGAAGTTTCTTTCTTAGGGTCCCTACCTTTTTTGGAACACACAGTTACGTTTGTGGGCTGGCCCGAGGAACGTGCCAGTGATCGGGCTCTTCGCCAAAGACATTGGCGTGATCGAGGCCTTAGGGCCTTAGGGCTGCAGAAAAATGCACTGGTGGTAGTGGATATTTGGTTGTAGGGGTGTCTGTGATGTCAAGGGCAATTCCCTTGCAAGTGAAAAAGTACTCACAGGCGTGGCCACTTTCGTCTTACGGACCAAGGTGTTTCCAACAACCATGCTCGCGCCTGCTGACCTTGGCTGCATTCTTGTGCGCTTTGGTTCTCCAACGCCGAGTGACCTTGCGCAACTTGCCCCTGGTTTCCTTTCTTCGATCTGCGTGTGGTTTCCTGTTCGAGAGTGGCCAGACGGGTTCGGGTTTGGGGAATCAGAGGCATGGACACCCTTGAGCGCCAGGTGGATCGCTCAGATCCCAAATCTCGTGCTGTCCCTTGCTTAGTCCAAGCCGGCTGCGCTCCGCTGGTCCGCTTTGCCGTTGCCTGATCGCAGGAACCGAACGCAGGGTGGGAAATGATTGGTTTAAACGACCAGCCTGTTTTCTTCAAAGGGATACCAAGAGGAGGTCGTTTGAACATCTCCCCAAGTCCCAAGATCTCACTGGCAGGTCTTGGGTCAAAGGCCTGCCAAGGGTTGGCCCAACTGGAACGGCTCCAGGCAACCATCAAGGCCATCGAGGAGCGATCTGGTGCACTGGCGGAGTCAATCAGTCGATCGGGAGGCTTCCCGTGTTCTTTCAAAATTCATGACACATGTTGGTGGCACGCTTTGGTGCACGATGGCACGTCATGGCACCTATCGCCACTGGGCAGGTTGAGCCTAGGCTCATAGAGTTTGAAGGGTCAACTGAATTCATGAGAATCCAGTGATTTGCCCGGGCTGTGAGAACTGCTGAATGGCAGGGGGCAACTTCCAATCAGCTGTTCCAAAACGGGACCCTCAATCAGCAGGTCAACGTTTCGCGGCGGGTCCCGCTGATGTCCCCCCTCGTCCAGTGTCACTGGTTTCCCTTTCCACCCATGCCATTTGCGATACACCATCTAACCGCCCTTTTTCTCATGAACTGGACGCAAGAGCCGGGGTTCCCTGCACTTCTCTCTGGATGCCAGGACCACGTTGCGGGTTGGAAGCCGCAGCGTCAGCCGCTGCTCCTCTTTCCAGAGGCGAGGAATGTGCTCTTCGCTTCGCCGAGCGGCTGCTTAAAACCTGAGCCAACATTTGTCAGCCCGTTTGAGTCTTTACGCTGGGTGTTGGGTAAACCCCTTTGATGCCAGGTTTTGATTGTGACTCAGCTGGGTGTGTCGTTGGACTAGGCTGTTCAAGGCTAGCAGGCTATCCCTCCACCCTTTCTTTGTGTTGCGAAAGGAAGGGTCTTTTGCAGAGGTTATCCATCAAGGCACTACGGATTAGGAGTGGCCAATCCTGCCTTTTGAACAGCTCAGTTGAGCACCGAGAAGCAAGAAAAAAGTTGAAAGACTCCTAGAAGCCTAGACGTGCAGCAGTCTTTCTTCTTTCTTCATGTTTTTTTTTTGGGGGGAGGTTGCCTGCCTTTTCTCAAAGCGGGGGTCCAAAAGCACAAGCCTGGTGGATGACACGGGGCCCACATGAAACAGCAACCTAGGGCATGCAGCTGGCTATGTTGCCATCGAACATTGCCTTTGACCCATGGAAGCAAACGGACCCGTCAAGTATGATATGCGACTTGCCAGCAGAGTTGAGTTTGCACATGTTGAACTTTAATTTGACGGGTGTCTTTGTTATTTGCGTCAAGACCCCAACCCCATTTGTTACGACCACAGATTTACGTACATGTGTGTTTTTTTATATGTATGTATGTATATATATATATATATATATGTAGAAAAGACAAAACTATTCTTACATGTGTACAATGCATATACATACAGAATATCTACAATGCATCTATCTCTATATGTATATATATATATATGTTATACATTAAGTACACATGCACTTTAATTATCCTGTCCCAGTGCTCGGTGTGCAGTGTTCACTGTGGAAGTGGGCATTCGCGTGTTCGTTGCCAGCTCAGAGCAGCTTACCAAGCTGTTTGTTGAGGCAACCCATGGATCGGGGTGTCAGACAGTCATGACTTGTCATGACTGGACCTTGGAGGGTTTCTTACAGATCTTCCCTTGAAAGGTTCATTCGTGTACTTCGAAATGAATTCGGAATACGTTGGGGAAAGCTGCTCGGATGTCGCGAGGGTACTACCAGCAATGGTCAAGGCCTTTTGGAGCCGCCGCCTCAGACCGCGAGACAGCTGTGAGACGTTGCTTCAGACGAAGGGGATGAAGTGAGGAGTCCGAGCGCAGGCCGTCCACGGATTTTGCCGCGACACTTTTGTTTGAAGGCCATTGAAGGACTTGGCCAAAATCAGTGTACTGGGTGTCTGAGTTGAATGAGGGCGCGGTGGTCTGAGGTTTAAGAAGGGCGCCTTCGTACCTGGAGTGCCGGTGCGTCCAGCAGTCGCGCACTCAGCCGCAGATGCAGGAACCTTGTTGTCAAACTTTGCAGGTTTGAGCCACCTCAGTCCGTTTCCTCGGTTGAGACCGGGCCGAAGACTTCGCCACTTAGGTGCTTTGCTACACAGGGAGCTGGGATCCAGCCAACACCAGCTACCGAACCACGGGGGATGGCAAGTTAGAGGCAGGGGCTTCCACCAAACGATTCGCCCGTTTCCCTTTGACACCATGTCTTGGTCTTTGGTGTTGGCAAAGGGCACAGCGAAGCATCCCAGCTCTCCTGGTGCGTTTGTCCTTCGTTTCTGATTTGTCGGTTCCACACGCCAAAGGCCCAACCAGACCCAACTCTCCCCGTCATGCCCCGCGCCTCATGCCAGGCGATTGGCGATGCCGAGTGGGCGGGGCAGTGCTCCCCTTGGCTGTGACGTACAGGTCGTGATGTTCGAGGATATTCAAAGCGTTGGGAGCAGCTTGAAGTGGAGGGGGGGGGGGGCAGGAAGTTCACGATGGCAACATATATGGGAATCAAGCCTCTTTGTAAGGCTGAGTGTTGCATTTTGATCACTTTACAATGACCGTACGGCACAGCCTTCTGTCAACTTTGCGTTCGTTCCGTTCGCGTTTCGGGTCACATATTCCTTCAGGTTCTTGGGCCACGCGTTCCACTCGCTGCAGATCCGTGTGTTGCCGCCGTACCACCCCTCGGAGGCGGGGCGATGACTTGGATCGGTGCGATCGGATCGGAGCAGGTCCCTTATGGTCAAAGAGGGGTGCTAAGAATGGTCATGAGCCCCCTTTTAAAAAATCATCCCCGAGAAATTGACCTTTAAATGGTCGTTGAAAGGGCACGGCCGGCCAGTGATTTTGAGAACCCCTCAACTTCATTCGCTTGAAGGCCCCCAAAAATGGGGTGTTTTGAATGGGTCGCCGATTTGTGTTTTTCGTTCTTTTCAGCTTCCATTAGCTAAAAGATGTACCGAGCCTGAGACAGATCCAAAGAGCCCGTGAAGCCGTGTTTTGGAGCCGATACGTTGTGTGAATTCCTGAGTTCAGCTTGGCAAACGAGTCCTGAAGATTATTTCGATGAGCAACTGCAGGCTCCTTTTGTGTACGCTTCTCCAGTGGACCAGCACAGCTTCCCTTTCTTCCCAGCATACAACACAAGCAGGCGGAAAAGCAAGACCCTCTTCTCTACGCGGCCAACGTGCACAAGGCCTGCGCACGGGATGTCGGCGAGTAACCAGAGTGCAGGGTTGCAACTGCAGAGGTCGTGTATGTTTCTGTTTGGCTTGTTTAAGCATCACCTGTTGGGGCAAGGTTGATTGAGTTAGCAGTTGAAAATGACCAGCCTGGCCCAGGGTGTGATGAGTACGTGATCGCTTGCTGAACGAAACCAATGTACACACACAGGAACAACACAGATGGGCGAGAATTACCCAGGGAGGTGGAGATTGGGCATGTTTCAGATAAACGCCCAAGTGGAATTAAGCGCAGGCGTTTCACTTTGGATGCAGGAGAGCATCCAGCAAAGCCACCAGAGCAGCAACACGTCCGCAAACACTGCATGACTGCGGGCTGTGTCACTCAGAGCTTATCACTTTCCAGATTTAGGTGGTGTCCTTCAATCCTTTTGGTATAGGAAAGGTGCCTGCGGGTACCAAGTGTGTCTTTGGTTTTGGCACTTCGGCCGCCAGTTCGGGCCAACGCAGCTTCGGTCAGACTGGGAACTTTGGGCCATGGGATCCACAGTCGTCAAGAAGTTTGCCTCGCCCGCACTGGGGGAAAACCAAGTACCCACCCAAGGAGAACCACACATAAATTTGAGACACCCATAATGGTCACCCATATTTTTCTTTTCTCAAGCCCTTTGTTGAAGGTCTTGCTCTTGTGTGAAGCTTGCATCTGAGCTAATCTGATCCAGGCTTTGGGCCCGGATGTCTAGATTGACGAACTGAGCTCAGCCCTCGTTCCATTTAAAACAAGTGCTTAGTATACGTCACAGGGTTCCAACAGCGGGTTGCCTCTATGGGACAGTGAACATCATCCTCTGTTTTGCAGGCCATGACCCGGGCGCACGCAGAACTGCGACAGGAGGTCCGCGGCTCAAATTGAGCGACACCTCTGCCAGTTGAGCAGAGCTGCGTATCAAGCAGTGCCTTGTTGCTGGTCAACCAACATTAGACAAGAGGAGGAGAGAGCGCCCACAAGCAGAGCGTAGAGAGGTGACCAGGAAGAGTTTGTGGATTCTCAAACTGTGTCGATTGCTTCTTGTCAAGTATTATTCCATGGACATGTTCAAGACACCCCACCAGCACGGCTCCATCGATGTTCCTTTCAGGGTCACTCGAACTTCAGCTGTCGCGCCACTTCAGAATGAGGTTTCTGTTGGTGGAGTGATGCGTAAAAAGAGGACGGAGCCTGTGACCGATCGTTTCGGTTGCCCTGAGTTTTTTTTTTTGCGGACGATTTGCAGAGCGGCGAGGTGTCTAAAAAAGCGGTGGAAGCCAGACAGCACTCCATCCAGGCACGGGCTTTTGCAGTTCCAGTCAGCTACAATGTGTGAATCCGGCGATTCCGCAACGATTCGGGTGTTTCTCAACAAGGAAAATGCATAAACATACATTGTTGTTGCATATATTGTCTTTTGGTGTCCCTCTATATGTTTCAAGACCACAAAAGGATCCTCAAACAAGCAAACCCGAGCAAAGGGACCCTGATTTGCGGTGTGCAATATTCACTGGCCCGTCTACCGCCCATCAGGAGGAATCAAACTATATAAGATGTTGCTTTTTGTTTGGGTTGCGTTGGCATCCCTGTTCGAGTTGGTGGGAACCCAAAGGCAAGCCCCCCCATCACGCGAGCCGTTCATGTGTAGAAACATATCAAAGCGACTGCCCAGACATCAGTGAGCTTAGCGTTACTCCCAGGCGCACCGTCAGAAATGACGGAATACTTGCTCAGGGCATGTGTCAAAGTGTTCAACTGCCAGTTGTGTTGTCCCTTCAAACCACGAGCCTCACAAAAGCGCAGACCCAACAATGCACGCAATGCATCACAGGCGTATGCGCAGAAAGGTGCCTGGTGCTCAGAGGATCACATGTTGACGCATTGACCTGCGTGCGCGCGGGGCCTTTAGCACGCAAGTCTCGTGCATCAAGTGGGCGGTTGGGCGTGTTGGAGCCATTCTGCAACTACGAGTTGGACAATCCAAGTAACGGATGACTTGAGCGGTTCACATCCAATCCCAACTTTTTCCCTTTGGGTTCAGAAAGAAATCCCTTTCGTGGTGATCGTTTGCCATTCGGGAATGAATGGCAATTTGGCCAACTCTCCAGATTGAAGAGCCCCTGACGTGAAGCAACAAGAGGTCCAACTTGTTTCCACCGCTTCCCTGGTGACTTTCGGGTGAACTGCGCAGCACTGACCGGGACTAAGGTGGGCGCGGTGGAAGATGCTTGGAACAAGGTCACCACCAGTGAGCCAAGCTCAGAGAAGCGTGCTTGTGCAATTTGACTGCATTCCAATCGCCCGCTCCGAAATTCGCATTTGTCACGCGATCATCTGAGGCCAACGCCTTGCTTTGCAACAATTCGTGCGGGCCCTAGGCCGCTGCCCTGACATGAACGCGTTCATTTCGGGGTCAGATGTTTGAGATGTCAAGGGCTTGGGTCGCAACATTTCCAGAATTTCCAGAGCTGTAACACCTGCTTTCTTTCCAGGCATTGGCCCAAAGCTAAAGTTGGTCAACGGGGCACTACCCACGCTCGATGGAGTCAGAACAGGCATGGTGGCGTGTTTTGCTTTGGCTGAGAGTACCTGTTCCAGGTTGGTTTTAAGGAAAACGAAAGAAAGGCAAAGCCCGTTTTTGCCATTTTGCCACACATCCACATCCGGCACTGGGGGGGGGGGGGGGGGGTTGGGAACCCTTTGGCCGCTTTTGCCTTCTCACCCGAGGCAGGCAGAGACAGGCCGGAAATGAGGAGCTTCTTGTGTGGCTGCACGTGTGCGTGCGTGCGTGCGTGTGTGTGTGTGTGTGTGTGGATGTGTCTCAAAACAATTTAATTTCCGCCGAATGGTCGTGTCAAATGTGCTTAACAAGCTGCAGGGGTGTTTTCTTGGAAGAAGAGCGAATGAAGAAGAAGGCTTGCATTGTTGATGAAGTTGGATCGAGACCTTGCAAAATGGTTGGTCGACCTAGATCCACAATAATTAGATATTGACCAATGGTGCCCCACTTCAAAACCCATGTGTGCTTCTAGAAAATAGTGGTCCCCTAAAATGGTTTGTGTGCATTTGAGGGTCCACCAATGATTCCACCCTAACCTGGCAGGCCACGAGCAATTCCAGAGGAGCGCGTGCATCGCACCTGCATTTCACTAGCACGGCCAATAGTGTCATGTTTTTTGTTCAGGGAAGGCTTTCCCGGCGTTGGCATGTAGGCTCCTACATGACGGCTTGAATTGCCCCATGCTAGTTGTTCGCTGCTGACGAGAACATCTTGAGGCATCGCATGTTGGGAGGCATCGAACGATCAAACGCCTTGCCCGGAGGACCACTCGTACCACGCGGAGCCCGGGTGCAGTGCTGAGATTGGCATCTCATTTGCTTACCACCTGGTGGAGGCCACCGAATGCAGAAATGCGCAACCCCAAGCCAAGAGCATCAAAGACATCCCGAACGACATTATCAAAAAGGCACCCTAACTCAAAGCAATGCACAAGAAAACAGCCCTCAGCACATGCCCAGAACCATCCCGAAAAATACACTCATGAACAGAGATTTCTCAAAGATGACCAAAAGCATATCCGAAGCCATCCCCGCAACCGCCCCGACATAACCCCAAAGTCAGCCCCAAAGACGTCTTCCAGTACTTCTAACAAGACATCTCCCAAGACACTCCCAAGACGTTCTTAAAAACACTGCGGAAGACAGCCCCCGCACATATGTTCGAAGACTCCGAAGACATACAAAGACAAATCTCCAAAGGCATCCCCAAAGCCATCGTTAAAGACACCACGCAACTTCAGCCTCCGAAGACAGTCCACCAGAAAAAGTCCCCAACCAACATTGTCTGAGACACCCCCCAGGATGTTTTTCGGGACATGTTCCGAAGATACCCTCAAGCAAACAAGGACCCCGTTGATGCCGCCAACGACACCCCTATTGACAATTTGCAAAGGCATCTACAACCACATCCCCAAAGACATCAAGACAATCGAAGAGACAAGACTCGCAGACACGCCCAAAAGACATCCCCCTGAAAAGAAATTGCCCCCCCCCCCCCACCGCTTGGCATTCTCATTTGCAATGGACACAGTGACACTTTTGCCCCCCGCCACACATCGAGACCCTTTGCTTTCAGCCTCCAACCGGCATTGCAAGAAGTGGGCATAATTTATCATGTGAGGAAGGTTGTGTGTTCTATGGTTCCCTATGATCATGTCATTTTGGCCACCGTGCTGCCAGCTTCTAAGACCATCCTTTTGCATGGTGGTGTAGGAATGCCGCCCTATGGTCACACCATACCATACCACAAACGGCTGTGCCTCAGAACATGTGGTGTGTCACTTTGACTGACCAGACAAGCATCATACATAGACTCCACCCTTCGGTGTGCATCATTCATAGACTCCCCTCGGTGTTGCTTGCTGCACTAGTCTTCTGCAAGCGCCAGCAAGAGTCTTGCCAAGTGAGCATATTTCCAAGACGGACGGAGAGACAGCGACCGAGCAAACCACTCACAGGCTTGCCTTAGGGAGAGCTCTGGAGGTAAGCCGACATGAAGGGGCTTTACTTGGATCCGGATCCCTTAGGTTTGAAGAGTATTGCGCAACTTGTCGACTGGCGCACCAGTGTATCATTTGTTTTCATAGCGCTTTGAGCCCCCCAGCCCCTAGGCCTCTCTGCGCGGGTTCTGCGCTCAGGGGGTGCATGAGACATCAAGTGAAATGAACTAGCCTGACCAATCAGCATCCTGCTGAGGTATCTATCCACTGTATTGAATTGGGACACGTTTCCGTTCTTCCTCTTTCTTGCTTTGCTCTCTCTCCCTCTTTTTCTTTCTGTTTGTTTCCTCCCTGTCTCTCTGTTTCCCCCCTCCCACCCCCTTCTCCCTTCTCCTCCCTCTGCCTCCCACTCTCTCCCCCCTTTCCTTTTCTCTCTATCTTCTCCCTCTCTCTCTCTCTGTGCTTATGTGTACCTTTAGTTCAGTTGTGTGAGGCATGCTCGACAAGAGCGACATGAAGTGGGTTGTTCCTTCTACCTCTGATCCATGGCTTGGGGGGCGTATTCGCAATAAGTTCAGACGAGCGGGTTTTGCACGGGCCAATGTTCAAAAACGGGCTCCAAAGAGCCATGGGCTTGAGACAGCTTCGGAACGGTTCAGTGTCCACTTCGGATTCCGGAGTGCAATGTTCTGGGGAATCCGTTTAACATCCACGGAAAGGGGAATCGCCACTAGTTGATGTGATCCTCCTCTTGAGTCCGAAGTTGACATGCATTGTGGGAAGCTCATCTTTACCCTTTATGCAGGGGGCCGGGCACACCCCCAATAAAGGGCCAACCTTTAACCATTTAACATGTTTGTGCTTTCACTTTCTGGGCTGAATTGCACATATGCAAATTGCGGCGTGGGGATTTGTCACATGGAAGGTGACGGAGAAGGTGCTTATAATTTTGGGTCAGGGGTGGCCGTTGAACTGCAGCTAAGGCAGCTAGCACCAGAAGCAATCACCAGAAACAGGAATAATGTTCTCAAGTTAACTGATATCACTCCAGGTTGCATGGCAGGGTGGTGTCAAACATCTGGATCCTTGAGCCCTGTCAGGATGATTTGTTTTCTTTTGGCTCTCTCATCCTGCTCCAAGCATGCACCCATACTTGTGAGTTGTATGTCACTGTGGGGGGAAGGCTAGGATCTATTGGCATCACATAGGCAGCCCATTAAACATATTTTGCCCGACTATCCTATGAGTGTGATCAAAGCACCATCAACCTCGATTCGTTGCGTCCCCTGTCATGTTTGAGGTCTCGCAAAATCAAGCGCGGCGCCAATCCAAGAATGCAGAGTCAAGCCAACAGCCTGGCAAGTGAGCCGTTGCTGTTCTAGCTGAGGCTCAGGAGAGTCATTGCCTCCTTAGTTCCACTTTCCGCAAAGATTTCTTCCAAAGGAGCAGAGGTTGTCTCCACTGCATGCTTGCGAACAAAGTAGGATTCTGGAAAGCATTGTCAGTCAAACAAGGTACTGTAGTGGTTGATCATTTGCCCAGTCGCGGGGTACATTCAACAGAAGGCCACCTTAAAGACTTCATGTTCGACCGATTCACAGAGGCGCCAGTTGCACAGGCTGCGGGCATGATTTCCGCGGGAGCATCCTATGGCCCAGTTTCCAGGGATCAAGTGGTGAGCATTTTGTTGGATGCCCCGCGGATCTTCCCAGAAGCGCGCGAGGCGGGCTGTACAGCGCACGCTCGCCAGATGCTTTTGTCCCCTTCCGCATCATGCGGAAACAATCTAAACATATCTTAACGCATCTGGGTGAATTGCACCTGTGACGACCTCAATGATTTGTTGTTCCTGTTCTTATTTTGCTGAAGGTTTGCCCTGACAAAAGGGTCCCTTAACTTACCGACCAGTGAAGTAGTATGATTCACCCGGCTGTTTGCAGCTGCGACGTTCTGTTCAGGCATGATGGCAAATGGTCATGCTTTGCAAGGGGCGCGCTCGCAGTCTGGCAAGTAGTCAGACAGGAGCATATATGCATCATAGTGCATCCATGTGCAACCATGTTGATCCACAATGACTCCATGATGCCCGTGCTCAACATGGTGTCAATAGTTTCACCGGTGCGACCGACCGCACGCCACCGATAGAATCAAACAGAGCTGCTAGATGGCGCCGGAATCACCATCATGGGCCACGCTGAAGTTCTTTAGCATGTGAAGAGGAGCTGTTGAGGTTGCGTTTAGAAGTATTTGGATGCTTGCAGGCTGCCAAGCTGCCACTTTGGGCCAAAGCTCTGGCGTTCAGAACTGCCGAAAGTCTGGGGAACGGCCTCTTCCGCAGGAACCGACCAAGACGACGTCCGAGGAAGGCCGCCCGAGCTTCTTCGTGCCCTCGGCCACCTTCCCGAAGGCGCGAGGTGGTTCGTTTGCAGCCCGGCGCATGGAAATTCACGGTTGTCCGAAGCTGACTTGAACGGTTTCCTCGCTCAACATTTGTTCACATCTTGCATCTTTACACTTCATGATTGTGCTTTGAAAGATTAGAATCGCAGGTTTAGGGTTGAACATTGACCAAGGGCAGGGAGCTGTCAGCTTCTCGTGAATCAGGAGGAAAAAGAGTCGGAGGGTGTGCGGCCCATGCCTGGCTGGGAGCTGGCGATGAGCAACTTCAAGAGGGAGTGGAGGACGGATGCGCAGGAAGCCCCGCCTGGGGAAGCATGGTGGATCACTTGGGCAGTTTCACTGATTCAAAACGTTCCTGAAGCCTCAAACTAGTCTTAGACATGGGATGTTGGTCCCAGATCATGATAAAGCAGTTGAGGCGATATGATGTTCTTGGGATAATTTTCGCATGGGTTGAAGGTTCAGTTTGTTGTTTTCCGCCAGGCCTTCAAACACGACGCTTTCCATGTGCGCGTGGCACGTAGGATGCTGCTCCGAGCCGCGCGTTTCCGGGGCTCTGCGCTGCGCCGCACACCCCGGTACGTGGACGACCTGGTGCTCAGCAACCAGGCGCCTTGCGCCTTGCGTCTTGGAGGTTTGGGATCGAGCCGGACACCTCAGGTGAGCCACGTCAAGGGGCAGTCCCCCGAAATAGGTGCGGCCGCCTGTTAATTTTCTTACATGGATTTGGGTTTTGATTGTGACTCAGGTCTTTGTGTTCTTCTTGTTTCTGACTTTTGGAGGACAGCCACCTGCAAAATGGATTTCGGGGGTTGTGTCACTTCAAATTTGTGGTTTTTGTTTGGGGGGGGGGCGGGGGGTTCATTTTGATATTTTGAGGATGTCTCTTCACTGGAGCCGGGGCAGAGGTCTGGGACATCCAGACCATTTGAATATGGACCAGAATCCGACAATACCATTCTTGGCTGCTAGCTAGAATTCGATCTGTAAATGGTCAAGTGAAGTCGCATGTCACGACGGCATGGGATCCCGGGTTGCGAAAGGACTTAGTGCCCTTTGTAACGGCTTTCTTGTAGGGTTTACAGGACCGACCAACACTCCTTTTGAACACACCCCCAGCACCTTGCTCTGGCAGAAATTGAGACGTAGGTTCATCAACGCAGAGCCTCTCCCTGCAAACATTGACTTCTATGCTTTGTTGCCTATCCTAAAAGGGAGCAGTGCATTGCAAATGATGTTGACAATGCTGATTTGTTTAAAGAGGGGTATTTGTTTTAGGATTTTTGTCTCTTTTTTTTTGCTCTTGGCTTTTCGGCTTCTTGGCTTTTCGGCTTCTTGGCTTCTTGGCTTCTTGGTTTTTCGGCTTCTTGGCTTCTTGGCTTTTTGGCTTCTGGTTGGTTTACGCGGCTTTTGGTGGCTTTTTGGCTTTGGCTTTTCGCATCATCTGCATTCACCAGTTCAAACCAAGTGGCGTTTGCAGCTTTTCGCTGGTTTATGCGGCTTTTGGTGGCTTTGGCTTTTTGCATCCTCTGCTTTCCCAGTTCCTCTCCGGTTCATTGGTTTTTTTCTTTGGCTTTCCGCATCCTCAGCATCACCAGTCCCTCCCTATTTGAATCATCACTTCTTCGAACATCATGGGCGGGGGCTGCCGCCCCCCCAACCCCCCCGCAACTTTTTGGATTGTTTGCAAAGGTTTGATTGCACCCTATTTGAATCATCACTTCTTCAAACATCATGGGCCTGCCGCCTCCCCCCCAGCCCCCGCTACTTTTTAGATTTCTTGCAGAGATTAAATTGCACCCCGATTTGGTTCATCACTTTTTCGAGCATCCAATTTCGTGAGAAAATGCTGCAAAATAAGACATGTTATGTAATCTATGTGATCTATGTAATCTATGTAATCTATGTATGTTTGTATGTATGCACTTCTTCGAAATCAAAGGGGAAGCCACCCGCCAACCCTCCCGCTGCTTTTTATATTCTATCGCACCCTTTCTTGAATCATTGCACCCCTACTTGAATCATCACTTCTTCGAACATCATGGGGGGGGGCTGCCGCCCCCCCAACGAATCATCACTTCCTCGAACATCATGGAAGGGGCTGCCGCCCCCCCCCGCTGCTTTTTAGACTTTTTGCAGAGATTTAATTGCGCCCCTATTCGAACCTATTTAGATTTGCTTTGCAGCGAGTGAAATGCCCTCCTATTTGAATCATCATTTTGTCGACCCCGTCAACCCGCCAGCTACTTTTTAGATTTTGCTACCCACGATTTGTTGGTGACTCTAGGGATGTTGGTCGGACATGCGGGGGATGTTGACCAAAATAAAACGGAGAAAAGAAAAAAAAGAAGAAAAAAAACAAATCCCAAAATAAATCCGCACCCTGTATTTAAAGTTGCCCCTGCGTATTTGAAAGGTGATAAGCTTGTTGTTTAGAAGTCATTTCAGACAGGATATGTCAGCTGAGTCTGCGCCGGCTGATCCCGGCAGACGAGTGCCAAGTAGTTGTACAGCTTGCTGGTTTTGGCATTTCGTGTTCCCTGTCATGCAGGTGAACCGTGTCGGTATTGCTTTTGGTCTCTGAGCAAACAGGCAGGCCAACCTGCTCACGATTTTACACCAGTAGCCCGCAGGGTCCACAACCTGTATTCAGGCACACAACAGTGGGAGCCGCTCTGTTTTCTAATCGTCACGGGAATCCTTGCGCAATTGTCAAAGATGCGACGGCAAGCTAGGACCGGAGGAAGTGGTGATGAGTTGCTCGTCCATATATGAACCACCGGCATGAACCCTGATATGGGTTAAATTGACCGTTTCTTCTTGGTCTATGGGACCCGAGCACTTTTGGGCCGAAACGCCATGGGTTCACATTCTGGCAAAAGGAAACCATGGTTGGCAGTCTGAGAGAGGATATGGGGGGACAGCCCACATTTCTCACAAGAACTTTCAAATAGCCCAATTTGTGCTTAAGTCCTTTTCAGAAACAAGTCACCTTGTCCGGGGCTCATGTTAACGATAGCTACATATACGGGCACACGTGTACATTCTGCCTTTAAACACTGCACGTCTGCAAACAGCGCCGACGCCTTCCCTGAGCCTGAAGCCTAACGCACACAAACACACAACGCACAGACCATGGAGTAGTGTAGTTTTCTATGGAGTTGTATGTACAGTTTGTTGTAAGTGACTGTTACATTGCGCCGTAAACGTCAGATTGGATCTTGCAATTGCGCAGATTACATGGGCCCAGAACCCCTCGACAGTGTGGCCACATATAAGGTGAAGCTGGATACATGAGTTGACTAGGCACTAGCACATGTGAATGGCAAACCGGGTTGCACTCTCTTCAGATGGGAGAAGCATTTACCTAGCTTCCTAGCTTGCTCTTGGGAAACTTGATGGAACCACACCTTCGCCGTCCCTGTTTGGGGTTATCGCACCCTTTACCGCCCTTTAACCCATCCCACCATGGGTCCCTGGGTGCATACCGAAGTCGCGAACCGTGCCGCAAGGCCGTGCTGGACAGGGAGTATGCTCGCCCTCAAGTTCCCACGCCGCCACCCGCGAGGTCCCTGGCTGATCGGAAGGTCCCAACGGCGCAGCTCCAGCTCCATGGGCCCATGGGCTTGTACTAAACCAACTTGCCATACGATCGTGGGACAATGATTTCGCGCCTTCCATTAGTCATTAAAACATTTGTTGGCGCTGTTACTCCCCCGGCACCACACACCCACACACGCACGCACATACACACATTTTCGGCGCGGCTATCATGATCGCGGCGTCGCTGCGCCTGCTGAAATGGGTGCTGCATTTTGAGGATAGCCCTTGTTGGGTTGTTTTTTGACCGAGAGACCAACAGGAAACAACACATATTGCGGATTATCGCATGTAAAGTGGTGTTTCCCTTTGGTGCCCCCTATGAATCAACAGAGCTTCGTTGATCGATTCGGGGATGTTGTTGTTTTTCCCGATTCAACCACAAGTTGTTTTTCACGCTTGGAATGTTCGCTTTTGTGCAGACGACGGCTGGCTCAGGTGCGAGTTGCCTACGATGTCCTATGTTGGTACCGGGCTCAGTTGCGCAGAGTGGGGCATTGCAGTCTTGGCCCTCCCTTTATGTTCCAAACTGCAAGGCAACCCTGATTGGTTGCAGGCTTGCTATTCTTTTCACTCGCTTGGTGCACTCGCATAGAAGGACCCCAGTGAGCCCTTCTTTGGATACTGAAGTTGAACAAAAGGGGAATCCAGCTTCATGAAGATGACCTCACCTACCGGGGATGTGCGATCTCACCTGTGAAGGTCCCTCGGAGTTCCCCCGCATTTTTTCAGGTTGATGTGTTTTGAAGCATTTACCCAGATATGTGGTTAAGCCGTGTCCAATCCAGGATTTAGTTGTTTGAAAGGTCCAATTTGAACAGCCACGCACAGACCCTATGGGCTTGAGAGAAGTCGCATTGGGATCATTTTGTAGGGTGGGGCAAAATTGACAATCAGCTTGGCCCTGGTCTCTTTAGGCAAGCCAAAACGAGGTTGCTTCAACAAGGGGTGTTTAAACATATTTGAACATGTTAAAAAGAGAGCTTGGCGCAACCCGGATCATCTGAGGTTCATAGATGTCGTCTTTGAGGACCGTCCAATCCAAAGGCAGCACACTGAGACAGCGGCGGAGTCCGTTAGTGTAAGGGAAAGGGATGGGTGCAAGGGAACGAAGGAAAGCCGCTTTGCCACTAGTGCCTGTGTTGTCCTGCAATGTGTCTGTTTACCATGTGGCTGATGTATTTGCATAATTCGGAGGTGATGTGCGCGTTCGCATTCCGACACATTTCCCTGATTCCCCCATGACAGGTTCTCCCCACGGATAGCGTTTCCTTGATCCAAGGCAGGTTTTTATGCTCGAACGTCCAATCCGTGCAAGGCACCCTTTCGTGCCCCTCAAAACTGTTACTATGTCAATGTGAACAACGACAGTCATCATTGTCGTAAAGAGGGTGACATTGGGTACGCTCCCCAGGTTGCCTTCAGCATTTGAGGGCTACTTACCAATTGCCCGAAGCTGCGACCTGAGGGTCTGAGCTCACTGGATACCGATACAGCAATGCAGATGTAGGAAGCTGGCTTTGCGGGTGTCAAGCTGCAGTCGCAAATTCGGAGCGGCAGGTTTTGGTTTCTGGAGACCGTCGCCAGAATGCCCTACTTCGCCTACTCGTCAGTTGGGCTCCAAGAACATTGGTCCGCTTTCGGCGTGGCAGGGAGAGATCTCCACCGCATCGAAATAAGTGGAAAACTGCCCCAAAAGGTGTACCAACTCCAAAACTGGCACAACAGGCATGACCCCATTTGTCAGACGGCTCTCAAAATAGCTCTACCTGCGGAGGTCTCTCAACAAACCTCAGCAAACCATTTATAGTATTGATAGCAGTGGCTTGGTTCCTAGAAAGTAGCTATTTGGCTGTAAACAGGGTACCGAGCTTCAAACAAAGCCCCCCCCCACCCCAAAATACAGGGGAAACAAACAGGGCATGGTCCCCTCAAAATAGCCCTCAGCCCGAACATGGGGAAACACTGGGTATGGTCCTTAAAATCTCGCTAGGTCACTTGATTGATACCATTTTGCTAGCTGGGTCCTGGGTGTTTCAATTCGACTGTGACAGGTCCTCCATCTCTATGAGACCTTTGGATGGTGGCGCTCGCCAGAGCTGCGAGCCGTCCATGCGGCGCGGGCCTAAAGAGTTTCCCTTGGGATGGGCTGAGAAACCAAATCATCTCATGGGACAAGTAATAGCTCTAACCCCTTATATCATTCCCCATTTCCCAGTATAATTCGTAGGTAAGCAAGGGAAGCGCCCAAGCAAAAACTTAAATGGCAGGGTACCCTTTCTTCTGGCAGCTGGGATGCACTGGGGATGGTAGGTGGCACTGGGTCCCTGAAAGTGAACATTTTGCGGCTTCACAGCATTATTTTTTGGGGTACTTTCCCTAAACCACCATTTAGACGGTACTGAGGATGTTTCTCCAATGGACCAAGTAGTATGCTTATTGAGGATGGTCCCACTCAAGCCTCACGCAGGCCCGCCTTTACCCGTATTGTTGCTTGGCATATCCTTCGTGGGCAAATTCCACAGGCCTCAGCCGGCCTTTCCGCAATCTGGCAGGAACAAACAGGGCCCAGCCAGCTTTGTGCAACCGAAGGAGCTAACCTTCAAGGAACCTATTTGGGCTGATGTTGGGGAAAAACTATTTGGCCCTTTAGGCCCTTTACCTTTGGTTTCCCATGTTTGGTCCAGTTTTAGTCATGGCCCCAAAAAGTTAGTCTTTTGATTTTGGGTCCCTAAGGGGCAACTGAGCAAAGCCAAAATGAGTGGTTGCTTGCCAAAGAGGTAACTGGTCCGCTAACCAACCCACTGGCCACAGTTTCTCAGACGTTCCTTCGCAGGCGGAGGAGGACAATGAGCGGCAGCCACAGATGGGAAGCAGATCTCTTGAAGCTTCTGATATCTCTGGAGACGGTTCTCATTTTAGAGTGTGTCATTCCAGGTGCTTGTTTCAGTTGTGGGTGTTGTTCTTTCAATATTCTTCAGCGTCGTCTTTTCATCAGATGAGTTGTTGGAGTTCGGCCGGTTGCTTGAATGGCCATCCGAGAGGATTTGCTTTCCTCAGGCTGCACCACCTCTTGATCATGGAATCCCTAGGCCAGGAGCCAAGGACTTAGAGCTGGCCCCCGGCTCCATCGGTCAAACACTTCGCTAAGTCAGCTGAAAAAGGTGACTGTTGGCGACTGGAAGGGGGGAGGCCAGCAAGGACTTTGAGCGACTCTCGTGGCATCTCATGGCTTTGCCATGGCTTTCAGTCTTTGGTTACTTAGCGTTGTGCCGTGGATTCCACAATTCTTGCAATTGGAGAGCTCTGTTGTCCACAACAAGAGCTTGTGGTTGGTGACTCAGGGGACGCGCCAATAGCGGGCGGCGCTTGTCCTTGGATGTGAAGAATGCGCCATGGGGCAGAGCAGTGGAAGAGCTTCCCTGAATGTTTGCGGAAGGATGCCCAAGAAGCCTCGCCTGTAGAGGAATCTGCTTCCACGAAGGCTTTTTTTCTTCCGCGGGTTTCAAAGTGAATTGATTTTTCGGGGAGCAACCCTGTAAAGCGCAAGACCGTCACCGACCAGGAATTCTGACCTTGTGACATGACCGACTGCCTGAGGTGGTGACCAGCGATGGTTGGACAGGCCAGCCCGAAACGAAGACCAAAGCTAAGCTACAGCTAGGGGACGGTCCCAAGAATTGCAGATGTGGGTGTTGTTGTTTTTTTGTGGAACCCTTTTTGTGGTTTCCAAGGGTGCCACAAGGAAAAGACATATATATATATATACACATATATATATGTACACATATTTATACATATTTGGGGGAGACACACCATTTGAATTAGTGTCAAACTAAGGGGGACCCAAAACATTGTGCTTGTCGTTTTGGTTTCCCTTTACACCAAGCTGAAAAGGTGTCCTGGGAAGATCCCTTATACATCTTCAGGGAGGTGGGGTGCAGATATTCGATTTGATTCATTGCCATTGGTGTTTCAGTCGACTTCTTTAGCACCAGGCTTCGATCATGAGATGTTCTTGGTGCACGCAAAAAGAGGATGCAGCCTGTGGTTGTTTCAAATGGTATGTTCTGCAAATGGTTGCTTCACCAAGAGCCCGCAGTTCGAGCCCAGAGTTGGAATGTGGATCAAAATGAAATTCTAGCTTAAGAGGGCTTCCAGCTTACCCTACCATTTCGTATGAACCTTTTGCCTGAGGGCAATCCTGGTCTTCTCGGGTCTTTTAGTTGGAAGGCGGTTCAAAGACAAGCCAACCCATTTGGTGGGTCAGTAATTTTGAGAAGCACTCATTTTCCGCCACCCCCTCGCCGGTCGTGCTGCCTGCCCACAAGTGCGTAATTTGGATTGCCAGACAGGGCCTTTGGAAGTGGGGTTGTCCAGGGCAGGAGCCCTCACCAAAAAGAATGCGGTTGGGATGTTACCAAGCAGGATTTGCAATCCAGCTAATACAGAACATGTCCACCGTTCAGGTCACTGTCAAAGTGCCGTTTTATGCTTTATAGTTATGTAATAATGTGGGTGGGCAAAGTCCTGCACAAGCATGTGGTTTGTCCCGGTTTTCAGAGGGTTTCGTCAGTTCAAACTGACTTTGTCAATCCACAGGGGTTGCAACAAGTCCCCACATCACCCAACATGGATTTGTCAAAAGCGGAACGCTGGGTAGGTTCTTCGCTCAGCATGGGGCTGTAGCGTACTACTGGTTGCTGGTGCTGCCGCCGCCTCATCCAAAAGCAGTCGGGCTTACCCTTCGCCCGCTTGCAGAGAGCTTCTAGATTTTGAGGGTGTCCTGTTGCTTTCAGAAAAAAGGCAAAGGGTTGATTCTTTATGGGCAGGTGTCAAGGTGACCCTGCTCTTTTAGATTTCACCCTGGACATATGGAGCCGGCTTCCCCCCCTCAGTTTCCCATGCCCATTGCGGCGCGACTCTTGAGGATTCACCTCGTTGCAGGCTCTGGCTACAACAGAAGCTTTAGCCTTATGGTTCCCACGAGCATGTAGCCTTGTCTTTTCTTGGCTTCGCCTGAGCTTCTTCGAGGAAAAGCACCCCCTTCCAAATGGAACTGGCGGGGTTTGCCCTTGGATTCGAGGATTGCGATTGGTGACCCTAATCCACCATGCTCCCAGGTAGCATGCGGTGCCCTGCCAAACCCCCTAAACCCGTTTCCGAATCTGCCGAGGTTTTTCTTAGTGGACCCAAAGTGGTCCTACAATTTCAGCCGCCTCATCGAGGTGCGGAATGCAGCTTGAGCTTTGCATGCGGCATATACCCAGCTTAGGAATGATAACCAAATATGTTTTGCACAAAGTAGAACAGCTAACCTGGGAGTATGCTCATCCGTGATGAAGGTCTCATACTTACGGATTTCCTATGTGTGCTTCATGGATGATTGTAAAGCATGGCTGGGGGGCTCGCGCATGGAAGCAGACACGACATGAAGGGGAAACAATGCTCTGCTCTTGGTGGCAACCTTACACATTTGCACAGGACCTATCACCCCCCCCCCCCCCCGCTGAAGCTAGCAAACACCAAATGGATATGTCCTAAATCGGGCAGCCTTCATGGCATTTGTTTCGTGGGGCCTTCCCTTGCACAAATCGCCTAAAAGAGCGGATGCTCAACCTTCAGAGGCCATAGCAAGACCCGGCCAGGCCCATGCAGTGGATACATACGGAGAGTTTGTGGATGCCAACGCAGAGCGGCTGAGGCTCCGGATCCGTCTGGGTGGTTTATCCCATTCGCAGGGGTTCCGTCTCGACTGCGAAGTGGATTTGTTCCATGCACCGAAGAGCCCAAGCACTGAGTTCATTGGCAAATGTGAGTCAAGGACACGGGTTGTCTATTCTTAGGTGGAGACGTGGGGTGGGTCCAGCACATTTTGTCCCAAGCCGTGAGAATGGTGTCCGCGAATACGCAAACTTACTGAGGCAAGGCAGTAAGGGGGGGGGGGAGGGACTCGGATGAAGACGTGTGAATGATCTGCTACAATGCTTCGGCTGCCAACGCGAGCAGGCTCTTGGAGGCTCCTTTTGATGGCGCCTTTTTTCGGAGTATGCGCTTGAAATCCCAGAGCTCACATGAATGCTGATGCGATCGTTGGGCGATATCTGATTTCTGAGAGGAGATTGGTGAGAAAGTGTCAAGTCATCGCCATGTGTGATGCAGCTGGTCTCTGTTCTCATCCAGTCAGGAAGAACAGGAGCTTTGACATGTCTCGAGCACCGCGAGGGGACTACCCAAGCGTCCAAATAGATATATCCAGGTCTGACATGTGCACATACGGAGGTCAACCTTTATTTACAACATGAGCACATAATATGCATGTATGTAGAATCATACTGAATCATATACACCCACAAGAGCATATATATATATATATATATATATATACATGTTTATATACAACAATGTCTACACACATACATGCTTACATGTACGCATATTGGAAAGGGGAAACAACTGCATCATATATATTTTTGCCAAAATAGGTATAGTGTATACCTGTTTGTATGCAATATAGGTCGTGTAAGGTCCATGTACATCATCACTGTATGAGATCATCGGATTGATCGCAGACCTGGCCCTTGAAGACATCAAATTAGGGACCACATGACCAGATGGCCTCAGGAAGATTCCTCCACCTCCCATTGCGGTGGAGTACTACCTGAAGGACGAGGTGGGTGACAAACCGAATGCCTTCCGGTGTGGTGCGCAAGGGGAACCACGTGCAACCAGCAGTTTGGAGGAGTGCAACTCGCTTTCATTCACTTCAGTCTGCTGCTTTTCCTGGCAGAATTACCTCTTTGACAAGATGCAGACCAGCGTTCCAGCTGGCTTCAAGCGCCATGTGCTCAGCAGAAAGAGACAACATTGCTGCGTGGCTCATTGTGCAAGCCTGCTAGCAGTTGAATGGACTTATATTTGGCGGCAATGTCCAGATGATGGCTGGCAAATTGCGCTTGTTGCTTTACTTCAGTGCTTGTGGCATAGGACGTTTTTTCTCTCTCTTGTTTCTATCGTGTTTTGGAGATTCGTTGATTCACTGTAATTCAGAAGTGCCCGCTCGACATCTTACTTGACATGCTCCCAAGGTCGGCCGCCCTGCGCAACTCTCTACGATGCAGGGGGCCTCGTGGCCTGAGCTATCGCAGCCTGTGTGCTGTTCAATAGTGAATCTATCATATGGTAATGCCGAAGGCATGTATCGCAATCCTGACTTTGGAGTCCTCCAGAGTGAGTTGGTTTAAGGGACGGACAAGGGACGCGGACACCTTGACGCCGCACGCCAAGATCTTCTCTAGGGAAGAACAAGTAATAGGATGCTTCGCAAATTTCAGAAGCTTCACATGCTGTGAACGCACCTGTTCTCATCTACCGCATGCTGCTTGGAGCCCTTTGGGCAGATCCCAATACTTATCTTCAACTAGCCCCGCACAGAGAGTTGATGTGGTTTTCTCAATGTCAGATGTCCTTAAAGCACCATGAGCACACTGCCTTTCATTTGGACACACGCTGTTTCATTAACCATGGCACACAAACATGAGATGTTATAAATTACGTAAGCATCCTCCGGCTGTCGAAGCGGAAGTCTCGGGCATTTGGACTGCGAACCATTACAGCAGGATCCTGCAGTCAGAGGGTTTCGTGTCTTGTGTCTTGAGGCAGTCTCCAATATTCCGCATTCCGAGCCACCGCACTCACTACCCTCGCATTGCCCTCGCCTCGGTCACGCAAGGTGTTTTCCAACATCTGCGATGATGAGGAAAGCGGGGGGCAGCTGGGTAGCTGGGCATGCACGCTGCAGGCTTTAGAACCATTTGGGTTTGTCTCCGAATGAGAGGGTTCTCTTTTGGTTTCCCTTTAAAACAACTGCACCAAGGTACCCCACTCATGTGCTTAACATAAGAAGGGTCATTCAGGGCCAAAGTAACTTCATAAAACGACGGCCGATCGGATTGTGGTTGTCAGCATCAGGAGGAGCACGTGCGGACCATGACGGCATGTGAGGACTGAGTGCATTGGATGGTGCCGCGTGCTTGCAATACCACTTCCATACAAGTCTCTAAAAGCTTCCTTTGACCTATAGGGATCTATAGAGACCTTCAGTCATAGACAAACCCGTCAACAGCTACGTTTAAAACCTCCAGCCGGGGATGAGACTCACCAGAATCTCCAAGATGAAAACGGTCTGGCTCATGCCATCTGCACAAGTTACAAGGATCTCTCCTAGGAGTAAAACGAGCTCATGGAAAATGTAGGCCCTTGACTTCAGGACCCCTGAATGCGCTCAGGTTGGCGGATTCTAGTCACTTAGGTCCGCATGGCTTTTGGGAGTTCAGGAGTGGAGCCGGGGCGGCAAGCCGCCAGTGGACGTGGGCATTAACTTCAACAGCAAGCTCTCCAAAGCCGAATACGTGGAGAAGGCCGCTGCAAGTGCGCGGGGTAATTTTGGGGCTTCAGGTCTTGCCCCGGGGGGCAAGGCATGTTGTTTGCTTGCCCGAGCGTGGTTTCTGAATTCTGAAGGGTCATGCCCACTGCAAATTGCAACCTTGAAAGCCCCATCCTTGCTGATTTCAAACGACAGCTGCATTCGGCAGACATCCTGGGTCTTGGAGAGACTTTTGCCTTGCTGAACAATCGCCTCCCGTTTTGCGCCTGCACTGAGCCTTGGGATGTTTGTTTTCTGTAAGCTTCTACGCGGTGACGCCTTGCTGGCCCTGGGGAGGGATCGTTTAAACAGCATGACCTCGCTGGGAAGGATGTCCTGTGACCAAGCGGGTGTTTACTGAAATCTCGCCTCTCCCCCAAGGATGATAGGTGCAGGTAAGTCTTGTGTTTCCCTTTACAATTCTCCAAGAAGGGGGCTTCCCTATTTGGTGTATGGAAGGGGTGAGGCCAACACCCAATCAATTGCAAGTGGGCTTTTCAGTTGGGGGATGGGTCGGGTGGTTTTGTACCTTTCTCGGGTCTAAGCCTCCCATGGGCCAAGTGCTTTTGGAGTTTCTCTCTCTAGGGTGATGTTGAATGGGGACATATGATCAGCCCAGTGGCTACTGCATGTTCTGTTTTCTCAACAGGTCACCCAGACGGCTGCCGGCCGTGCAGCTTGGGTGGCCTGGGGCGAAGAGGCGCTGGTGGGTGGGGAGTCTATGCTTCTACCCCCTCAAGAAAGGGACGCAAACGAAACAAGGATACTCGCCGCTCCACGACGCCCAATCTATGGTCGGCCCTGAAGACCAGGTTTTCGGAGCTCCGTATCTTCCCTTGTTTGAAAGGGCATCACAAGACCTCACTTTAGACACGGCATACAAGCTTCCCAAATAAAAGATGACACAGACAGGGCGGTTTATCGTTGGTTCTCTTGGCTCAGCCTATGAGGGACTGTCTTGGCATCCCACCCCGGTGTTGGGGAGCTTTCCGAGTTGGTCAACATGTGCTGATTCGTCTATGGTCCATTTGGGAGGGATGTTGGCCACCTGCAAAGCCCTGTGAACCTCCCACGAAAACCAGAGGACGCTCATACTGTTCCATGTCCAGGGTAAAGGGAGAAGTTGACTGCGGCTCATGCAGAACTTGTGCGCAACGACAGCGCAGGAATACAAATAAGCACGTGCGCCACCATAGGCGAGGATCATAGCAGGCAGACATGTAAGGACTCCAGGGGGGAGGAGGCCAGACTCGATAAGTATCGAGTGAGAGAGACAATGGATGTGCCTGCATTGACGCATTGACAGAATTGGCTGGGGCGGGCCATGCGAGCACAAAAGGAGCAGACCTGCGCCGCTGGATACAGTTGCCTTTGTTATCCCGACAGATGTCGCTAGCCGCCGTGCGCAACATGCCCTGGCGGTTTTGACACGACGCTTATAGGATATCAAACAAGGTTCTTCCCAGCTATGTCGATACAATAGAGAGTTGCTTCTAAGCTCACGTTGACTCCTTTGGCACCACACATGCAGGCAACAGCCTGTCCAATACGACCAGCTCTTGTTGATGAGTAGTTTGAGGCACATGCAGGCTCACACTCAGTGTTATCAACCACGCGAGGCTGTCGTAGCCTAGAGCCAGCCCACTGAATCAATGAAGCAGCAGCCTCATAATGCAATTTCAGTCACTCACTATATTATTTGTAGTCTTCCGTTGGTTTGGGGATGACGTGGGGCGATCGCCTCAATTTCCCACAAAACCCACCGGAACTCTGGCCCAATGTTCCCATGTTCTTTTTGGGAAACCAGCCATTTCGTCCGTTGCACATGCGAGCGCTTGGGAATCTATTGTTCAATGATCGATGCCGCGAAGGCCCTTGCAGCAAGAGACCTCAAAGAAGGAGCAAACATGACTGGGTTTACCGCAGCAACCTTAACAGTTGATGAGATGTTCCGATCCCAGCGAATGCTTTCCATGTCATCGGCGTTGCTAACCTGTTGCCAGTCGCGACTCATTGCCATCGCAGGTTGCAAGACATGCTGAAGCTGGTCGCGGTCAAGTTTGAGCCTCAAAGGCAGGGCACAAGAGCCCAGCCACACGGGCCATGGTTATGGTTGTTTCGTGCGCTTGACAGGGATAGTTTAGGCAATCACGGTTCCTGACAAGGGATATGTCTATCCGTTCCACAATGCTACAAGAGCCTCCCTTTTCTCACTATTCAGGGCTTGGCATTGCCAGACTTGGCTCCCTTGTTGACTCTTTCCCTGGACTCCTTCATGTTCCCCTGCAACGAGCAAAAAGCAGACTATAATGACACACTCCAAGTCACGGACTAAGCTCGAGGCAAACCCGCAGCCCTCCAAACAACAAGCAGGCAAGCAAGCAATCAACTCGCCAACCAAGCAGACCATGCAAGCAAAGCAAACCATGGCGGCAAAGAAGAGAAGCAAACGCAACAAAGGACAAGCGACTCACAAGCGACCGGATACCACGAACAATTCGCCTCAGTACCCCATCCACCGTACTTGCTGGCATCTAGCATTATCATGCCCTCTGGCCCCCGATTTTCTTCCCGAATCTGTCCGACGTGGGGTTTGGATTTCCCGTTGGGAGGATGGGCAAAGTTGATGAGGGGTTGTGCAATGCGGCTTGCGAATCGTTCTTGGGGTGCCTGGCATTGACGAAGGAAACCAGGGCAGACTCAAGGTCTGATTCTGCTTGCATTCTAAGAATATGTTTATGAGTTATGGGTATGTGGGTATTGGGCATGTCTCAGAACAGAGCCCACTTTGGGATTGAGAATGGCAGCCAAGAGGACACCAACCACCGGGAGGGGTCCCAACCGGTGAGAGGCGCACATGTTGGTTATTTGCTTTAATACGGATAGCCAGGGGTGTTTCAACTGTATCCCTTTTCCAAGGCGGCACAAGGCGCCGCAAGGGTCCAAAAGGCCGAATCTTGGTGCACACAGAGACGTCCACCACATATTTTTCCCTAGAGTCAGATTCAAAGGTACACTCAGACTTACTTGCCTTTTCCAAGAGCCCAGCCAAGCAGTCGGTGTCCAGCCAAGCAGCCGGCCCGGCCTCTCGAACAGGCGCATTCGGAGACGTGAATCAAATGCACAGGAAGCGGCGCTTCTTTTCCAGCTGCGCCGCGCCAGTTTTCCCATCGATTAGCGAACAGGTTGCAACGACAGGCTGTGCCATAAAGAGTTGGCCTTGGCCGACCCTCGACACACCTGCACCCAGAGCTACAAGCTGGGGGCAAAGGTGACTGCGACTTGAGTTGGCAAACAGCAAAGGGTGTCCCACAAGACGGTGCCTTCTTTTGTCGTGCATGGCCGGCATGACCTTCTGACGAGTGCTTCCACCTGATTTGCTAGCAACACATGTTTTACAGGCCGCGAACGACACGATTTTCTGCATGCATATGCAGATGCACGCGAATTCGTGTGACATTTGAAGCTAGGGACAGTGCATAGGCAGGACAGGGGCTGCTTTTGCTCTAAACCCTGCACAGACCTTCAGACCAAGTCAAGCATCGCAGAGAAACTCGTGCGCGCTGGCCCACGGCTGCTGGAATTGCACGGGTGAGGGGAGGCAATGAGCATGTTTACTGGTTGGGACACCCTCAAACATTTGCCAGCGTGGACACAAATCCCCACGGAAAGGACGTCCACCGAGCGGAAGCCTCAATTTGAAGTAGAAGCCATTTGAGCAACCTGCAAGAAATGCCTATGATCGGGGATGTGCATCGAGACGTTGATGTAGCCCGTGGGTTGTCAAAGTCAGCAACTACAACTTCCAGTTTCAAGACGATTTGCAAGTTGCTAGCATTCCTTACATTTACTTCCGGCAGAGGGTGCTATTCGAACATGAAAAGAATCCTTACATTCAACCGCCACGCCCTTCCTGGCTTCGCAGCTGAATGTGATCTGATATGAAGCATCTCAATGTGCCCCACAGACGCGGGCCCTTTCAAACCAGTCCTTCTCAAACCATTTTAGGCGTGCCCAACTCAAGACGCCTCCCCAAGATCTATCCCAGCGAGAAACTAACATAGGCTTATGTTTCTGTCATATCAGTCGGTCGATGGTCTTTTGAATTCATGATCCAATGTGCTGAGACTCATATCCACATAGCAAAGCGGCATGCGATGCGACTGGCATGCCTGGCATGCCTGGCAGCGGGCTGAGCTTGGCATTGCTCTTTTTGGGGTCTGCGTGGCAGGTTCGAAGCGCCCAAGATAATTTCTAGGATGTCTCATGCAGGGAATCCAGGGGCAAGGATCCCTGAAGCAGGATTTGCTCAAAGAGCACCGGGCACAGGATTTTGGTTTGAAGTTGGTCGCTCTCATAGAAGAGCCTGCCGTACCATGCTGAGTCAAAGCGTCAACTTAAGAAAGAATTCGACTCAACGAACGGCAAGGGCGTTCATGGTCATACATGATACCCGTTTTCGAACTGAAGGGTGTATTGTAGCAGGGGCATATCATAGTGTTGCCATCAGAACTGACAATGGTACCATATAGGATGATGATGCTGTCTCTGTCAGGTCCGATTCTGTGTGCGGTGCGGTGTGTATGTGCCCGTGCGCGTGCCTTTGCATTTGTGCGTCTGATGCGCTTAATGTAGATGAGATTCGAGGGTTGCCCAGGTCGAGTGTTCCATAGCTGTGAGCTCATCTTAGGTTCAACATGTTGTGGTTGGCGAGCACCATTCGGGCCCAGGGCAGCTGCCTCCATGACAATAGCACTTCTGTTCCAAGAATTAGTGATCCCAACAGGTTGGATTCCTTGTGGCTCCTTGAGACACACCAAAAGTGGCGCCCTGTTTGGACACACCCATATGGATACAGTCTCATCCCAAAAAGCTTTAAAGACCCATGCCCTATATGCTCATGGGTACTTGAGATGGTTGAGCCGCTGCCAGCTTTGCAATGAGTGCGACCGTGGGCAAACTTGCTAGCAGTCAGCGCAATGGCGGAATTTTCTACGGTTGGGTCATTGTGGCTGTGTGCATCCTGTGCAAGATGTTCAAGATACAGGCCCGCACAAACATCAAGAAGACGGCATGCTGTGAATTGTGAACACATTTTCCTGTGCATGTCCGCGTTTCATGTTTCAGCAGACCACGCTTAAGCAATCCATGAATCATCCAGTGGTCTTCAAGCCGCACAAGCAAAACTATCGTCATGCTTTAAATCCGTGGCTCCCATTCCATTGCCCGGAGACATTTGAATTGCCCTCTGAGCCCACTGTCCCTGTTTTTTTTTGTTTTGTTTGTCTTCCTTGTCCAGCTACACAGCATAGTTTCCTAGGATCTCTGTGATTTGGTTTTGTTTCGGGCGGGTTTTCTTTTCGGTGTTTCTTTATTTTTCTTAGAAAGGGAAGCTGCGCAGGGCCAGAACAATGTGATGTCCTACACGGTGCCCCACCTGCTGGAGGACTTCAACTTGTCCCACTCAGAGCTCGGCGGCCTGTTTTCCGTGGCGACCATGTCCGCCGGACTGGTCCAGCCGTCGCTGGGACGTGCCATGGACCGATTCGGCGCACGTGTGGCTCAGCAGATTGGAGATAATCCAACATGCGTTGATTGTTTGGTGTTGTTGTGTAGTGTTGCATGTGTGTGTGTGTGTGTTCTGCCTGCTTTGTTTGTGAAACTGTGTGATTGCTTGCTTGCTTTGCTTTGCTCTTTGCTCTTTGCTCTTTGCTCTTTGCTCTTTGCTCTTTGCTCTTTGCTCTTTGCTCTTTGCTTTTTGCTTGCTTGCTTGCTTGCTTGCTTGCTTGCTTGCTTGCTTGCTTGCTTGCTTGCTTGCTTGCTTGCTTGCTTGCTTGCTTGCTTGCTTGCTTGCTTGCTTGCTTGCTTGCTTGCTTGCTTGCTTGCTTGCTTGCTTGCTTGCTTGCTTGCTTGCTTGCTTGCTTGCTTGCTTGCTTGCTTGCTTGCTTGCTTGCTTGCTTGCTTGCTTATGTGTTTCTTTGTTTTTAATGGCTTTGGTTGTTTTGTGTTTGTTTGTTTGTTTGTTTGTTTGTTTGTTTGTTTGTTGGTTTGTTTGTTTGTTTGTTTGTTTGTTTGTTTGGTTTGCTTGTTTGTTTGTTTGTTTTGTTTGTTGGTTTGTTTGTTTGTTGGTTTGTTTGTTTGTTTGTTTGTTCGCTTGGTTGCTTGGTGCGTTGCTTGCTTCTTTTTGGGGGGATATGTACGTGTATAGTCGTGTAGGTTAGTTTTCCTTTGACATCAGCTAACAATCACAGGTGTTTCCAGTTTATTTGGTTGGAAGGAAGTTTTTGAACCTAGGCTAAGGGCCCCCCCCATCCGGAACATGCTGCCGTTGTGGTTTTTGTGGCCTGGACATGCCCAACATAGGTCGAATGCTGTTTCAGCGACGCGACCAGACTCTGGTCTCCTTCAACAACCAGACTTCCGGTAACCCTACGAAACCACCCCTAACCTCCGAACTCACCGGATCCAAGCCACCAATTGAAGGGAAGCTGAAGACTGGGGTGTCCTTCCATTTAGATTTAGGCAACACTGGTTGAATCCCAGGCTACAAGGATGACCCGACCGTGCTCCCAGAGTGACCTGTGTGCCAAACTAGGCGGTTTCCCCTCCTAAATGCCGGTTCTCCGTTTGGTTTCCCAAGAATCTGAGCGCAAGGTGTGCATTCCCGCCTTGCAGCTGGGCATTGCTTTTACTTTGCTGGGCTTCGGGGCTTGGAGGCGGCCATCTGACAAGCTGGTGCTCTACCTCCAGACACTTGGCGCCGGCCTTTTCAGTTCCCAGTGATTCCCCTTGGCGTGTCCCTTGGGTTTGCCTATTTGGAATGTCCTGTATTTGGGTTTCCCTTTTTGAGTTTCTTGGGTGTCCCTGTTAATAATAGGCTGCTGCTGCTGGTTTTCCTTCTGGGTTCCTTGTTTTCTTATTTAAGGTTCTTGGCATGGGTTTTTGCGTTGCGAATCTGTGGTTCAGTTTGTTTGTTTTCTGGCTTCAAGTACATCAAGGGTTGGACTGTCAGCTCCTTTTCGGCTTCACCCAATATCGAAATGGGTTTCTTTGGATGTTTGTTTGGTGTTCTGTGCCAAAGACAAGCCTATTTTGCCACGGAACTCAACATTGGGGAGCAACCTCGCAAATTCCCCTTTCCGAACCTTCGAAGATTGGCGGCTCATTGGAACCCAACAAATCCATGAGCTTTTTGTGGACTAGGTTCGATCTGAAGCAGAGTTGCTCCGAACCTCAAAACAAGGACCAAGCTACAAGGGTAACAAATTGGATTGGGTTCGTTTTCCCCTTCACCAGGGCCCAATTTCTACCCCGATTGATTCGGTCGAAGGATCATTTGCATTTTCTTCTTCCTGCGCATGCTGAGCATTGGCGCCGGGGAGACCTTTCCGAACGCAGCGGTACAGCAATGGTTCCGCCGTAAGCGGGGCCGAGCGGTTGGGGTGGTCTTCACCTTCCAATGGCTGGGCAATGGGCTGATTGGACTGGCGGTGTCCGCAGTGGTGAGGATGGGCATAAGACGAGCTTACCGTGTTGTGGGGGCGGGGCTTCTCATGTTTCCGGCTTGGGAGTGGTTGTCATTGCTGAGATATATAATGTAATATATATATATATATGGGTTTGTCCTTTTTTGGTGTGTTGAGTTGCTTCATAAGGCAGAAGGTGGGACCTCCCCGAATCATACCCCCGAATCATACCCCCGAATCATACCCCGAATCATACTCCCGAATCATACCCCTTAAAACGTATGCTGCAAGATGCTACTGTTCTTCTACCGCTTTGTGTGGTTCACTGTCTCCACAACAACCACCACCAGCGCTACCCAATACTACCACTACCACTGCCACTGCCACTACTACTACTACTACTACTACTACGACTACTACGTTTATTACTACTACTACTACTACTACTACTACTACTACTACTACTTCTGCTACTACTATTCCCGCTTCTGCTGCTGCTGCTGCTGCTACTACTCACTACTACCACATACATCATTCTGAGTCTGTAATCAGTGCCGTTTTGCACCTAGCCGAATCATGCCCGCGAATCATACCCGAATCATACCCGGACAATGAGCTTCCCCTGCCAAGGCTAGTGCTAAGTCTTCTTCACAGCGTCCGCACCACTACAGCCGCTGCTGCTTATGCTACAGCTGCTACCACTACTTCTGCAACTGCTACTACTACTACTACTCTTACCACTACTACTGCTACTACTACTACCACTACTACTACTACCACAGCTACTACGAGTTTGTAAGCAGTGCCGTTTTGCACCTAGCCGAATCATACCCGCGAATCATACCCGAATCATACCCGCGCAATGAACTTGCCTTGCCAAGGCCGGCGCCAAGTCTTTTCAAAGCTTCCGCGCCACTACAGTCGCTGCTTCTACTGTTACTACTACTACTACTACTACTTCTACTACTACTACTACTACTACGACTACTAGTACTACTACTACTACTACTTCTACTACTACTACTACTACTACTACTACTACTGCTAGGACTACTGCTGCTACTATTTACTACTGCTACTACTCCTACAACAACAACAACAACTACTACTATTACTACTACTACTAGTACTACTAATAACTACTACTACTACTACGACTACTACCTTTGTTACTACTACTACTACTACTACTACTACTACTACTACTACTACTACTACTACTACTACTACTACTATTGTTACTACTACAATATTACTACTAGTACTACTACTTCGGCGACTACTGCTACTACTACTACTGCTGCTGCTGCTTCCGCGAATCATACCCCCGAATCATACCCCGAATCATACCCGCGAATCATACCTGCGAATCATACCCCGTACTCAAACCTTCCTGCCCGGCCACCCTAAAAAAATACAAGCCCATATATAGTTAATTTCTGCTTCGACCCGCAAATTCCTAAGCTCTTCTGAACATAGGCAATATTTTCAACAGGTGCATGGCTTGTTGGAAGCGTGGAGCCAGGAGATATAGTTGGCACGCAGCTGCCTTCGCTGGCTCCGGCGTCAACCTGATGCTGGCGCCTTTGTCAGCCCTGTTGCTGAGGCGCAGCCCTGAGGTGTGCGGGCTATTGCCTGATGGAGTTGATGATGAGGAGGAGGTCAATCTCAAGGCTGCCAGTCCCGAGGACAGTGGCTTGCTCCGAGCTTGAAAAGTTACAGCTCGAACCTTTGCGGCCTCTAAGAGTAGCTTTTCAGGCACCAACTTCCCATTGCGAAAAAGTCCCAAAGAGAGCAACCCTGAGGAGACCTCCAAGGAAGATGCTGCTAGGGCACCTTCCTTTGAGGTCCGAAAGCTCTGGCCGCACCTGCTGTTCTCCTTCTTTTATGCAGTCATGTACGGCGGTTCTGATTTCTACATGGTGGAAATGGTGGCAGAGGCCTCCGGAAACGCCAAAGAGATCTTGGTGTCCTGGCACATTTTCTGGCCCTTTGCCCTCACAAACGCATTGGCGGTGCCTTCGGTTGGGGAGCTGATGCTTGGTCCAGTAGCACCCATTTCCCTCGTGCAGTTTCATTTTAAGCATACATCAAGCAATGAAGTTTGCAAGTGGGGGTTGTTCTTGTTGGGATTCCCTTTTTGCAAGGCTGCACAGGATGGCAGATTTGCAAAATGGACCGGGCATTGTTAGACACAAGTTTCCAAGCCACCTAGGATGGACAAAGTTCAAAGCAAGCGTCTTCCGATGCTCCTGCTTGCCATCGCTGCTCTCCTGACGGCCGTGGCAACAGTGGGGCTGACCTGCGTGACCAGCCGCTCGAACGCCGTCCGGGAGCCCGGCCTGTGTGCGAAAGTCGCCCGGTTCGGCAACACGAAAGGCCCGACTCAGGAACAAAGGAAAATCCGGTTTAGGAACTGCCAAGGCCGATTCGGCAATTCAGACAATTAAATACTGACCTGCTTTAGCAGCTAGAAAACAGACACTCTATTTTTGCACAATTACTCTCCAGGGGGAGAGATGAGAGGGCTTATGTTAAGCTTCTTTGTGAAGTATGAGGTATGTTAAGCTTCGGGCCTTTAGGGTTGACTGGGGTGCGGGAATGGGAGGAATGTTGAGCTCCGGGCTGCAGCTGCAACAAAAGCCTTTGGGTGGCTGGGCTGGGGGGCTTTTTTGGGGGATGTTGGGCCAACTGCGACAGAGCAGCGCTCTTGGGCTGGATGGGATGGGGGTCGGGGGTGTTGAAGCTTCTGGCCAACTGCAACACAACAGGTACTCCTGGGGTGGCTGGGGGGGCGGGGGAGCTTCTGGCCAAATGGCGGCACAACAAGTAGCGTTTGGGGTGGATGGGGTGGGGTGGCTGGGGTGGGGAGTTGTGGGGATGTTAAGCTTCGGGTCAATTACGAGCACCGCAAGTTCTTCGATGTGAAGCTTCAGGTCAAGTGCCAAGACAAGAGAGCTTGCAGTCAGTGGGGTGGAGATGAGCAAATTTTAGGCCAGCTACACCAGGGGGAGGTGACTTCCTCCCCGAACAAAGGCTTTAAATTTAGGAATGATCCGGGTTTTGCTCACAACATCACACTTGCATACGCGTTGGCAATATGCCAAGAGTGACGAACCCTATCTTCTTCCCGAAGGTTCTTTAATTTGTTTGGCTGGCGATGCCCAACTTGTCAATTACCCGGGCTTCGTCTTTTGAGCTTGCAGAGATGCAGCTTTGTGTCGGAGGATAATCTGAGTGATGAGCCTTGCTTGTCACCTAGTCAACATTGTTGGGAAACGGTAGGTTGAGGCTTTTTAGTTTGTGAATAGTTGTGTGTTTCTGAAGAAGCGTTTGTTTTTAGTTTCTGAATAAAAACCTTACAGACCTTTGTTGCCACAGAACATCATTCTTCAGAGTAAAACCAAATGGATGATAAACGAGAAACCAACAGGGCACCAATGCAAGACCGAAGGGCCCAGTTCGCTATTGCGGAAAGGTCTTGTATGGCGTGGTCCGGGGCTTCTCTTCCGGCATCTTCCAGTCCCTGCTGACGGCGGGCCTGGCTTTTGCAGCCGCGGGGGTGCCTCGAGAAGAGATCGGCCGAGTGCTGGGCTTCAATCAACTTACCACCGTAGTGGGCACGGGCACCTGGGCAAAAGGACGGACAGCCAATTGAGTTGAGCGCCCGAAACCTCGAAACCTCGGTTCATGGGGCTTATAGTACTGTTTGACATTAAAGATGGTGGGGGGGGGGTGGGTCAGAAAAGCAGTTGGACATTGTGGATGGCGCTTGTGGTAAGCCAGGTGTCACATGTTTTTGTTGTGTGTTCTATGACGATATGGGGCAACTGTGCTTATTCCTGAGCCAACAGTTTCCAGTGAGTTGAGTTCACTCAGGCGTGGGCCCATGCTTCTACGGCTTTTGTCGTGACCTTTTCGGTGCCTTCCAGGGTGCCCTGCTGCTAACGGCGCTGCCTCCCTTGGCGCTGAGCCTCTACTTCGGGTGCCAGGCCCGCAAGGCGATTCCTCCGGCGGATGCCGACGCCGGCGAACAGGCCGGACTGGAGCCCGAGGTCTTTGGCCTGGAATCGGAGGCGTGACAAAAAAGGAGCCGAGCGGCAGGCCTTTTTTTTCGCGTTTGCAGGGCAGGGCTCAAGATTTTGCGTCAACCCCCCCCTTTCTAGCCGTTCGGTTTTCTGGCAGTGGCAATCCTGTTGCCTTTTTATCCGCTGGCTTACTTGGCATTAAACTCGTTAACTTTGTGAACAAGAATGGATGCGGTCATGCTGCTACTGAGAGAAGGTGAGAGTACTGCGATTTAAGCAAAGAGCGACTCATGCGATTGCCTTTTACTGGTGTGCTTTCTCATTTGAGCAGCTGTTTGTAGATGCGCTTACGTGTGTTGTTGAGAGGTCTGCTGTGGTGTGCACTTTTGGGCAAAGTTTAACTCCAGGATGGATGTGTTGGGTTTGACGGTGGTCGCGCACCTGCACATTGACTTGCAGCTTGCGGCCGCTGACAGTTCTAGCCACTTCAAAAAGTCAACGGTTTGGGCTATGGTTCCGACAAGATGGGGCCGCAGAGTTTGCCAGCTGATCCGCTGAAGCACTGTCACTATCCACCCAGCTGGTGGCACCTTGAGGTTCCTTGGGTGTTGAGTTTCCTCAAAACCCAACTGAGCCATTGTCAGGTCTTGCCGCTGGCCGCCAGTGTTTTCGTGGCCCCCACTTTCCAGGGTGAGGGAAGTGCAGCCCGGGCCCCAAACCATGTGGTGGGACATGGGTAAACGGTCTACCTTGGGTCTTCACTGGTTTCAGTTTGGTTCCAATGATTCACCAGGGCCATGTGTTTGTTCACAAGGAAAGCTAGGAAAAAGTCACCTGAACTGGCTGGCACCAACCATTTATGATGTTTGCTTCATCCACAAGTTGTTCACTTGCACCACCGCTTCACCATGACATTGGCGCTTTTAACATCATGTTTGTTCACGATGTATATTTCGCCGGTACTGCAAGTCAACTTGTCAGACATGTGGGATACACATGCCAGAAGACTTAGTTGCCAACCCAATCCAGAACCTGCAGCCATTGGCGTTTGGCTGGGGCTTGACGAGGTTTCCAGTCTTGGGTACGGTTCTGTTGAGGAGGTCAACGTAGGGGAGACATGGATTTACCCCAAACAGAGCAGTCTTACCTAAGCACGAAAATCACCCAGTGACCCAGCAACGCCTACTTGCTTGCTTACAGTCAACAATCTCATGGACATGTCTATATAGAGGTTTGTTGGCGATGCGGAAGCAAAGCAGCCATTCAGCTGCGACTTCTCAGAGATCTCAAGCTTCCGCTTCACTCATTGCACATGTCCAACCTGCTTTCACTGGTTTATGGCCTTTAAAAGGAAGATTCCTGGTCGGTTCCTGGGGAGCTGGGCTGGGCGTTGGCAATGAGTTCAGCTTGTCAAGGCGCCGGCGGTGTTCGGCTTTACAACCTCCAGCCAGGATGGCCTGCCAGGGGAGTCGAAAAGGGATTTGCCAGGGAAGGTGATTATCATTGGCTTCATGTCTAGTGGTTGGGATACAGACAAAACATGAGGCTGTTCCGGTGTTTCCGTTGGCCGGAAGCCGTCTCGAGATGAGGAGCAGAGGTTTGCGCTTGTTCTTTTTTGCCAACTACAGGGGACCCAAGAGTGGTTGCTCACTCCGCCACGAGTTGTTGCTTTTAAGGGTGCCTTGCTTGTTTGTGTTTCAATGGGAAACCACACAGAAAGGAAAGCCACCAATTTTGGGGGTCCCTTCAAACACGACGCACCCTATTACTCGCAGTCCAAGGATAGAATCCCAAATCAGGAGCCCCAAAGGTGACCTTTTGTCAGCCTGGTCGACGGGAGGAGATCTTTTCAAGGACCCTTGACAACAATTCAGAAAGAAGCAGAAGGGAGCAAGGACCTTCCTGTGCTTGACGGAAGGTTGGTCAGCAAGGATGGAGCCAGTAGCGCATGTTGTCCATGTGCACAGCTCCCTTCCTTCTGCTGCGATTTGGCAGATGAGTGCCAGGGAAACTGATTTGGTCCAGCAACGATACCAAGGAGAGACGCTGCATGATGCGTTCTGACATCCATCAGAGAACGTAGCAAGCACCTTCCAAACGATGGGGTCGACACGGACAACAGAAGAACAGTGCAAATACCTGTCCAACGATCAACGTGTGATATCATTTGCGATAGCAAGCAGCAAGAACCACAACACCACCGTGCGAGCACGTCAAAACAAAGCAGCAAAGGTAAGCAAAGCAAGCAAGTAGCAGGCAGCCGAGGGCAGTCGAGCAGAAGGCTTGCAGTAGGTGGGCTGTCGGGCGGGCAGGCAAGTGCAAGCAGGCAAGAGCAAGGGCAAGAGTGTGAGGAAATTCACGCAAGGCAAAGGGAATAAAATCTACCACACGCAATTGCAAACAGAAGAAAACATTGGGTGTGGTTTGGTTTGGAGTGGACGTTTGAGAAGCTTCTCCCAAATTGACCATCTTCAAAGAAGTGGAAGTGTGTGTCATTTCTTGGAGTGTGTTGGGATTGATGATTACCAAGTGGACATGGGCTTCTTTGCAACTGAGGGACCCCCAAAATGCATGATTTTCCTTTTGTTTCCCTTTAGAGCAACCCGTTAGAGTACAATATCACACCCATTTGATCCAGTCTAGTTGTTTCAGAGCGAGGACTTCTTCCAGCGGTTCCTGCTGGAGCTTAGGACCGGATCTTTGGGATCTTGGATGAATATGTTAGATCTTCAGATTCGCCAGCTGTGAGCTGGCTTTCTGGGGCGACCGAAGATCTCCGTTGTCGCATCCCTGTCAGCGCTTGGCGGCCAGCTGGCTCGGCAAGAATTCCTCGCGAGCGAGGCATTTCAGAATTTCATACTTTCTTGGGCTACGGGGTGGGTATTGCACATGGGGCTTCTTTCATGCATGTCCTGTGGTTTCCCTTGACAAAAAAGGAACATCGGAAAATATTTTGCCGCTTCAGTAGTGGGGGTAGGGCGGACACGGGATGATAGGATCGTCTTCTTACTCGACGACCTTCAGCCCAGCAGCGCCATCTCGGAGGTGGAGACTTGCCATGATCTCCTGGCCGAGGCGACGAGACGAGGGACAGGACTAGGGAACTGGGTCCCGAACCCATCGGTTAAGGTACGTACCAGGTACTTAAAGGGGCGATCGGGTGCTTAGCAAGTGAAAAGTAAGCCCGGTTATAACGCACTTAGGAGACTTAGAACCATGATAAGTGAGTTATAAAGTTATAACCATGGTTAGTACCCACTTACTAAGTACCTTGGGACCTTGCACTTTTAAGTACCTTGACCGGGTACCCAAAGTTGATGGGGCCTGTTTCAAATCTGTCTGCTTGAAAATCATGTTTATTATCGTTATGCTAGATGGTGGTGTCCCTTGTAGTGGTGTTCCACTACGACGTACGATCAGGATTAGGGACCCCCCAACTTGAACAACCTGAGGGCATCCTTTGTTTAGTCGTTTTTAAGGGCCCGGTACCCTATGTGTAGACAGCCCCAAATTGGCGATCAAAATGAGCTCCGGACCCTGAGAGGGCTGTTGGTGGATTCACAAGAGCATGTTTGACACCGTTTTGAACCTGACCTGGGCGTCATTTCGTGCTTCATTGGCAGTTCGGGTCCAACGTGATGGTTGCATGGGACGCATGCATTTGGCCCCATGTCAGCGATGTCAAGCATTTGAAGTTGACCTTGTGTACGTGTCATCGACGCGAAGAGATTGACACAGTGATGGTTGTGGGATCAATTCTGAAAGCCGATACCGTGACCAAGATAGGCCTGCCGCGGTTTCATACATGTGTGTGTGCAGATTCTGGCCACTTTAGTGGCAGAAATGCTACTGAGCGCGAAGCGATTCCGCAAAGTCGATGCCAATCCTCATTGTATCCTCCGTGCAAATGACAACGAGCTTGCCTGCGGGCAAACACACTTATGGTGAAGAGCCTTTACTTAGGGGGTTGGCCTATGTTAGCCTGCTTCAAGCTTTCAGCTTGTTTGTCGTTTCAGTGGCGTTGCTTTAGAAAACATGTGTACTGTAGAGGTGGGCACATCAAGACAAAAGGTAGCAGGTCACCACACTGCCTCCACGGAAGGTTTGTGGAAGGTTTGTTTCCCGCGGAAGCTCACGGAAGGGACATGGTTGATTTGCTCTTTCCTGATTCCAGAATTCCATTTGCTCTTTCCAGAATTTCTAGCAAATCCTGCACACGAATTCCTTCGCGGAAGCTGCCTTCCTCATGTTCCAGAAACCACTTGCTCGCGAAAGGCGCGCGGAAGCAGTTGTATAGAAGCATGTTGGCGGAGGAACCCTTCACATCGCGGAGGCAATGTGCGGAAGGTTTCGCGGAAGGGGCCCATATGCCCGTTTCAAGGGAAGCAACACTCATTTGCCCGAGGCCAGTGACAACTTCCCGCCCCCGCTGAGCTGCTACAGCCGCGGCCTGAGGTGTCTCAAATCGATTTGCCGGGCATGCGGCGCGGCAAGTGGCATTGGGAAGGCAGGAAATATGATTGGGGGTGAAGCAACCTTCTCCACCCCAGAGGCGCTGCTGCTTTTTGCATGGCACTACCCGGAGGGTGCGGGGAAGGGGGTTAGGGTTGAAGCGTACTGCACACACTCGCACGCTTTCCAATCACTGTCGGCGCTGCTAGATTGCATATCATTCCGGAGCATTTGTTGAACAGCATCCACAAACGTTCCTGGCAACTTGACCAGAATGCTGTTTAATTTTTGCAGCCCGTCTAACCCATCATTTGAATCACTTGCTTGTGCAGATGAGCTGGCATGCAGACGCTCAAACTGCGGAGTGGCCGGAAATCGTAAGCTGAGCGACCCATGTTTCGCACTTTTGCATCAGCCCAGGTCGCGACTTCAATTCCACCGCCTTTGCCTCGGATTCAACCGGCCTGACCTGTTCACCCTGGCTTGGATTTCCGGCCGTGTTGCCGTTCGTTCTTGAATTGCCACCTGTCTCATCTGCAAATTCCCAGAGATCTCATGCACACGCCCAGATGGCGCAAGCCGTTCCTGTCCCATGCCGAGGCCAATGAGTCGGGTGTCTTTGGCATGCACTTTGGCCAGCGCACGCTGCAGCCAGGGCTTGAGTACAGGCGGGCCTTTGACTTTCCTTGAAGGTCCCAGCTTTGAAGCCATCGCTTGGTCAATACATTGTTACCTTGATTGGGAATCTCCTCTTTGTGTCACTGGGTGTTTGCTGCTGGTTCTGTGGAACTGATGTTGTAACTTGGGTTGTATCACGGCAGGGAACCGGCACAGCTCAAAGCCATCTTTTGGAAGGCCATTGCCTTTGTGCTTGTACAGCATTGATGTCACACACCATGGCACCAGGTACTCTTCATCTTGCACCCGGATACGAGTGTTTTCTACTATAGTGACTGAATATGTTGAGCAGGTTTACTACCTTGGTTGTCCCATGCCTTTTCATACTGTTCCTCCAGCATAAGCCAAATAGGTTTTCCTGTTGAGAAAATGCTCCGCACCTTCCCTGTCCAGATCAACAGCCACTTCATTCAACAGTGAGATCCTTCAGCGGATGTTGAGACCCACTCCCCTCAGCGAGTATGTAGGGATTTGTTTGATTGAACCAGGGTCAGACTTTGCATTATACAATGTTTCTCAAAAGCTCTGTATAGCTGACTGGTGCCTGCAAACCCTACAGGCCTACACGTGTGCAGGTAGAACACACACGCACACAGAGTAGTGTAATCATACTTGACATGAATCGACATGCTTTCGTGGAGCCTTTGGGCTGCAATGCGCTGGCCGGCAGGTTTGTGGTGCCCAGGCTGATCTTCTTGAAGAGTGGGCCTGGTGAAGCATTCCAGTGGCGCCTTTGGCTATATTGTGCGCCTTTTCTTTGAGAAGTCTGCTGGGAGCGATGCGTGTGTGTCTGTGTGCTGCCCGCAGGTGCAGGAGTTCGCTTGCTTGTCATTGGATCCATGGAGCGAAGTGATGTGGGTGCACACCATTTAAATGGATTTGTTCATCTGAAATCAGCCGCTGGCCCCACTTTGCTGTATTCACCTGGAGCTAAGCACCTCCTCTGCGGGGAGGGCGGGCTTTCAGCCTGAGGCGCTTTGAATTCTGGCTGGAGGGGGCGCTGATGGAATCTGCCCGAAGCCCAAATCTGAGAGGCTGTACCAGGGAGTCCAATCAGCTGGAGCTGTGGACGGATGCCTCTTAATGGACAGGGCTAGTTCGGGCTAGTCTCAATCACTCCTATTTTGGAAGCAACTGCAAGCTGGTCTTTGTTGGTTGGTGGAGATGTTTCTTTCAGGCATGATCTTATTCTCCAGCCACAACTCCCCAAGCCAGGCCGCAAAGCAAGAAGCCGGGCTGCTAGTACCAGGAAGTGATCGCATGGATCAAGGGACCACTAAATGTTCCAGACCTCATGGCGTACATTCTTGTTTGAATGGTACACATGCCCCAATTCCCCCCTATATTCATGTTCTGCGGTGAGCACAATGGCTGCCCAAACTGAGGGACTTTTTGAAGACCCGCTGCACTTGGTGACGCCTTTGAAGGTGTCCTGCTATGGGGTAGTGAGTCTGGCAACGAAAGGCTATCACCAACCTCACAGAGCCGGTGCTGCCCAACATCAACACCCTCACCGCCTCGGCCAGAGGCTCAGACGAAGTCAACCGGGTTCGATACCCCAAACAGTTGTTTTCCCAACATCGCTCCCTTTGTTGGGTGCGAACCTTTTCTAGGGGTCCACCATTTTCGCGTGAACGTGTTTGCTTTCAGTCGTGAGGCATTGAGTCTTCCCATTGGGCATGTTCACGTCGAACGCTGCATTCACTAGGGACCTGCAATGAGGCAGTGCAAGATTCAAACAAAGGTACCCTGCTTGACTTATGAAGCCATTTCAGCATGTCCAAAAATGGGGGGGGGGGTCCTCGCCCAAACCCTCCTTTTTTGAGAGACTATTTGACACAATTCATGGTTGGGGTTCCCTTCTTTTTGACACGCCCACACAAATTGAAGTTTATGGCCGAGAAGTGGGCTGGCGAAAGAGACTTCCCTGCGATCCGCTGAGGATGCCGGTGCATCGCCTGTGGAGGCTGGGTTCTCTGGGGAGCTGATCTCCTGGGTCATGGGCCACTTCATTGGCCACTCGGCTTCATGTCATCACAAGGCACCCGTGCCTCATCATGGCTCATGTATTCACATACGCAAGGATGGCTATGGTAGGTTGAACGTCTAATTTTACATGTTTGGCTGTTGCGTGTTTTTTTTTTTTTAGGTGTACTTTCAATGTGACGCCTAAGGTGTGTCTTTCCGCGAACTGCTGTGGACTTGTTTACCCCCAGCACACAGCCTAAGCTGACTGCCTGTTGGACTAGGTGTCCCCTTCTTGTTTGGGCAAAGGCCAGCACAAATTAAGGGAGGAGATTGTCCCAATGACAATGACGTACAATGACTCTTGAAAGGCCATGAGGTGACACTCTGGTCCGGTCCGCAAAGGGGGCAGGACTCATTTGGGTGTCCGCTTTGGAGGTTACCCGGTTTTTGTGGCTCCCAATACTTGTGTAAAGCGACTCTTTTTCACCACGTTATTTGGTGATTCCCCCTGTGGCGTGTCTTTCAAGCACAAAGAAAAGGACAAAATATTGTCGACCCGGATTAATCGCTTCCCTCTTAAATTGGGACAGCCCGCATTCATCAATGAGGGGTTCACCAATCATTGGCTGGTCTTTGGTGTGACCAAGTCACACCAAGGCGACCTTTTGGCGATAAATGACATTCGATGGGGATCGCTTCTGCTTGGGAAGAGAAACCCAGAATCCCACATGGTACCCAGACACTGCCTTTTGCCCCCCCCCCCCCAGTATAAGTACAGGTGCACACACGTACATATTATTATTACAATGTATATATATATATATACATACATGCATACATAATTTTATAGGTATAGGTCACATGTGCACGCCTGTATCTCGGACTCCCGTGTCAAGTTTCGAAACCTGTATAAACCTGTGAAGCTCTTCTCAGTCCTTCCGCGTGCGCGGCGGCACGGAGCTAAGCCCGGGAGAACCACGGAGGCTGCTGCTGCCGGGGAGCACGGCTTCCGAGTCCACTCGGGTGTCTTAATGGTTTCCCTTGAAAGTCATCCCAACAAGGGTCCCTCGGAAATGGCAATCCCTTTTAAGGTTCAAGCAACTCATCAAAAACCAGATTCATCAATATGGTGGATTGGCACGTCTTGTTTTTTGTTTTTCTCGAAAAAGATGAATGCTTGTGATTCAAATGGGACCAACCAGCGGTTCAACACTCGTCTCCCGGCCTTTGCCCTTTTTCCCTTAGCGCACGGCCCGGCACAAGTCTACCGGGCATGTCCGTTTCGACGACTGATGGTGACCGGCGCTTTACTGTATTGATGCTGGGGGTGTGTTAGTTGAATGTCAACTCCACAAAGGTTGTGAAGTGACAACCATCGCACCTAGGAGAACAGCGACAAGTTCCCCTGTGGTGGGGGGATGATATACTGAGTGGATTGAACACCTAAGTACGTGTTGTTGGCGTTTTGCATGTGTTGGTTTGTCTGGCGTCTGTGGACATATCCCTGGCCAAGCTGCCCATGTCGTAGAACTTGTTTGTAACTGTTCAATTGTTGGTCCTCTTGCTGGGCACGTCAAGCAACTGTCTTACTGACTTCCAAGGCTGCTTGGAAATATCGACCGCGGATCGATCAATCAATTAATAAATCAACAAATCAGTCAGTCAGTCAGTCAGTCAGTCAGTCAGTCAGTCAGTCAGTCAGTCAGTCAGTCAGTCAGTCAGTCAGTCAGTCAGTCAGTCAGTCAGTCAGTCAGTCAGTCAGTCAGTCAGTCAGTCAGTCAGTCAGTCAGTCAGTCAGTCAGTCAGTCAGTCAGTCAGTCAGTCAGTCAGTCAGTCAGTCAGTCAGTCAGAATGAATGAATGAATGAATGAATGAATGAATGAATGAATCAATCAATCAATCAATCAAACAATCAATCAATCAATCAATCAATCAATCAATCAAAACAATGAAGTCAATCAACTCAATCAAATCAACCAAATAAATTAATTCAATCAAATCAATCAAATCAATTCAATCAAATCAACCAATTCAATCAAATCAATCAAATCAATCAACTCAATCAACTCCATCAAATCAATCAATTCAATCAATCAATGAATCAATGAATCAAGTATACAATGAATCAATGATACAATGAATCAATGAATGAATCAATGAATGACTGAATGACATGAATGAATGAATGAATGAATGAATGAATGAATGAATGAATGAATGAATGAATGAATGAATGAATGAATGAATGAATGAATGAATGAATGAATGAATGAATGAATGAATGAATGAATGAATGAATGAATGAATGAATGATGAATGAATGAATGAATGAATGCATGAATGCATGCATGCATGCATCAATCAATCAATCAATCAATCAATCAATCAATCAATCAATCAATCAATCAATCAATCAATCAATCAATCAATCAATCAATCAATCAATCAGAAGCATATCATTCAATCACTCAATCAATCAATCAATCAATCAATCAATCAATCAATCAACCAATCAATGAAGCAACCAACCAACCGAACCCATCCCTTGCCATCCCATCCCGTCTCATCGGTCGGTCGCTCGGTCGGTCGGTCAGTCAATCAATCAATCAGTCAATCAATCAATCAATCAATCAATCAATCAATCAATCAATCAGCCCCGATCAATAATCAGCCAGTGTTCTCACCCCCCCCCCCCACCCCCCCCACCCCGCCCACCCCCCCCACCCCCCCCCTGCCCCACCCACCCCGGGCCCCACAAAATAAAACTGTTGAAATTGTCCGCTTTTTTGGCGAACAGCCTCAAAAGTATTTGGTGGACATGACACCCGATTTCAAACTGATACGTAAATGATGTCCACCAAAGAATCCCCAGTTGAAAATCATACCCAGACGGAGCAGAATCAAAGGTCCTCATTGCCCCCTGTGCAGTTGAACCCACACCCGGCCTCTCTCGTCCAGATCTCATGCCAAGGTCTTTGCGGCTGAATGCCAGCTACCCGCTTCCAAGCACTCCGGCCGGGGTTGCAAAATGGGTTGCTGGTCTAACCCGGGAACCTGTGGATCGCTTTTGACAGGAACTCCAAAAGGACACCAATCAATTGTTTTGGGGTCTCGAGGTTTGAAAAATGAGTAAACAGTCGTCTGGGGTTTCCTGCCCTGCAATTCTTTTGGGGTGGTTTCCTGGAGTGTGAATCTAGGCAGGTGGACCCAGGGTGGACCCACACAAACAATTCTCGGGCAACCTGCATCACTGGATCACCTATCGCTTTACTCCATTGGCGGGTGTCTTAAGAGGGGCCCGCGAAAAATGGTGCCAAGAAGAGATAGCCTTAAACAAGATGTCTTATTTTCATTGGTCCACCGCATGCCCCCACATGTGATCTCTCACAATGTCGCCTTTTGATGTGCACGGGCTCACCAAAAGCGCCCGGAATGGGCAAACTTTCGTCCTAAGGGCCAGGAACCTTCGCAGCCACTTTGACCCTTTGCAGCAAAGTCGATCCTTTCTGGGTGCCAAGAGGCTGTGCGAGCTCTGCTACGGGATTTCGGATTTCGGATTTCGGCCGGAACGGGCCCCGTAGGCCATGAAGCTGGTAGTGGCGCTGCACCCTTTGCTACTTTGGGATCAGAACGGAGCTGTGGGAGCCCCGAAAGGGCGGGGAACAGGGGAGGCACGGAGGGAGGAAAATTTCAGCAGCAGCCTACAGCATTTGGACTTTTTTGTTGGGATTCCTGAGATACCAGAGGAAAGCTTTGTTTGCTGAGAACTTTGGAGATTAAGCAGCATAAGTGTTTCCGTCTTGGGGGCCTTTTCTGAGAAGGGGATCGTGAAGGGAAGTCATGCATGAAGCAGTCGGAAGTAATGCCTAAACCGATGAAGCAGTTGCAAGGTGGAAATGACCTGCTGTGTTTGGTGGGGCCAACTGGCTCAGCATGCCAGCAGATGCAAACCCAGCCAGATATTTGCAAGCCACGCCGTCGACTTCCTTGGTTCGTTCAAAGCCAACCAACTGCGCAAAAGGTGTCAAAAGCGATTGTCGAGACTTCATGGCGGAACAAAGAAGCTAAATAACGCAAAAGGCCTACAGAGAGACAAGTGTAATGGGCCTCATTGGCCTCATGCAATGCCTTACAAGGCCTCTTACAAGGCTTCGCAAGGACTCTTGCAAGACCTTACAAGGACTCTTATACAAGGAGACAAGCGTTGTTTTTTGGAGCAATCAGGCACCTGGTTGCGCTAGATTTGGCACGCGTGTTTTTTTTTTTTTTTTTTTTTTTTTTTTTTTTTTTTTTCGCTGGTGCGCGCTCTCGATAGTCTACTTTCTTAAACTTTGATGTTTACATCCAGTCTGGAATGCTGTTTTGGAACGTGACCCGACTAGGTTCAAACTTGCCTTTGCCTCAACAGTTCCCCTTCACCTCCTCGTTTGTCGCCCTTGCCGCCCTAGTGTAGGGTTTATAAACGTATGCATGTTGCTTTTGTTGGGGGGAAAGGTTCTCCCAATGGCCTTTGGGTGGATGTCATGTCGACGACTTATTTTATTGATTTATAGCGACAGCTCTTGTTCTTGAGCACGTGTGTACAGAAAGACTTCTCAAGTCCGGGCTCCGATGCGGCGAACCCAGGGCCCTTTTGGGGCGGGGGGGTTTTGAATGCTTTCAAACCCACGCCAAAGGCATGCACCATAGAGAGCGCCACGTCGGCAACCTGTGAATTCGGACGCTCGGACCTCGGATGCGCAGGGGCGGTTCCGTTTGGTGCGGTGGTTTGGATTGATGGTTCGGCAGGTTGATCAGCAAACTGCTCCAACTACGGACACTGCATCAAAGCCATGGATTCCGAGAGCGTTTTTAGAAGGTTGGAGGGTACAGCATGCCGCCTTGTTCACCAGGCTTGACACATGGCTCATATGGGCCAAATGACTATGAACGTGTGGCTTCCACGATCTGACTGGTGTTAAGGTAGACGACCCCATTGCTTTTTCTTCAGGAACTTATAGTAGATCCGTGGCAAGCCTGCCTGGATCGAGGCCTTCTGCCCTTCTTGGGGTACAATCTCCTGACCATTTCTGTGGGGGCCCAGGCGCGTGCACGCGGAAGTTCTTCCCAGCCCCATACGAGGGGGTTTCCTCATATTACACAATAAGAGGGAATCCCCGGGTTCAATGCATACAATGTATGGGCATCTTGGTTTGGGGGGGCAACCCATGCTGCTTGGGTTTTAAATGGATACCAAATTGATACCCGTACCATGGGAGTACCGTAGGGAAACTTCACTTTGAACCACTGGATGAGGAGCTCCCCAACCCCCACCCCACACGCGACACCGCCAGGCGCTATCCATGGACTTCAGCGTCGTTGTGATGGCGCCGGACGCCTGGGGGTGCCGCCAGCTGAGCGGGATCCACCCATCGTGAGTTCGTTTGTTTGAGAGTTGACGCCCTTCTTTGCAAGGGACGCCAAGTCAACACGAACAACACAAATGAACTTCCCGCCCCCATTTGTGGGGTTTAAAGGGAACCCTAACTGGAAGGAATCAACATGTATTTTGGGGTGGAGCCTTCGCCTTTCACGCCAGGTTTCTGCCCGCGGAGCCCACCATGGCAGTCATCACGGAGGCACGGGCTGTCTCCAAGGGAACCTCTGCCTCCGCTGCGGGTTTTGTTGCTCAAATCCGGGAAAATCACGGGGCGATGCTTGTTTTTTCCCTGATGTCACTGCTACTGTAGGATCTCCGATGTAGGATGTAGTAAAAGGCCAGTCCCAGCCATGAACGGCTGCCCTAATAAGTGCAATCCGGCCACATTATTTGCTTGATTGAGAGTAGACTCCTTCAAGATCCATTCCCCAATTCAAGGAAAAGGGAGGGGTGTCCACGGTTTCCTCAATTTAGACAATGTGGTTTTCCTCAATTCACCGTGGTTGGCATGTCTGTTCACTTTTAGTGGGGTGCTGCAAGAGACACAATTTGTTTGCTACCATGCCAAGGGTTGAACAAGTGTCCTACAGGTTTTCCTGCAGGACTGGGCCGCTGGACCCATCTTCCCGCTTTCCTCCGAGCCAGTGGAGATGCCCGGAAGCCAAGGGCATCTCTGGGCAAGGCCCGCAATTTCTTGCCTGAACCCTCTGAAGGGCAATCAGTAAATTCCGGGGGGGGGGGGGAGGAATGGGCTGGTGTAATGATACAGCGGACGGACCAGAAATCCTTGGAATGATAACTCCCTGAGAAATACCAACAAACAATGTTTTCAACCATGGTTTCAAAGTGGTGCGAAATGGTTTCGTCCACCGTAGCATCGATTCACACATGTATTTACACATCCCATCCCCCCCCCCCCCCGAAGGGCAATCAATTTTCCCTTGGGGGTTGGTGTCATGATATCATCTTTGGTGCATTTTGCTATTTTGTTTGGATGTTCGGACTTTAACTTTTTGCCAACCATGGGTTTTCCATTAAACCACTAAAAGTTAAACTTTTCGGGGAGCAGAAAGCAACCGCGTCATCTATACAGTCTATACAGTCTATACACACGTACCACACATGCAGAGCTGTGCCCGGCCAAGCTGCAGGAGTTGCCGGGTGCCAGACTTCCCGCGCGTGGCCGTCTCCTCTGGCAGCCAGCTGGAGGGCACCAGAGCCGAGCTCAGCGTGCCGTCGGTTTTTCGAAGGCAAGCGAGGAGCCCTGCTGTTTTCCCAGGCGCGTTGTGGATTTGTCCCAAAATGGGGAACCCCCGCAAAGAATAGGTTTCCTTTTGGTCTCCTTTTGGTTTTCCTTTTGAAACAAGGTGAGGGGGCCCCCTTTCTGCGAAAGCAGGGATTCCGGGAATCTCCTTCAACGTGTTCAAAGTAGTCATGGGAATGGCCTACTTTGTTTGGTACCACAATGGATGGTGAACAGGTTGATTTGTCCAACAGGAAACCAAAGGGGATGATACTTTGATAATTGTTCTTGACCCCTACTTAGTACCCAGTTCTTGTTGGGCATGAACATGACAATTGAAGGAATGACAAATGCATGGCTAGATGGATCCATCAATACATTGATAAATCAACTATAGTACCCTTTGAGAAAGCTAGTCCTTTCTGTGGCTTGCTGTCAACGGCTACACAAAACCATTAAAGCAAACATAAACAACCCGTGCATAGGCCGCAAAGAGAAACATCAGAGCCGAGTTTTGATCGCCACGCAAGTCAGGCCTTTGGACTTCCGTGTAATTATTGATGCATTGCAAAATACCAAGACAATAAACCCAAAAGCGAAAAGCCCTATTCGAGCGTGATTTGCAATCGAGTTGGCACTTGATCTTTGACCGGCTCGAACTCTCGGATTTGGCTTCCAGAAACCCAGTTGACTGAGGTGGCTTTGTTACTCTTCATTTCACCACAGGACTGCTTGAAAGAATGTGGCTTGTGCACCAAATCTTCGGCAGCTACTTGACTAGCCCCCTCTGCTTGGGTCTGCCATGTTCATGCACCAAGAGGGATGATGGCCAAGGGTGGCCAGCAATTAAAGTGAAGATCAGTTCGTCCATTTTTAGTCACAATTTCAACAAGTCAACCTTTGATGCACATTTGCTTTGCAGGAGCCACGCTGCGAGGTTTCAGCCTGCATGAAGAGCCGCGGGACAGATTTCTTCTCACGGTGCCCTTGTCAGTTGGACCTTGTTTGTGATGGTATAAGGGTATTACCAAATGTGGAGCCTCTATGGGTGAAAAGCCCAACCGTTCCTTCTCAGCACTCCTTTAAAGCAAGCAGCGTAAGAAAAATGAGCCCAAGAGAGACGGCTACTGCATTGCTACATCGTATCATATGTATTTCAGCATAGTTATGGCTTCGTTTTCCGCAACAATGCGAGCACAACTCTTTCTTGATGAGGGCCCACTGTCCTCGCAGGATGTCAACATCTCCATCACCGCCTCGCCTTTCTTTGTGGGGGGCTCAGCCCCTGCATCAGATGTGCGGAGTGTGCCAGAGAAAAACTGGCAAGAACCTCCGCACTTGTACAGTGGGGGCAGAGTGGAAGTCTCGGGCGCGGCCATGTTTTGCTTTGTGGGATTTCTTTTTATTGGGGAGTCGTTGCGCCGACGTCAAGGTACGACGGGATTCAGGTAGATGGTGCAATTCTTCTTGTGTGGGTAAACGGGATGACAGAACCAACATGGGGGATTAAGTTGTGCCATCTGGTGTTACCCAACGGCCACTTGCGGGCGACCCCGCAGACCCCCGACTGTCTTGGTCAGGTTCTAACAGGCGCCTCCAATGTGGATGCCAGTCCAATCGGCACCGACGGGCGGGAAGCTTGGATGGTGCTGGTATATGCTGGCTGGGTTGAGCGACGGGCGGTGAGCTAAACAACGGCTGGTTCGGTGTTGGTGTCACCTTTTAAACCAACCAAAGCGGTCCCCAGCTGGTAGCTATGAGGGATGTCTCCAAATGATTGGATTCCTGTTGCTTGAGGAAAGAGCAAACAGTCAAGCACCACCACGCGGCGGCATTGGATCTGGTGGTCTTTTAAAGGTTGTCCCCCCCCCCCCCCCGTTTAGATGATCTTTAAAGGGATACCAGGAAAATCATCGAGATTTTGAGGATTAACGGCTTCTCATCCGCAGGGCGCCTGCCGTGTACCTGGAGGGCCCGCGGAACATCGTCTTTGCACTGGGCTCGGGCCCCAGCCTGGAGAGGGGCAGGTGGGGCTAACTTGGAGCGAGGTGCTCACACCGCTGAGGTGCAAATTGCGAGGCTTGATTCCCCATTGTTCTCAAGCCATCCAGTTTTTTAGGGGATTGGCCCATTTGTTGAAGAGATGGGGTCATGAGATGTCATGAGTTTGAGTGTAAACATGTTTTCCGTTTCTTCTGGGACGAGCCGTTTGTCTGAAGTCCCCTCCCGCAGCTGAGGGGCTCGCCGTTCACTGTCCCTGGGCCACGTGGAGTATGCGGTGCGAGCCTTACGCCTTATGCCTGCAGGTGCGGTCTTTGTTTGGCATGGCAGGAGATGAATAGTCTGGATTTGCATCGAATTGCAGCCTTAGTCATTGCTGTGACTCTGGAGTCATGGATGTCCGTGTCAATTTGTACCCTCAATGCCCGGCAAGAGTTGCTCAGTCCTGCCTGACTTACCGTGCGGTGTTTTCGCATGAGGTGCAAATCGCCGTTGTGAATCCAGCCCAGTACTTTTGGCAGATCACTCAAGAGGCATGACGGGGCACAGGCTGTCCAGCTCGAAGCTTGCTGAAATCCAAGGTTTTCCTTCAGTGAAAGAAACTCGACCTCGGTTTGCATGCTCACTAATCCTTGCCGTTGGGATCTTCCACTTGAGTGTTCAGTTGCGCTGAAGAGTTGCTCAGTGGCAGGAGCCATGGACCTTGGCTCTGATTCAAGGCTCGACGACTTCGCATCGTTTCGCAGTCTTTCGATCATTTCACAAGCTCTCACTCAGAGTCTCAAGCATGTCGGGACAAACAATCTAAACCCTCCCCAAACCCCTCCCCAAAGCAAACTGACAAAAACAAACAGCACAAACGGAACACCACGCCCTCCAACCAAACCCCGAAACCTCCCCCCAAACGTCCAGCCCCAGGTCCAGCGCCCGGGTGCCGCGCCTGCAGCCCCACGCGCTTTCAGGCACTCTCGTGTCGGATCGAGTCTCAAAGGACCAGGCGATCCAAGGGGAAAGACGTGGATTTTTGGCTTGTCATAGAGGGGCTCTAGGCTATTAACCAGGCTACCGCCTGCTGCCGCCGACCCTCGGCGCATTAAGGGAAAAGTCACAAGGACCGGTCCTGAAACACGTCCGCAAACCCAGGGACCACTTATAAGATCCTCTACGACCACAAACAAGGATTAACGGAAAAGTCAGAAATATGGCAGCTAGTCCGTTAATTACCGCTTGGGCCGGCTTGCGCCCAAGTCACTTCGAGTTGGCCCGGGGGCAGTCGCCTCTCCCGGGGTCGCCCTGAAACTGGCCCTCCCGAAGTTGCCCTGGACCGGTCGCCGGCAGGGACCGGGACAGGCTGGTCCCAGTCTGGCGCGGTTTGACTCGACGTATTGGACTCGCTTGCAGAATAGATCCAGGGATCCTCGACTACCACAAGGATTAACGGAAAAGTCAGACAGATGGCAGCTTGTCCGTCAATAACCGCACGGGCCGGTTTGTGCCCAAGTGACGTTGAGCTGGTCCTAGAAACAAGGCCGTCGGTGCGGGAAGCGCCACACCCAAAGTGTGATCAGGGTTAGAGTGCTTGGTTGCTCCAAGGTAGAGTCAACCACCTTTGGGCTTAAGATGATTTAAGCCTACTCGTACCTTGGGGAAGTCACAGCATGGAACCCTGATCATGCTGTGGCTGTGGCTTCCTTTGGGGTGCCAAGCCCAAGACCGGAGGCATGATATATAGAGTGTTTGCGACTTCTATCCAAAGCGCGCTTTTTGTTTTTGGACTTTAGGGGGCGCATCCAATGGGCACAACAAGCGATTCCACTCCGGGTTGGTAGCTTTTCGCCGAGCCTTTTCAAGATGGCAGTCTTCAGACACCGTCCTGTCCATGTCCGCAACGGGTTGGGAATTCTGGCAGTTTGTATGAACCTTCGAAAGGATGACAGTCCAGCAACATCATGGGATAGTGGCCGTGTGCAACAAATGGATATCAGCCACCCCAAGAATTGTTAATATCTGTTTTTTTCCAGTCTGTTGACCATTGAAGTAGGGCACCCAAGCCGTGAACGTGCGGGAGTTGTTTGCTTGTGTTGTTCATGTTGGCCAGAACTTCAGAATGCATTGGTGGTCTACATCAGATGTGATGTATGGCCGTTTGTTTAATAGTCCGTATCGTGTCGTTGCCCAGTTAGGTAAGCGGCATCGCTTAGTGTGCGATTTGTGGCTGCCGCGAATGGTGATTCATCAATGATGTAGACACACCTGCCTTGAAATTGTTGGATCCCAAGACCCATTTAAGGAGCTGTCAAGCTTGAAAGGATGTTTAAGTTCTGAGGGAGCTTCTCTCCCGTTGGCACAAGACTGCCCAGGTATAAGTCTGGTTTGAAAAGTCAAGCAGAACTCCGGCGCAAAGACAAATACAGTTGGAACTTTTGCCCAGGATCGCCAACAGACACGGCAAAGGCTCCCTTTCCCGGAGCACAAGAACCATGCAAAAAGGAAGGGTGCACAGCATGTTTGGTCAGGAAGCAAATATGAACTCGGTATTCATCAGGCTTTCCCTGGCCAGGCCCCCTTCATCGGCCCCGAGATCGTGTTCAGGATCTTGGATTTTCAGGCGCACGGATGCGGACGGAAAGAGAGAGATCATGACATATTATGTCTTCAGCCCCGAACGCAAGAGCGACGCTTTCGATTTGCCTATGTCAAGGTCGTGTCGGGGCGCTGATATCGCAATTCAAGTTGCAGCTTGCCTGCCTGTGGCGGTTGTTACGCGCAGCGGGGTCGGTGGTCGTTGCAAGCGCATGCTCAGGATACCCTTGGCCCCCCTGAGAGGTTCTGCAGAAAACTGGGACTGGTTTAATTTGCTCAGACGCATTTCCATTGATGGCCTGTGCAAGAACATTGTTTACTTCTCCTTCAGCACATGAGCAGAGCTATAAACCCTGCTGATCTCAAGTAGTCAAGGGGGGGGGTCCTATATAGCCTCCGCGAAGGCCGAAACACAGTCGCCGAAGGCTGCGATTGCCTATCGCGAAAGTCCCAAGAGAAGGTTATGCCGCGGAAGCCCCTCGAAAGCTGAGAGCTGTGTTATAGGAAGTTTTCACGCTGGAGCATGCGCCTGGAGGTCAAAGGTGTCCGTATGGCAAATTGTGTTTCTCTTCTTGACTCAGGCATGCAGAGACAACAGAAACACGTTTTCCGCGCAGGATACGCGAAAGCACAACCCATCCCAGAAGGGAGTGCCCCATTCCAATAGCTGGTGTTGCTCATTTTACTTGCACTCAGTTCCAGGAGACTGTTGAAAGGCACCGTCACGCTGCTGCGAACGCGTGTTTCGATCTAAAGGACGTGCTTCACAGCATCCGCCGCAAGAGCACCGCGAAAGCAAACCCCAGGGAGACCGTGCCTGCGAATGCAAAACATGTGGTCGCGAAAGAGTCGAGAAAGGGTCCGCAAAGCAAATTCGTAGTACCGCTTCTTATACAATATATTTCGGCACTGCTCACATCTTTGAGCATGACTGTTGACCATTGCTTAAGAAGTCAGGCAGGCAGGCAGGCAGGCCGGCCGGCAGACATGCAACACGCAAACAAGCGCACACGCACAAACAAACAATCAATCAATCAATCGATCAATCAATCAATCAATCAATCAATCAATCAATCAATCAATCAATCAATCAATCAATCAACAAACGAACAATCACAAAACACAGAAACGAGAAAACTGCGAAACTGAAGAGAACCCCCAAATCTTGCGGCCTCGGCCCAGGTGGCTCCCAGCTCCTTGCGTTTGGGTCTGCCCACCAGCGTCGTCTTCTCCTTCCGCCTGCTGAACGCAGCGGACGGGTTTTTTCCGCTCCGCGCGGTTCTGGGACGTGGAGTGCCATTGCCTTCCCGCAACCAAACGGTGTTGAGTGCAACCGCGAACAAACGGACACTGGTGAAGACTTCCTGATTCATGGCTGGATTTGCCTTAAAATCTCTGCCAGGGAGAGCGTGTCAAGAATGTCAGACTCATGCTGATTGAGGGGGGGCTTGCGCCTATCTGAAAACCCGCATTCTGAGATGACACCATATGACACCCAATATGTGCGGGGTACATTGCAACAGTTCAGAGTTGGGCCCCAAATGTCGCGCTTCCCTTTGGCTTCCAATGCTTGATCGGGACGGTCTTTGACGTGTATGACAAGGGTTCCACGCCAAATCGTCAAACTTGCCATGCCCAAGCTCATGCCAAACACGTGGCTTGTTTGCAGTGATACTCAACTTGATTTGAGTATTCGAAGACCTTGCGCTCCAACTTTTCGGTAGAAAGTTTGTGCTGGCAAAGCAAAGCCCCCAAGCTCACGTTTGGCCTTTTCTCGGGGGAGCAATGCGGGAGACGGTGCAGAACAAACACCAATTTGACCTTTTCTGTTGACATGGATCAGGGAAGCCTCCATTTGGCAAAGTGGCTTTGCAACCTGGTGCCCTTGTGGATGGCCTCCCTTCTCACAAATTGAATCTGAGACAAGGTCCGCTACTGAAAGAAGAACACGGTCTATCGGGTACCTTCTTTCGGGCAAGCATGGACAGGGCGGTTTTGTAAGCACACATCATAGAAAGGCCAAGAACCGTGCACTGGGATGGTTGGCAAGCGGGTTCCTTCTTTTCAGGCTTCCTGTTGAGAAGGTCAAGCAGGCTTTGCGACACTGCGGACCGTTGTTTTCCTTTTGGTGTTCTTTTAAGGACGTCCCAAACCGGGACCCATGAGAAAGCCCAGACAGGAGCAGATCGAGCTACTCTTCCCGGGCAACGCCTCCAGTTGCCACTTTTGGGCGCCCAGCAGTCTTGATGACTGGGTGAAGGACGGGACACCCTCGAGTTCAGGGCCGAGCGCAGAGGTCCGTTCGAGCCCCCCACCTTGGCTGGGGATCGTCCCCAGCTCAAGCCTACTGTTGTTGGCTGGCTTCTCTCCCTTGTCTTTTGGGGGTGTTTTGAATGGTAGCCTTGTCTTTGGGCATTTGCATGGATTGTCTCTAAATATGTTGATTGACTGCACGAGTACAGACGGCGAGGCACAGAGATTCAGAGGCACACAGCGGCACACAGGCAAGACAAACAGACACGCAGACACGGCACGTATGAGAAACACAACATACACCACAAACAAAACGCAAAGCATGAACACATCAACACCCGGCCACCCACCACCCGGCCACCCACCACCCACCTTAGTCAATCAACCAACCAACAAACCAACCACACGGAATCAAACAAGCGAACCAACGAAAGAACAAACACATACACAGACACACAGACACACAGACACTCAGACAGACAGACAGAGACACAGACACACAGACACACAGACACACAAACACACAAACACACAAACACACAACCACACAAACACACACAGACACACAGACACACAGACACACAGACACACAGACACACAGACACACAGACACACAGACACACAGACACACACACACACCCACACACACCCACACACACCCACACACACCCACACACGACACACACCACACACACCACACACACCACACAACACACACCACACAACACACACACCAGACACCACACACCACACACCACACAACACACAACACACAACACACAACACACAGCACACAACACACAACGCACACACACACACACACAACACACACACACAACACACACACAAAACACACACACACACACAAAACACACACACACACACAACACACACAAAACACACGTACACACAAACATACAAAACACAGACAAAGCACACACACACAAACCACACACAAAACACCCAAAACACACACACACACACACAACACACACACACAACACACACACACACAAAACACACAAAACACACACACACAAAACACGCAGCACACACACAACACACAAACCACTCACAAAACACACAAAGCACACACTTGGAAGTATGAAAATCTCACAGTGAGTCCTGAGTACATCAAGGCACGTGCACATGAATTGGACCCACCAGCTGCGATCAACGTCGCCCAGGTGCAGTCAGCAGGTACGTTTCCTGACTATCTGACATGGAGCTTCGTTGGCAGAGGCCATGTCAGAAGTCCCTCTGCCCCCTGCGTGAAACCAAAACTTGTGTGCGAATTGTTCCATGTCCAAAGGGCCCCTTTTTCGGACCGCAAGGGCTACAAACACACACGCACCCCCCTTGTCAAGGGGGATGCGATTCTGTCACGAGCAGTCTCTCCAAGGCGTGGAACACTTCAAGTGAAGTGGCAATCCAGCTAACCACTCCGGTCACCCTGCGTTTTTTGGTCGGTTGGGGGGTGGGGGGGGTGGTCAGACGCGTGTGGTCATAGCCCATGCGCAGAAGAGCAGGAAGACACAGGAAGTCCTTCGGTAAGGCGGCCCGGGCGTAAGGCAGGCACAGAGCGTGGAGGCAGCCTTCAGTGATCCTTGCGATTCCAGAGGTCAGTTCCTGAGGCCTACGACTTTGAGCAAAAGTAATGTTCAATTCTGAAGGCCCGAGTGGTGGAAGTGTCTGATTACGACAAGGGCACCCTGTGCGTTGGAAACACCGCCTGCGTGAAGCCAAAAATTTGTGTGCGCAATTTCCCTGTCTAAAGGACCCTCTTGTTTTTTTCCTTCCTCCTTTGCGTGCGATTCTATCACAAGCATTCTTTTCAAAGCTTGGAACAATGCTCCAGATGGCCATCCAGTAAAAGACTCCGGTCGACCCGTGTTCTGCATTGGGGGTGGGGGAGGGGGAGGCCGGTTAGACGCGTGTCGTCATAGCCCATGCGCAGAAGAGAAGGAGGGCACAGTAAGTCCTTCGGTAAGGCGGGTCGGGCGTAAGGCAGGGACAAGGCGTGGACGAGGCGGTCGGTTGAGTAAGAAGGAGAAGCCGCACGGGTACTGCTGCATGAAGGAGCAATCCTTTGGCGGGCGGCCCTTGCGTAAGCTGAAATCCAGAGGACAGTTCCTGAGTGTGCCCTGTGTGTCAGAACACCATGGTCTGCAAAGCGGCCGTACAACCAAGAGATACGAAACACGTATGTCCCTCCCTAGGCAAGTCGTAAGCAGCGGCAGAGAGAGCTCTGTAAATTGTTTCTACGCCGCGGGTGGCGTGATGACCTTGACACACACACACACAAAGCACACACAAAACACACAAAACACATACACACAGATACGTTCTGCACCTACACCAACACCTACGCCTACACCTGCGCGCGCACACGCGCAAGCACACGCGAGCTTGCACGCAAGCTCTCGCGCACATGCACATGCACAAGCACGGTCAGCGCACACCTACGCACACAATTTCCTGAATACACGTTTGGTTGTCTGACATTTGGTTACCGAAGTGGCAGTTCTACAACGTGCCATTCACTCATGTCTAGGCGCTTGTAGCTTGGTGGCATTCTGGCTATGTCGGAAAAGTTGATTTGCCCATCTTTGCTGCAGGGTTCAGGAAGCTTTGGGCTTGACTGATCTAATTGGAACAATGTGTCATGTCTCCGTCATTGAGAAATCAATGCGCTTGGAATGCAAAAATCCCGCACATTGCATGAAGTCAAGGAAGAAATTATTAGCCGATCACACCAGCTGTATGATAGCCACTTCGTAATGACTGTGGTCAGCAGAGCTCAAGTGGGGCTGGCTTGTGGTGAGGCAAGACAGGAGCAGTGTCGATTTTGTCAACGTTGAAGCTTCATGTAGCAAGTCACTATACGATGCAACCACATTGTTTTCAGCAGAATTGCCTATGAGACGGCACGGTTGCTACATAAGCTAGGAAGTGCTTCGGCTTTGGCAGAGGACAACCTTCGCTGCTTTGCACAAGGTGATGTTGTCCGTTCGGGGGCCTAGTCAAACGCTACTTGTGCTGCGGCTAATATCTGACGATATCCAAACTGGGATGTTATCGATATGATTAGTCGTATGTTAAGGCCGTCCAGACCATATATATATATACCAGCATCTAAGCATGTTATTTTTTAGTTGCAGGCAAGAGCTGAAACAAGCTGGAAAATAGTTGCGTTTGTCGCCAATGAGGTGTCACCAGACTTGCTGACGCATTCACCCAGAGCCAGAACGACACGAGTTCTGCACAGCGCTGAGGGTCGCTCACTCTTGCAGTGGTTTTTCATCTGGACAGAGACCAGCCACGGTCAAAAACGGGGCAACCTATTTTGAACTTGGTTGATCCGATTGTTTGTTCGGGTCATTTTAAATTTTGGGCATGTCAGAAACATGCGTTTGAGTGGAAGCTGGCTTGGTGAAGGGTCGGCAGAACTGGTTGCTGTTGACGAATCAGGATATGGCACCTTTGCCAATGGGATCTCAGCTAAGCTTCCGCATGTCTGTCGAGCTCTCAGATCATCCTTTGACAGCCACGGCGGTTTGGGTTTCCTTTGAATGCCGTGCGCATTGTGACAGGATATTTTTAGGGGAGAGAACAGCCTCACAAATGGGTAGTGAGCTGAAATCCCAATGTGCACGATGTCCTCCAATGGGTTCTTCAATTCAATATTATAGCCACATAGCCTCAAATTGATGGCAGCACATGGTTCAGCCTGAAATGCTCAGTTGTTCCGCAGCCTTGTTCCCATTTTGTTGGCCCATCCCCTCTATACATAAGGTGCGACCCTTGTTCAGGTTGCCCGGAATTGGTGATTTGGATTGGTGGTTTAGGGATTGAACTCTGGTTCTTGTAGAGGGTAGATGGGAAACCCGTTCTTAGCCACCAGACCACCAATCCAAACCACCAATTGGAAGAAAGCTGACTTGTTTTCTTTTGCCTTAGCAGGTGCCTGCTGGACGCTGCACGTGTCCGTACGCCGTTCAGGTCGTGCACCCCAGCCAGCCGCAGTCGGACAGCCGCGGAGGTGAATGGACGGCGCAGGCGGGATCAGAACGATCAGGTCTTTGTACAATTGGGTGAAATTAGATTGCACAACCTCTCCATTTAGGTGTTCTGATGCTGTTTGCTTGCAGTCATAAAAGGACAAGTTACATCCAGTTTCACTCTGGCGTAGTTGGCCCAACGCAGCATTGCCCTCCCCTTCAACTGTAATTTCACCGATTGAACGTCTAGAAACAAACAGGAGCCTCCCCTTGAATGTGCAATTTGAGCGGTGTTGTGATCGACATTGACTCCACAGGAAGCTCACCGTCTTTGGGATCCACAGCTTGAATCATGTCCAGCTGTATATTCTCACTGCCCCTGATCTGCCTGCATTGTTTGTCGCGCGGAATTCCAAACGCTGACTCTGTGTACCAGCATAAGTCAGGCGTAATGTCTCCCCCTGCTTGAAGTTCTCAAGCTGCAGTTGATTCCTGAAATATTGCAGGTAGGGAACAAGGGAAGCCTTGTTGCGTACTTTGTAGTTTGTGGGTGGTTTACTTTCAATACTCAGGGCACAACCGTATCTCATGCTACTGGGGCAGTGATCTATGCGATTGAGTTAGTTTGTACTATGCATCGCTTTGACATAGCCTTTGATGTTGGCCCATTGCAGTGCAGCAGCTAAGGGTTCGCAAGATTACGTTTGGGACCTGGGGGATTTGCTTTGTTTGCTCGCACTTACAGGATGATTTTCAGGCAGTATCTGAACCGAGATGTTGCAGCTCAGGCTTTGGACAGCACTGGAGCTGTCATTGGCCGGGTACCTGCGCAGGAGCATGTTGCAAAGAATTGGACATCTTTGTGTTGGACGCCTTGGGTCAACATCACTAGCTACCACTTTCATGGAAGCCGAGCTTTGCAAGCTCTTTGAAGTCGAAAGGGCCGGGGTCTTCGAGGTTCCATGGAAAGCTTCCCTTGCAAGGAAGAGTATGTGAGTATGTGATTGTTTGAAGGTACCCCCGTCTTTTAAGGAAACCAAAGTGACCAAAGGCACATCCAGTTTTGTTTGTTTGTTTGTTTTGTGATATTCTTGCACACCTATATCAGGGCCGCTTGGCCATTGACGTCATTTGGGTCCAAGGCTACCTTTGTCTGACCGTGGTCCTTTTTTCTTGCTGTGAGTCACCCGTCCTTGGTTGGTGTTGGGAAGGTTGTGAGCACCCAGGACCGGCTGGCTGAGAGCCGCAAGCATTGGCAATACATGTGTTGGGGACCAGGAACGGTAAGGACGAGGGACAGATGTATATTATACCCCAGTCCCCGCTGGTTTGTTTTCCCAACCGCAAGACATCGCATGCGATCTCATGTCTAACATGCGCAATCAGTGCCAGTGCCACTCACAGGAGTCGGTTTGGCTGCCGCTCTATGCCAACTCGGTGACAAATTTTAACGTGGCGATTCAGGATGCTAGCGCGGGCTGCTGAGATGTGAATGTCAGGAGGTGGTGTGCTCCAGTTGAGAGATTGGTTGAGCCAGCCGTTTATTGTTGTTAAGTGTTGTCTTGCAAGCAAAACACTGATTCCTGTTTGCAGGACACTTGTCAACCTTACCACCTGTATGAAAGCACGACAACAACCACGCCAGTCTAGAAGCATGACAAGTGGGTTTGGGCAAGTACTCATTTCAGGAAGCCGTCCGGAGTCCAGAATGAATGACGGCATTGGGTACTGGGGCGTGGATGAGAGTGACTCATGAGCCCAAGACAGTTGCCAACATATGACGCAAAGCAAGCCGTGGTTGCGAGTGCTCAGGCTGGCATCAGTTCAGCAGTGCGGGTTCGAGCCACAGTTTTGCTTGCTTGCAGAGACACGAGACACGCATTGTAAGTCAGCCAGAGGCAGCAAATGGAGATGAAACTGAAACACGACATTGACTGAGTCGCCTTGCACATATGCGGTCTATTTCGGTTCCATGAGCCCCTCCGGCTTAAGCGGAAGATTATAGAAGGGTTTTCCCTCGTTTTCCGCTCGATTTTCGGGCCTCACTCGTGAGCGGTGAGGTCTACGTCACCCTGGGCATGGCATTGCAGCCTGGAGACTTTGTGAAAGCCCCCGGCTTGGCAGAGCAATCAAGACCGCAAGACCTGGCCAGCTGAAGTTGGGAAGTCCAACTGTGGAATTCGCATATTTTGGGATTTTGGGGTAGACGCCTTTAGGTCTTGATTGCGACTCGGAGCGTCCACACGGCGGCATTGAAGGTCTAACCTGCATGGTACGAATCGAATTGTTTCCGCTTGGGAAGAGAGGTCCTGAAAGTGTACGACATGCTTCTTGCCGGACTGACAAACTGCATGTGCATGGGTCCTGGTTTCGCGCGGTTCACGAAGAATGTCCGGACACCCGCAAATGGGGCATAGTATCTAGCCACACTATCTCAGTATCGCAAATAGAGCGATCTCCCTTCGTTTTCCCTTGGATGCAGTGTTTTTTTCAGGTCTACTACGGGCCGGCGCCTTTTGTCACTTTGAGGTGACATCTCCCCCCAGCTTCTTCTGGGACTTCCAAGCCACCGAGTTCTTGCACCGCGGCGGCCTCGATGTCGACACATTGCGGACCGTCCGAAAACCAGGCAACCGATGTATGGAAGAAGGCGGAGGGCGTAACCCTGCAAATAAGGAGCTCTTTCGCATACATTGTAGCGAGCTCACCTGCTATCACGAGCTCACCATGATAAAGGTCCTTTACTTGAGGCTCCCTTAATTCAGGTTTTGGGATTCTAGGAAACTTTGCAGAAATACATTGTCCCTTTGTGGGTACAAGTAAGGGAAATGATGTATGGAGGGGAGGGAGTTGTTTTCCCAGTTGGGGATGGGGGTGGTGGATCTGTTCAGGACCCTGGCAAGAGGCAGCACCAAGAACCAATGCGTACGCCCAGAACCCGACTGTCCGTCCTGGAACACGTTTCCATATTGTCCTTCCTGAGTGGTCTAAGTCTAAAGTGGTGGCTGCAATCGACGGGGGTGTTCAACCAGTTTGCAGGTGCTCTTGCAAAAGACAGGGGTTGGTGTCATCAAAGACAACCAAGTTCTAGCAGTAGCAAATGCACTCGAACAACTCTGCCAGCCCAGGTCTTGCTTTCGACGTTGATGCCGACCTCCCCGTGCAAGTAGGGGTGCTAAGTCGTTTGTTGGTGGGTCCGGGGATGTCCGGGGCTCCGTTCATCGCTTGTTGGTTTGTTTGAGGCCGGTAATGTTGCTTCAATCTGGATTCGGGTGGAAGCTGGTGCGTGGTTCGCGAAGGCAATGCGCCAAGACGAGCTGCAAACCAGTTGAAAAGTCAGCCAAAACCGACTTGACATCAACTTCAACAGCTGCTACCCCTAGCCGTTCTTGTCATTTAAGTTTAAAGTCAAATTAAGTCAGGGTCAGAAGAGAATAATGTGGATGAGTAATTTATTAGCCCCTTACATCAAATGTTACTTCGGGTTTGTCAAAACCTGTTCGCGGTTGGGAAAAAAGGGAGACTAACGGGACCATCTCTTTCGAGGGTCCCCTCAAAGACAAACCCATTTGAGTAGGTGTCAAAGTAGGGGATACTGATACCCCCCACAAATGGTGCTTTCCCTGTGAACAGGGTACCCTCAAAGCCACACAAGTTTAACCTGGCAAAACGCAGGGCGGGGCTGGACCGGGCCAGGCGCCAGAGGCGGATGGCACCGCACGCGAGCTGCAGATGCGGATCTCTGGTGCCATGGAGTTTGGGGCTCCCAGCGAGGGTTTGCTCCCAGAGGGAGGTTTGCACAAATTCCCGTTCTTTTTGGACGGTACTGGCACGGTAGCATGGTACCTGTTCGAGCGGTTTCAAGGAGAAGACAAAAGCCAATCTCTCTTCTTTTGGTGGTGGGGAGGGGGTAATTTGACTTTCAGACGCTCAAATGATGCCAGCCCTTACCAATGGAATTGGCGGAGGGGGTTGACCCCACAGTAGCCAGTTGGCCAGTCCAATGCCCCCCCCCCCTGGTAGATCGCCTCTGCATTTGCAGATCCTTTGAAGGATAGCCTAGCAACCTTGTGAAGGTTCTCAGGGTTCAGCGCAAGTTGACGATCAGATGGTTGATCTTTGGTTTCGACCCAAGTAATACGATGCTGGTTTTGGAGAATGAGGGATTCTCCACCAATCAGCTAAACGGTAGTACGGTAGTGCATGCCGTCCTTTTGAGACAGACCCATTATCCTTGAAGCTGGTTGGCCTCCGTTTGTTTCCCTTCAAGCACAAGCCCAGTGACTGGCAGGTGACTTGCACTGACTTGAGTTTGGCGGACTTTCTCTATATATATATATACACATATTATATATATAGCAACAAATTCCCAACATAAATCCGCACCCCTTGGATTTGCCCCCCCCCCCCCCGTTTTTTCGCGGCGCCCGTTTTTGCGCGAAGCCACCAGGCCCTCGGTCGCCTATGGCTTCGAAGCCCGCGTCCGGACTCCATTGCAGCCGCCCCCGGACCAAACATCGCGGGCGTTTTGCCACAGTTTCAGAGGGGTTTCTGGGTCAAAATTAAACTACCAGGGCACCGCCTGTTTTTGCCATAGGTTCCATGTACCAGGGTTCCATGTTGGGTACCCATTGTTGACCCACAGCCAGCTGGGTTTGTGGGGTTCTTGGGCAAGCCCACGTTGCTTGGTTTTGAAGGGAAGCCAATGCAACTAAGTCGTCAGGTTCCAAGGCTTGATGGCCGATAAACACTTTGCGCCTTGCATGTCCTGCTCAGTGTGTGTTTGCTCTTTTCTTGAATGTCGAACAACGAAGGAAAGAGGCTGCTGGCTGATTGGCTACATGAGGGTGTTGTTCGTGTTCTTACCATGTCGTTCATTGTTCAGCATTTTGTTTATGGTTCATTGTTGCTTGGCTGTACACAAATCCACTGCCACCAGTTGGCACCTCGCTTCACTTCTGATCACAGTCCTCATGTCCCGTTAGCCCGTGCCACTCCTTTTTCCCTCCCCATGTTTCCTCAAAAAAGACTCTGGGCTTGCCATATGGCTGGTTTGCGTGAAAACCAAGAGGGAGCAAACAATTTGTTGGCTATTTCGAGGCAAACCCCTCTATGGTCAGCCTCCCACATGACTTGCATGTTCTCAGCGTGATATGGAATAATCCCACTTGCTATTCCGTGCATCGGGATCCATGCCTGCGGCTGGAAGCAGCCTTCTTTGCAAACCATATCCCATACCGGCAACTAGCAACAACATTGGAATCCATGGCAGCTAGATGTGTCTCCAAGTTGTGCTCCGCTTGAAGAGGCGGCCGTTTTTGTTTGAAGTCTCCGACCAACAGAACCATGTCATGTCATGGCTAGTTCCCTTTAGAACTCTCTCCCTCCAGAAAAAGAAGAGGAAAAAGGATATGGGTGTGGCTCAAAATTAAACAGCAGGGGTTACGCAGGTTTTGGTCCATGTTTCCACTTGCCAGGGTTCCATTTTGGTACTGTTTTTTTTAAAGCCACAGCCATATCTCACCATGGCTTCAGCCCGGTTTTTGTCCAGCTCGCAGTGGCAGGACTACGTTTGGACCTTGGAGACCTTTGGCCCCGACGCGGGGGCTCTGGGGCAACGCTTCGAGACGGGCAGCTTGCAGGCGAGCAAGCGGACCTCAGACGGGGTTCTGGGCCCATGGGGCCCAGACCTCTAGTCGCGCCATGCTTCTCGTTGTTTTGGACAAGGTTTCCTTTGGAAGACTCGACTTCCAAAAAGGGTGGCGTGTCAGGATATCTGTCTTTATCCTATCGCTTAAGCATCACCGAGCCAGTCATTTGCTCTTTCTAAGAGCCGTGCTGCTCCTTGGGATTGCTTTGGGCAGATGTCATGTTCAGAAGACACGAGTATTGGCAGGAGTTCTGTTTCTATGCGGCATGTGCTCTTTGTAGAGCTGTTTGCTTTGGAATGTGAGGGAGGTGATTGAATTTGCTGATCAGGGGGGCTGGGGGGCTTAGTGGCTTTTCAATGTGGTGTTTACGACTTGGGATTGCTTCCGGAGCTATACATAGCAATCACAGGCGACCATTAAGACGCGGACAGCAGGGCCTATAGCCCGGGAAAGTGTTTGAGTCATGTTATGCAGCTTTGATATATTCGGTGCCCCTTGGAGATTGACACCATGTATCCGGCGTTTGGCAGATATGTCGCACTGTCGCGTGCCCGTGCTAGAATGCGTTTGCAGCACCACCCAGCTGATTTATGTTGATTACTCTTTCCGGTCTGTTCAGTTGGAGAGCATTTGCTGCATGTCCTGCTCTTTTTCCCTGGTGGCAGAGACAACTCAAGAAAGTTTAGGGGCAATCTGTGGGGGGCGCCATGGCTGGCTCACAAAGGTCTCATGCTAGAGGTTATCATGACCTCATCTTGGGATCCCCTGCTAGACCCGCCCAAGAGTCCACGATCTGACAGCAAGTCATACAGACCAGCTGTGTGCGTGCGTGTGATGCAAAGTAACAAAGATACACATGTGTAAATATATATATATATACATATATACATATATATATATAGTGAAGGCACATCAAAGGCCCATACCACTGGCACATGCAATCGTTCCCCGGACTTGCAAAGGGCTTATGGGCTTATCCTGCAAATTTCCCAGACCCCAAGGTTCTCCAGCCCGACCCTTGAATGGGGGCACATCCCCACTCACACGATGCAGGCCTTCCAGCTGAGGCTGTTGACGGAGTGCCCTGGCATGCGTTGGCTCAATTGCATTGGTTGTCTAAGTCAACCACCAGGCCATCATTTTCCACTTGCTTAAGAGCATGTGTTATTTTTCCAGTTGGAACTAGAGGGAATCTATCACTACTGAAAAAGCAACAACAGGGGACTTAAGCACGTGGAATTCATCAATGTTCTGAGTTGATGAAGTTGACACAAGTTGTGGGCGCCGATTTTATTTATTTGCAGACTATGGGCAAGACACCTGAAGTGACCCGGTTTTTCGAATGTTTTGGTGAGGGTCATCAACCCATGAGCTCAGGCAGTTTCTTGGAAAGGCCCTTGTTCAATGAAGGAACCGCTATTTGGGAATCTTTGCGAATGGAGCCTTTGCAGAAAGTTAGAAAACCAAAAAGACAGCTCACGTTGATGTCAGCTGTCAAGCCGCCGCTTTTTGTTGGCTAAAGCCCTTCATGCTCTGATGGCAGCAGCATGTCGGGACGCTTGTTGAAAGATGACTTCCAGAAACTGTAGCCATTCTGCACTTCAGACTGTTCAACGAACCGCCATTTCTACTGTGATCGTCCTTTGCAAGTGGCACCAGTGTAACACAGTGGAATGTAGCGTAGTGCAGCGTCTATACACTTCATGTAAGGGCTGTGTAGTTGCGAGTAGCTTAAATGAGCTTTTGCGGCCGGTTTTTGTGCAGTGAATGGCCCGGAAGACCCTGCAAGACGAGGGGAACTGCCATGGCTGGCAGAATTTTGCGGCAGTCCTGAGCCCTGAAATCGCGGTGCCACGTAGTGACGTTCGTTGCTTCAGCCGGGTTCTTGACTGAGTTTGCGTTATTCCTTCTGTTAGCCGATTGTCATGGTGCCAGTCCAGGGGAAGCCATGTGGGGCCCCCATGTGGGGCCCCCATGTGAAACAAAACGCACAGGTTGCCTCATCGCCTCTGAACCGAAGCCTCGCCGGCTAAGGGCCAGCATCGAGCCCTGGAGCTCTGTGAGGGCCAGCAGCGGCCCAGTGTCTCTGAGCTTCAGGACTCGTCAGCCGCGGAAGCCGCTTGAGGCAGAGGGGTGAAAGCAGATGGTTGTCCAACACATTTCCGGTGCAACCTCCTAGGTCCCCCAGTAGTCCACTACTAAAATAGACTACAGAAAAAAAGAGTACCCTTATTCTAACCCTCTCTACTGGAGGACCTAGACTCCCTTTTTTTGTAGAACCTCCATTTTGAGTATTGTAGGGTCATGGCATCATTCCAACCCATTTGAGTTTGGTCATCCTCTTTACGTACCTACATCTATTGGGAATTGTACCATCTACTTTCATGACAATGGTGCATGTGGCAGCATCCGCATGTTGAATCCTTGATTGCTCTGTGCGGAAGGTGGCTGTTTGCCAGCCCGAAGTGAACAACTGTTTGACAGGAGTAAAGTCCAACCCACAATACGCCTGAAGGGAAAACACTTGGCTACGGGCCTGGCTTCCATCAAGTTCCCACGGACCAGCAAGGGTCTGAGCCTCCATTTCCTTGAGGCTCTACGGGGGCATTGGGGAATGCGAAGAGACAAGGACAAACATCGAGTATCACCAACCTGCATCGGCTTCTTTTGCGAGGGCTCTTTACCGGAACCAAGTCCTCAGCCTCATGCAGCAGGCAGCATTCGGGTTTTGCAGTCGGGATGCTTTCCATACGAAGTTTGATACGACCCAAACTCAATGTGCGTCTAGCCCCTTCAACAATGCAAGAACACTTCTATTTCTATCGCAAGCAAAACGATGTTCATCGTGAAGCAGGACCATGCCTGGTACTCTGTTCTTTCAGTTACAAGAAGTGTTGTTCGGAGCATTGTCGACTGTGTACCACGATTTAAACTGCAATCTCAATCTTTGTCTCATCGACGTGTAGCATATTGTCCAGTCCAACCATTTTGGTACCCCTTCCCACAATGCCGCAGATGCATCATATTGTCGGGTCGTCACGGGAGTGTTTTTCCCGATCCTTTCTAAGCTGGGTTGCAACCTTCATCTGTCAACCGAAGGCTTATCAATCAACTGGGTTCCCTTGAAGTTTCTGTTGCCTTCCAGTGCTTAGTCACTGACAAATGTCAAACTGGAGGACAGCAGTTTCCCGTTCCTCTTTGATTTGCCGGCGTTTTGTGGCTAGGATTTGTAGGCCGCACATCTCAAACATGGTTGGTGGACATAGCTCCCAATGTAAACGCCGTCCACAGGGCGGGACGTCAACGGCAGCCCTCGCTTCGGGTGCAGGACCTACCAGGCGGTACCGGCAGGGGGCGCTTTGGTGATCCGCAGTCCGGAAGATTTCCAGCTCCAGGAGCCTTGCAGCTGGTCAGCAAAGGGGGGTCCCCAAGAAGAGGGGTTCCTCCACATGTGGCGTGTTGCTTTCCACCTGAATTGGCTTGCAGGGAAATGACCGCAAGTTGGTTGAACGCGTTTGTTTTCCCAAAGCTTCGCGTATTTGGTCAAGTCAGGGGACTTCTGATTTCTCCCGCAACAGCCAGGGTGACTCTCGTCCATGGGTTCGACGACTCACATTGGAAGCCCTCCGACGGCGTCATGGGCTCTGAGGCACTTCCGAGCTGCTCGCAGATGGCAACGTCGCCCTGAGCTGAGAGCTGTGAGCTGTGAGAGCCCAGGCAGCCCTAGTTGGATTGCTCCTAGCCGTCGGTAAAGTGAAACTGAAGGATGCCAGTTTTCTATCCTGGTGGTTTGCTCGTTTTTTAAATGATGATTAAATCACAAAGGTAGACAATAGGTGAGGTTTCTTTTAGTGTCCCTTCACTAGACACCAACTTCCTACTCTCGGGCCGATGTGGTCTTGAGAGCAACCCTGTTCGCAGCGGAGGCTTACAATCCGACCTGAAGCGGGTGTTAAACTAGTACAAGAAATGTGTGTAGAGGTATCCCTACTCCCCATGAATGAAGCAAGAGACAATGGGCATTGTAGATACAAGGTGAACTATAGTCCCTATGGGGTTCCCCTTAAACGGGATGTGGGGCTCTAGAGCTCAGATAGTTGTCCTGCCTGAGCATGGTCTTGGCTGAAACCCTGGGGCCAAAGATAGAAGATGTGCTTGAACAAGACGCGGGTATCAGGGCTAACGTATGGGCTGGAACTACGAAGTCCTTGACATGGTGGTGAAGTCAACGCTGCCGCCTTTGTGGAAGCCGCCCGGTTTCGCTTGGCTAGCCGATTGGGGTTTGACAGACATGAGTGGCTCCCACCAGAGTCCAGATATCCAAAGCTGGGTATATGAACCCATGAACCCATAGCTATGGCCGGATGATGCTTGGCTCCGCATATATTTGATCCACAAAAAGGGTGTGCCGCGGGTTCAGCTCTGGATTCTGTTTGCGTCGCAGAGCCTCCTTTGGCGACCTGGATGATGGCTCGCGGATCCCGGAGCCCCTCACTCAAACATGCCGTGTGCCCCAGGTTGCAGCAAGATGCCAGGCCCGTGGCGCGTCAGGGCGCAGGAGGGCGCGTCAATGAAGCCGGGGGGGGGTGGAAGAAGTCTCTTGGCCTGGGCAAGCCACTACATCCAAAGCTTTTTGACATGCAAACGACCAAGCAAGCAAAACAAACAAGCAAACGGACAACCCAACAAGCAAATGAACAAATGATAACAAATGCACACAGAAGGCAAAAGTCACAACATACTTTTCAATTGAAAGCACAGGATTGCGGTTGAACGTGATCCTTGTTTCGGTGCTTCAAAAGGCTCCTTCGGGCCAGGTCATGAGCTCCCGGGAAGCTCAGGTGCGGCTTTTGGAAGGCGGGAGCTTACCCACACACGACCACCTGCCTCGCACATAGGCTGCGATGTCGCCCGGTATGTCATGGGTGGCGTTGCTTGAACTGCGGTCCAACAAGTTTTTGTGTTTTATTTTTCTAATTTGAGGAACGTTTTGCTTTGGAAAGGAAGCCAGAAGGAAATGGCCGCATGTTCAGCAAACCCGTTGGTCCATTTGCTGTGTTCCGCAGCGGCAGCGTGCCGCTGTTTGGGAAGCTGGTCAAGAGAAGTCCATCCAGTCTCTCGATGTCTAAGCCACTGGCTAGGAAGAATCCCGTGAGAGGCAGGTTGAACATCAGGCAGGTGGCCCTGCGCAAACAGACCTCCCTCCTTCAATGTGTAATGGTCAACCGGGCTAGATTGTCAACCATCCCATTTGGATGGAAACCATGACCTTTTTCTTTCTCATTATCCTGCTCAAAATAGCCCCCTCCCCCGACAACAAAAAGAGAAGCAAGTTTGTGTTCCCTTCAAAGCCACGCCAAAAAGGGGTACCCTGTAAAAGAGACACGCCCCTTTCCACTGAGTGAGTCTTGCCCATCGCACGTGAGCTTCTTCTCTTTCGACAGGCCTGACTGCTGACAGCTCTTACTTTGTGTCTCTCTACTCGGTCATTAATCCCGTGGAGCAATCCTGGGAGGCACGAAGACGGGTCGTTGTCTTTTGAGCGCAAGTCTAAAAGCAGGTGGGTCTGTTGTTCTGCTCGTGCAGACAATTTTGGGTGTACAGTTTGCAAATTTGCTCGTTCGCTGGCGACGACGTCCTCTGCAAATGGCCAGGGGTGTTCTTGCGAGAGAGCCTTGTTCGTGTAAAAGGTATGATTTTTACTCTAAGAGTTTTGTCCAAGACGGGTGGCAAAAGGGCCACACTCGGACGCCCGCGAAAGGGAGCGGCCGCGCTGTTTCCATAAAGCTGGTACCCAAGATGCGCAGGAGAGGAACTTCTCTGAGACTGCTTCAAAGTTTCCTCTTGGTGGGTGGATGTCTGAAGGGAACAAATGGAAGCTTATCGGTAACTGAGATATAGGTACCCTCAAAGGCCCCTTGCTCACAAGTTTGGAAACGGCAAACATAGGGAACTCGTTACAGAAGGCGTTGACTCGACGCCATTCGCAGGCTTTGCGCCTGAACATTTGGCAGCTGGAGACCAGAGATGCGGAGCAGGCTGCGTCGGACACTATGAACGTATCGCTCGATCCGACGTCGTTTATTCCATGGTTGTCCTTGTTTCATTTTATGGTGGTCTATTTCAAGTGGTCTATGCAGTCGTCCAAAGATCCGGCTGTTTGAAACTTTTTTGTGGCTCATATAGCATCATATAACAGTGTGAGCTCTCCGCAGCCTTGGGCTTGAGCCACAGGATTTTCAATGACGCCTGGTTCATGTTGATGCCTTGCGTTTGGGTCGCTTTAGTCTGAGTGAAGCCACCATTATTTCCTGCAAATTTTAGGCTGTCATGGCCTGAAAGAGAGATGCCGCGCTGTGGGTCTCACGCGATGCATTCGCTGGCATGGCACGAGCAAAACACGCATTAGAGCATTTGGCGAACATTGGAAGTGAGTCCTGGCTGGAATCTGATGTGTTCTTGATGCGAACTTACACGACGTAAATATACCAGTCTTCTTGCTTTTCCCAGACCTTCCATTGTCTCCGTTATACTGGCGCAGCTGGATGCATGCTTTGCGTAGGAGGATACCTCACCTCCTGAGTTCCTGGATTTGATGTTGGCAGGTTTCCTGTAAACCCCCATAAAGGGTGTCCTCGCATATACTGTAAGCTGACTGGACCCTGGAAGGCTTAATATCGCCGTGGGCAATGTTCCCAGGGGAGATAGCCACCGTCTGCAGCAAAGGGCCGTAGAAATTTGAACCCCAAGAATATGTATTCGTTGTGTTTTTGGCGTCCCTTTTTGCCAACTTGCCCTCAAAACCCAAGCCTTAAGCCTTATCCAGGTTTGCCAGCGGAAAATTGCGAAGAGAACCGTCGCCGACGCCTCGGCCGCAGGCGTTGGATGGCCCAACCTCAGTGCCTGGCTTTCGGATCGGTGACGAGCTGCCCTACGGGGCGCCGGCCCTAAAGCAGGTTTCGCTTGGTTTTTTGTTTGCTGCCCTGGGGTTTTCCTTTCTTTTCAGGTTTTCCTAGGTTGCCCCAATATTGTTCAGGTTTCCATAGGTTTTTCCAGGCCTTCCTGGATGCCATAGGTTTCCCGCTTTAAGACCTTCCACAGTGAGTGCGTGCCGGGAATCACTTTCAACGACAGGTCCTGCTTGCTGCTAATCTTAATGTTAACACCTGCAATTCCCTAAGAAAGCCACAGGTGAGAGTGTCCTTTACTTGGAGTGCCTTTCTTGGATGGTGCTTAAAGGCAAACCAACCAAAATGTTGGCAGCAAAAGGCTTTGAGGCGGATTGCGAGATGGTGGCTTCCGACTGGCCCATGTGCCATGGTCAAAATATCCAACCCCGTTGTTACCGTTGTCCCTACCCGAATGCAAAGGGACATTTTGAACGTGGCGCTTCTGGGTGTGTGCTAGAACGGGGACCCCTCTATATTTGGACAGCTCAAAAGGGAAGCTGGGTTTCAAGATGTTTCAACGGGAACCAGCAAGAAAACCACCTACTCTAGGTGTTCTCTGAAGTTTTGGCACATGCCCACCCACACCAATGGCGTAGCTGGGTGTGATGGGTGTTGCCTCAACCTGGGACTCCCCTTTTGTGGCTTACCTTGTGCACAAGGGCACCTTCAAAACCAAGCCCGTGTCAGCCTGCATTCCCAAACATTCGGCAGGTGCTCATGGATGGCGGGCCATCGACTGGCCAGGCGAGGGATGCATAATGGCAAAGTGGTTACAGCCACTCGTTACGTTTGTTTGCTTCTGCTTCACGACATATTCGATCCATTTTGGAGGGACATAGACTCACGAAGTTAGAGTTCCAGGGCAAACCCCCGTGAAACTGGGGATTTGTTGAAGAGAAGCGCCGATGAAATAAATCTGTTTCACGGGGTTTTGCCAATTTGCAACCATGCCTGCAGGCATTATGTCGTACTTGCCGTAGCAAGCACATGCATTTTTGACTTCAATGGCAGCTCATGCTTTCTGCACAGGCATCTTTTGTATGTCCGGGCATTGTGCCAATCTGGGCACAGTGCTCGTGAAAACTGCGGATTACTCAGAAACTACACAAATGCCCAGCAGCATCGGTGATGGACCCCTTTGTGTTAACGTCCCCAGCACCTCACACATGGAATTGGGGGAGCCAGATTTTGCACTCTGGAATCCAATCTTTATCAAGCGAGTTTCCTTTCGAAAGACTGGGCACGTGCCCCTAGGGCAGACGTATTGAAAGGCGCACCTCTGTCATTGCGACCTGGCTGTCGGACAAGACACCCGTTCGCAGGACCTGCGCGCGGGTTTGCAGCAGTGGGTCACCGTGGCTTTCCGGGTGGCAGTGCCCACCAAGTCGGGCCAGGTGCCTGTCAATTGCCTCGTCGGATAGATAGTCATGGGGCTTGCCTTTGTGCCCTTTCCCGTTTTGGCACAACAAGGGATTCGCTAGGCTGGAGCCCCGCCATTTCCGGGTATTATGCACTGCAATGCGTGCCGGCGGTGGGCAAAACGCAAAAAGCGGCAAGCCAGATGTCTCGTGTGGCTTTTCCTGTGACTTGAGCCACTGGACTGCCCTGTGCCCAGAAATACGCTTTACGGTCAGAGGGTATTGAGAGGGTACTTGAGAGCACCAACAGGGGTGATTTGGGCAAAAACATATAACACATTCTGTGGCAACCTCTTTCCACATGTTGGCACGCTGAAGTGTTGGCTATAATTCCTGAATCCATGCTGAGCAAGGCAATCCCCAACTTCAAAGCTCGCAACATGTCCGATTTCATGCAGGAGCACACCGCGGGCTTGCGCAGGTCATGCGGCTTTTTGCGGAGCCTGGCTCTGTCTTTGAGGCCTACGAGCGGAAGAGTTTGTCGTTTGATCAACTTGAGTTGAGCCTGAGCACAAGCGCGTGGAGATTTCAGGTCTTCGCATCCATATGTTGCATGAAACAGGAGGGGCATTGGACCCCCTATCTTCCAAAGGTCTGCTTAGGGTGGGTTGACTCAGGGTGGCGGCTTTAGTGTGGAATTTGGTTGGCGAAGGGTGGATTGATTTAGTTGTTTCATTTCGCATTACTTCACCACCTGAGCCACCTTCCCCTCGTTGTGGGTGCCAGGCATTGTGCCGCGTCCGCGATCCGCCAGACCATGCAGCCTTCGGGGCACAACTCCCAGCTTCCAGCACCCTACGACAGCCTTTTTTCCAAAACCCCACGTGCTGTCCAAGTAGCTGTTTTTGTTTTTTGTATTTGTTGTTTTTGTTGGGGTTGCGGAGTCTGTGTGGGCAGGCTATTTCATGAGATGTCCCTTTTGGATGGTTTGAAGATTGTGAGCATCAGCTTTTGGAAGAGCCGTTCTTAGCATGTTGTTTCTTTTGGTGAGGCGTGCGGGTTAGAAATCTAAGGAGTCCTGATCTACAGAGATTTGCAGAAACGGCCCCGTATTTGTTACTGGCATTCAACCCCAAGGGGAAGCAGTACATACGATGATCATTCAGGAGGCATGCACAAATGAATCCCGTTTAGAAAGCAGCCAGGGCCTGGGACATGGGTGGCGCACCCTTGACCGGTCCTGATGCCTCGAGGCCAAATTGATTGGACAGCAGATCGCAGCCTGCCGCGGCGTGGGGAACTATGCCGACATGGAGGCGTGCTTGAACCATTGCGAGGGTTATTTTGATGACACTTTAATGAAGTGCCGAAGTCACTTCCTGTCAGTATCTTGTTGCAGGGGATTCGAAGCAGGTTGAAGAGAATGCCTTGGGTGAGCTCGCGTCCGAAGCCTGAGCTTCAGGTCGGAGCGGTCTGGCAGCCGAGCTATACCCAGTCTTTCCAAGTTGAGGCGCCGCCGTGCGAAAAGCAAATGGCATGGACGTGGGACATGGGGCAAGACGAGCCGGGCCCTCCACTCGCGCGGTTGGTTTCTATTCCTTTTCGCACGCAGCAAACACAGGTTTCAATTAATGTGCCGACATGCAAACGTGGCACTGTCTGAGCGGTGGCGAGGCAGTGGGAGTATGTCAGCTTTGTTGCGCTTTGGTATACTGCTTTGGAACGTTTGCTGCGGATTGCTCAATGGTGACATGACTTATCAGGTATTACGTTTCCGCATCAGGATTTGTTGAAGTATTCCAAACGCATGCCATCCTTGATCACGGCAAAGCGAGCATTTACCATGCCCGCTTGCCACGGAAAAGACATCGAACCCGTAAGCAACAAGAAGTTCAGAAACACCCTTTGGCAGGACGTTTAGAAAATAAGGTTCCAATTAGGCCTAGACTCGATCAACGGTTGAGTCGTGTGCATTCGAGGCCGAAAGCCGTTCGGGGAGAGTTGTTTTGCCAGGTGCGGAATCGCATTCCTGGCAACTCAGAAGCTGCCAATCAGGCGTGGAAGCCACACCGTCGGGAAAACTTGCGCTGGCCCTTTTTTTGGTCTCACTTCTGCAATACTGTGGTTGGACAGAACCCTGCACCAGTTGGTAGCTGGTTTATCCCATTAGAGTTTCATCCGTCCCAAGGGGGGCAGGCTGTTGTCCACGAACCTTCCTTTGCCCACCCGCCATTTTGGACGGGCCGGGCAGACCGGGCCTTGGGGTTTCACCAATGTCTTGGACAATCTGCCCCAAATTTGGCCCAGAAAATGTCTATGTGTGCGTATGATTATACTAAATGTACAGTGGTTGTACCTCCCAGATCCTCTCGGGGCAATGGTTTGGGAGGTATTGGACACCGTTTGGGGCCTAGATAGGTGGAACTGGATTTGTGTCGGAATGGGGGACCTGACATGTATTCTGACGGGTTGTTAAGTTTGAGAACCAACCCAACCAACACACAACAAGTGACTCTGACATAGCACGTGAATCGCCATGAAATGTGGAGTGCTTCATGCATGATAATGATGAGGCCTTGCCGAGGCGACCCATGTTTGCAGGCTCTGAAACTGGGAGGGGCATGGGAGCAGAGATTTTCGCATTTAGAAAAGGGCTACATATGAGGCTCATTGGGTTGCATGTCATTGATGCGCTTGCGATATTTGCCGTGGTCGTGATGGTGACTACCCTGTCCTGGAGTCATTTGCTTCGTCCCAGAACTGCTACGCCCAGCTCACTTTACTAGCATGGGGTGTGTTTAGGGTACCCTTTTCAGGTTGGCTGAAACGGCAACCAAACGGCCGCACCATTTTGGGGGGTCCAAATCCCATGCACGCAGTGGTCCCTTAAAAAATGATCCTTTTTGTGGGCCTTTGTATGCTATTGAGGCAAACAGCCGCGGTTTTGTGGCAACACACCCATACTTTAAGCCAGTGGCCCATATTTCAAGAAGGAGGTTCACCTTCAACGAGAAAAAGGACGACCTGTAGGTCCCACAGGTGCGGGTTTTCCTCTTAGCTGTCAGGCGTGGCGCTTGTGCATCGGCCTGTTTGAGGAAGGCGCACGGGTTTTTCGTCTGATCAGTTGGGGAAGGGCAGGTTGGTCAGTCCAAGCAAGCTTTGGGTGTCGAGGGAATGCATCATCATCGTCTTTCTGCTTTTGATTTGATGGTTTGTGACAGGCTAGTCACCGGAATCCAACATAAAAGCAGCCTTCGGCCTGCCCCTAAATTGATAATTTGCGACACTTCCGGGGTTGGGGCAGCCCATCACTGGCGCAGGTGGCTGTGAGCAAATGCGCACTTTGAGCGAGTGGATGCGGCCGGTTCTGGGTCTTCAGGACTCGGCGTGGAACTAGAAACTTTTATCGTGCAACCGATGAACACATGGCATGCGTTTCTCGTCTTAACACTCGGCTAAAGTTGGTGGCCTTTGGTGAGTGCCAAAGATTGGTCGTGTGTAACGATACAGCCAGCTGCCCGGCAGTTTCGACTCCTTGCCCAGCTTGCCCATTGTGTCCCGCCAGCATTACGGCCCAGGGGTTTTAAGTCCTGTAGTTGGGGGCTGCTTGTACATAGCATGGCGGACGTGCCTCCGGGCGACCAAAGCCTTTATGAGGTTTTGGGGCTGGACGAAGATGCGTCGCAGGATGACATCGTCCGAGCATACCGGCAAAGAGCCCTAGAGGAGCATCCAGACAAGGGCGGCGACAAGGACCGCTTCGACGAGCTGAGCAAGGCCTACGCCGTGCTCTTTGACCAGAAGAAGCGGGAAGCCTACGATGAGCAGCTGGCGAAAGAGCGGGAGAGGGAGGAGCTAGTGGAGGGCGGAAGGAGCTTCCGAACTTGAGGGCCACGAGCACTCAAACTCGGCATGTCATGTGCAGAACCAGGGCCAACGTTGGAAGAGCGATGACTAGTTGAGTGCGGACTATGTTCCCAACATATTCACCGGGATCCCCGCTGAGAATCTGATCTCATGTTTTGATGTTTATTAGACGTAGATCAGAATCTTCTGGTTTTAGATGTTTATCGGAATCTGGTCGCACCATTTTTTCATGGGCAAAGGATGGCGCCCTGAAATCTCTAAGCACTTCCAAAGTTGTCGGTGTTGACGGTTTTTGAGGGGTAAAAGGGGGTCAAACTATTTCCCGAGAAGGACTTAGAAGGTGCCTGGAGTCGCCATGCTCTCCAAGAATGAAGTCATATTACCCACAATTAAGAACTCATAGCCCCTTTTTGGGAGACTCCAGGCACCAAGGGACCTTAGTGCTGTGTAAGCTGCCAGCCTTCAAAGACACAACTTAGCCATAGCGGTCTTGAGGGTCCCTCCCAAAAGCGGAATCTGCAGAAGGATCCTCTTTCGAACATGGTACTTATTTCATCAACCTTGCAGGTCAACCGAAAGCACAAGGAGAACCCACCATTTTGTGGTTGCCCCCCCAAAAAGGATATAGCCACATCCACTTGTGGGCTTACCGCTGGAGCCAGGAGTGGGTACTCCAAGCAGCAGCTGCAGGCGCCGATGCGGGTGAAAACCGCCCCAACTCCGGGCTCCAAGCGCCAAGCGCAGCTCAGATGTCCGCAGCCAGGCCGGAATTATGTGCCCTCCGAGTGGAAGGCGCGGAACCGGTGGGCTGATTTCGCGTTTTGGCGGCTTGGAGGCCAAAGTGCGGGCTGACCCAAAAGAACATTGAATGAATGCGAGAAATTGAGGGTTCTTACATGGATCACCCGAAAGAAGACATGGTTTTGGGTGGTTTGGGGGTTTTGTGTCTTGGATGTTGCTTTAGCCTTGAGAGTTTCACAGTGGCTGTGCATTCCAGACGCAAAAGCACTTAAGCGTCCTTGAAATCAACCTTGAGAATCATCTTGGCCAAGAGCCAGCAGCATTTTAATTTTGGACATCATCCCTGGGCAATTTCGGAAGACCCCTCAAAGTGGAAGCACCTCAAAGGGGTTCGACCAGTCAAACCGATCACCCGAAGATATCGGCATGCAATCCAGGGAGTGGGCTCCGGCGCGGGTCTCTTGAAGATGCTGTGGCTTGGTGCAATAGGGCTCAGCGGAATCGCAGAAGTGTCTGGGAGTTAAAACAGAGGACCGTACTGAGGGGTAGTTCGCCTTGTGAGAACTTCTCTTAGGAGATTCCTTAGATTGGCATGATCATCCAGATCCGACGGTAGCGTTGGCGAGCTTAGCTCGGGGCGTGAAACAAGCTCACTTCTACTGGGATGTGTCCTGTATGAATTCCAGTTGGCACAATATAGGAGTTTGTGTCAGTGAATTAGCTGCGGGCGGCCAGTGAGCCCACCAATTCCTGGAGCCGTCGGTATGAGTCACACATAGATGAATGGAAAACTTCTGAGGTCCTGTTTAGGTGAGATTCATCCTGAACAAAATTGGTACCAGTAGGATTGGCTTGCCCTCCCTCCCACTAACATGGCACCTGACAAAGGGTTCCTAGGGGAAATTGATCTTCCGGATGCCTCTTTGTAGAATGGTTTTAGATCCACGACAATTGGGCAGATCTGAGGACGGATGACATCACCCCCGAGGGTAAGACGCAGAAACTGTTGGAGCAATACACGGCGTTGCCCAAGTGCCGGGTGAAGCGACAGAAGTGGGCCAGCGGCTTGAGGGGAAAGGACAAGCAGGACGGGTCTCCGAGTCCGACTGTGCAACTGTTTCATTGCGGGGTATGTGTTTGGGTTGTTTGACAAGGAACCTGAAGCAAGTTGGGCTTCTTTTTCGACACATCTCCACTCCGAGAGGCCCGGTGCGTATCCGTTAAGGACTGTTGCCACCCGAACTTTGGAATAACAAACACCAAAAAACAAAGGCTTTCTGGATTCCCTTTGATTGCTTGGGTTACCCCCTCCCCCCCCCCCCCCCCGCATTTTTGAAATAACATCCAAACCAGGTAAAGTTGGAACCCACAAGAGGGTCCCTTGGATATGTCTCGTCAACCCGTCCTGACCCTCAACCACCTACTGAAGTTACACACTTTGTTGGAGGTCCTTCAAACAGGTCCCAGGAGTCCTTTGTGGCGGTTTCTCAGCCCCATCCTGCAGGACCTCAAGGCAGCCGCGAAGAGGAAGGAGGAGGCGGAGCGAGCCAAGTGGTCTTCCTGGCTTAGCAACGGAGTCCAAGCGACCAAGGCTGAGCCGAAATCCAAAGCCAAGCCCAAGCCCAAGGCAAAGCCAGTGACGCCCCAGGAGCTTGCCCAAGGACTTCAAGATGTGCGGCTAGAGCCAACGTGCCAGGCAGACCCCGAGATCGCCCAAATGGGCTGATCAAGTTGCTCGCACTCTAAGCCGAGCGCAAATCAAAGCGCGAGCTCGGAAGCTGATGTTGTCAAGCATCGGGATCCCCATGGTTAGTTTCCTTTTGCACCCCTTGAAGCACCGTCCAAGATGTCGGGCCCCACTATTTGCCCGCCTCCATGCAGCACAAAGATGTGCCAGGAGCTGTCTATTTCAACAAGCTCCAAAGTTATGGGTGGTTTGTCACCCATATTGGTCAGACTCAGCTCGGGGCTCAGGGCGTCAGCATTGGTGTGGCTGAGATCTTGGCACGCATGAGGTGTCTCAACTTCTATGCCACCTCACGGCACTCTCACCCTCATGGCACCCAGTGCTTGATCTCAGTGCGCAGTGTGAGAGGCTTGCCAGTCGCATTCTGTTCGCCGTGCCGCTAGAAAGGGGCCCGCTAGTCTTTGCGGTTCATTGATGCCATGTCTCTCACTTTCCAAGCTTTTCGGCTTTGTACATTGGGCGATGATTCGCGTGACCAAAAGGTGTCGACTTTGGGCCAATCCGCTCACAGACAATCTCCTAACCACAGAAAGCAGAAACTTCTAACCCCAGGGCTCAATGCGCTTTCGTGGTTAAAAGCCTGCCAGATGCGAATGTCTGGATCCACCGCTTGGCACGGGTTTTCGCCCAGGCGGCTACACCTTCCCGCTGGAGTGCAGAGGCTTCGCTCCTGTTGAGGAGGCACATCCGAGGTTTTCTGCCTGAAAACATCAACACCAATGGAATCCCATTTTGGGGTAGGTGCACCACCCATTTTAGAACCTATTTTAGTGGGGATTGGGATGTTCACTGGGGGTACGATTTGAGTGTTGACCCATAGCCATGAGTGGTTGCATCAACACGGGCCCTCTGGTCCAAAAGGACGACTCAGTTTTCCGTGTTGAAATAAATCTACAGCAAGCCACTTGGATAAGCGTCCTCACTTGTCAAGACAATCCCTTCAGCCTCTAAAGTTTCTTGCCGGCCCGTTTTGCAACAGCTCTGCTTTGAGCTGGAGTGAGACAGATGGAAGTTTGGATCGCGTTTGTTTTGTCGCAGGTCGGCTATGACACTTTGCCACCGGCAACACTGTGCCAGGCTCGGGGTGCGATGAGAGTGTGCATGCGGAAGCGCACCCCTGCAGAAAGCATGCAACACATCCTGCAAAGCATGCGGAAGCGCACTGCCGTCGCAATCCATCACGTTGATCGTGATCCCTTATGTTCGATTGGTGACTCATTCATATCTCTTAGCTTATAGTCAAGATACTGTGGATGGACAAGACCCTGCCCCAGTTGGGATGATTGATGCCCTATGAAATCTGGGATAAACCACTAACCAACTGGGGCAAAGCGCATTTTGCCCATAAGCAGATTGAAGACTGGGCCTCTGAGGCCAGGGAGACCAATAATTAGAAGCCGAAATCAGACCATTCCGGCAGCGCTTATTGCGCAGGGCGGCGGTTCTGGCCGGCGATTGCAGAGCTCTGAGCTGGATTCGACTTTCTAAAAGCCCAAGACCCTCAATTGACGAATCCTTGGGACATACTGGCTTGTCTCCTTTCGGTGCCGGAACCTGCAAGCTGCGCGGTTCACTCTGCTTTCCCTTTGAAACTACATCTGGGAACACACATAAACGCATCTAAGAGCCATTGAAAAGGGTCTAGCCAAGGCCAAGTTTGTTGGACCCAGGGGACTTACCGAATCTGGGGGAAATGACAGCGACCTAAAGTGAGTTTGCAACCTCTCACATGATGAGAGTTCCTTAGCTGGGATTTCTTATTTCAGGCGTCCTATGTATAAGACAGTAATCCAGACGGATCATGACTCTCTTGTCATCCCCCAGGGCCTGTCGTTGTATTGCTTCCTCTGAGGCTGGACAGTCTGGAGCGGCGGCTCGCTGCAGACTCGGAGCTGCCGGAATCTCGGCCCAGGGTTTCATCAAGGACCCCTGGCAGAGCAGGTTTGGTGAATTGCCAGACGGAGCAACCCCCGCGGCCGGTTATTCTGTCATTCATCCGAAGACACCCGGAAGCCACCACATGAACGGCAAGAGCAGAACACGTTTGCCCACCTTTGCAAAGGGTCTGGGTGAGATCTTTCCAACCATGTTGGGCTTTACGCACATGTTCAGCTGTTACCAGACGCAACCTTGATGTTTTTGGAGTCATATTTCCCCAAGGGTTAATCCCAGGGTAGGCGGGCGAAGTGGCCTCGAAGCGATGCCTGGCCCAGATGTTGGGTGTGCGCCCGTTTGGATTAGTTTCAAGGGAAGCCAAAACGACCTCATCCATTCTCTTCCGAAGAGATACCGGTATCAGTATGATGTGAGGCGATGGCAAAATGATTGGGAAATTGGTGTTGACTTGACATCGGATGATTGTTTCACATTGCCAGTTGCTTATGCATGTGCTGAGGTCCCAACCTGAACACATACTCATAACTTGTTCAGGCTTTGTCAGCAATGATCATGACCTCTTGAACGCGGGCCTTGGACCAAGCCCCCAATCACGGAATTGTGATTTCATAAAAGTTGCTGCTTGAGGGGGCAAGAGCAAGTTGATTCATTGTATTTGCAAAACTTGCGTGAGCTTACTTTCTAAATGGGGGGGGGATGAAACAAGCTCACTTCCATGATAAAGGTCCCTAGCGTAGGGAATGGCTGATTTGATGTCAACAACGTGCGCTTGCTGTGTGTTTGCGCGTATGTGTTTCCTTGCACTAGGTGAATTGCTGGCGATTCGCCATCATGATTAGCGCGTGCTTTGATTTCTCATGCCTGAGGCAGCTCACACTGGGACCAAGCGAATCAGACAGGTCGGGCCTTGGATTGCTGTGACATGGATGTGTGTGTGTGTGCATGTGTCCAAACCTTTTTTGGAGCTTGATACAGCCAGACACATGCTTTTTGGGTGAGGCCATTGTTTTGACCGCAGCCAGATGTTGTCCAGTCGTTTGGATTTGTTCGATGTTTGCCAGGATCCTGGCCTACAGAAAGTATGCCTTCTCAGCATCGGTGCGCAATCCAGGCAGGTCACTGCTTGCGACTTGCAATTCGAGAATGTAGCTACAGTATGATGTTCAACAGGGCAAACTTCGACGAAACCATATGCCATCCAGGCATGGTTTGCAGGACGTTGTTGACGATGCGATGTGCTCACCGGGCCGCATGATTTGCTATTGCCATGCTCGGCATGAGATGGGACTGGCCCCTGCAGTAGCGCACACTTGAAGACTGAAGACTGGGACCGAGACGCCCAGAACACATCACAAATTGGGTACACTGGGCAATATGTTAAAGCCCTCTATCTTTGTTTTAGCTCCCTTGAACGTCAAGAGCAAGAGGCATCCGCGCTTTTGAGACACATCCGCGCGTGCACTGAAGATTTAGTTTCAGGCCGAGATGCGCAGCCTGACTCGTTCGTTTGGGAGCTCCGAACCGCCGCAGGCCGGAGCTGCAGATCAGTTCCGGTGTTTCTTTTCTTGATGGGGTGACCCAAGGGGACCAAAAGGACGAAAGCCAGCTGTTGGCCCCTAGAAACATTCGCCAACGACACAAGACCAAAACTTGCCTGCCCAGGTGTAGTTTCAGGTCGAGGGGAGCCCTGTTGTGTTTCAACATGTTTCAGGACTAGTGCAAACCTTTGAGAGACCCATGCGGTTTGAGCGAACCCAAACTTCGGCCTCCAAGAGTCACTTGGAAGCCCCAAGTAGGTTGCTGCGGTGCCAGCCACATACCAGTTTTCCCTCTGTCTAGAAACCACCCATCAGTGACCAGGGAATGGTGAGAGACCCGGTGTTGTGAGGTTGGAATGCGGCCAGCATTTCGGGTTAGAATATTGTGTACTTAAACTGAAATGACTGGACTCGGTTCAAAGCTTTTCATACCGTTTCCGTCGAGCGCAAATGCCGACAAAGGACGCATAATTTCCGCAGGCTGTTTGATGTGGATGTGTGTCGTTATGTGCTGTTCCGTAGTTGATTGCATGATGGCCTTTGACGCACGACGAGTCCTTTAAATTGGAACTGACAGAGGTCAGATGAAGCATTGCAGGTGCAAGACCGCTTGCGCCGCGCAATGCCTTATGTGACCGCGCAATGCCTTAGTCATTGCATGTCATTGCAGAATGCGGGCAGTGCGGAGCGCACGCTCTCACGTTGTTTGCCCGTTCGAATAAAGCTTCTAGGGCATACCAATGTTGATATTTTTGGGATGCAATCTTGTGCTCCCCCCAAACAACGCAGGATCATCCGTTCTGCAAACGGAGAGATGCGAAATGCCTTTAAGTCATTTCGCTTCCCTTGCCCCTGCCATGTTGTTGGGTCCGCCACGGCCGGGGCGACACTGCGCGGTTGCCCCACGGGTTTGTGGCGGATCCAACAATCATTGAATCACGGTTCCCTCCCTTTTTATGGCGTGATCACATCACTTTCTGTTCAACTAGTTTCCTTTTCCGGGGTGCTGTGTCAAGCGAATATAAAGAATCAGGTGGAATGGTCATCATGATAGTAGTTTGGTTTACTGCCCATTCCGTGCTCATATTGAACTGCGCTCAGACGTCGCAGTCATTAACAGGTGGTATGTTGGACATCCGGTGCCACCTCGTCTTGGAAATGTTCTTTTGGGAAACTGACATTGAGTCAAGTGTTTAGGAGGGTTTTGGACGACTACTGTACGTCCTTTTTTGGGGAAGACCCCTGTCCACTGCCATGATTTGACAGATATATGACGCATCAGTTGACGTGTTGAGGGGACCTTTGGCAGCAGCCCCCAAGCCCCAGGCGATTTGCTGGATAGGTCCCGTGTGGAGGAAGCGGGGACAGGCAGGGGATGCGGCGTTCTTATGTCTAGTGTCACTTGCTTGGAAATGTCATGGTGAAAAATAGTTGGTGGACGTCTAGCGAGGAGTCCCTAGTTACCATATTTACACCCACACTGTACGATTCCGGTTCCGGGACACTCAGGGCCCGTCTTGTGGCGCTAATCAATTCAAGACGGTGGGACACCCTACATGCGAGAGGGCTTGTCAAAGCCAGGAGCACTCCTGACCAGCACCCCGCCAAACAACTGCTTTTTCTCGCTATTCAAAAGTCTCAAGTACTGTCCAAAAGGCAAGCATCCTTTAGGAGATTGGAGGTTGGGGAAAAGCAGCCCTTGGAGAAAGCTGGGACCAGTTTGGCTCATGTGGTTCCCTTGTGAAACTATCACCAAAAGTGGTATGGCCAAAAAGATCCTTTCGCTTGGCTTGGCAGGGATGGTCACCAAGCCATAAGGATTTGCAGCAAGTATCAGAAGGGTTCCTGTTACGAGAACCACGATGGTGGCACCTGTCGTTTTGTGGGTAGGATGGCAGCAAGTGGGTGGTTGACACCCTTTCCTAGGTGGCTTTCAATTCAAAGGAAAACCAACAGGAAAATTGGGAAGGGTCAACCAGCTTCGAGTACTCGCATTGGTCAGACTGTGCTCCATTCGCCATCAGAATCCCATGAATCCCCAACCAGGCTTGTGTTTTGTACCTTCCCGAAAGGTTGGCATTTCCCTCAAAGAAGTGGCTTACCCATTGGGTTTGCAAGCGAGAGCACGGTGTAACCAACCCTTGGATCTGACAAGACTGGCTTTCCAGTCTTGAGTCCAGTGAAGGCATGCCAGAAGCTAACCCTTTGCGTTCCAGGCCTTTGGGCAAGTGAAGTAGACTTTAGCCAAGTGAGTACTTTGAGAGCCAAAGCCAGAGAAAGCAAAGTCCAGGCATTCAAAGTTTTGCCCACTGTTCTAGGGATATCAAAATCCATCAGCCTGCCACTTGCGGATGACTTTGACAATAACACGAACTACTCCCCCAACGAACCCCCAGAAAAGGGTTCGCCAGAAGGAGATTCCTCTAAACATGAAGGTTTCTTGATGGTCCATGCTAATCTGAGGGAGTCATGGGGTATCTCCAGGCAGAGAGAATCTCGCGCAGGCTCGCCCTTGCTGCTGCCCTTTCACGGCTCCCTGCACCCGCAATCCACCTTCGCCCTCCAGGCCGTTCTTGTGGAGCCACACAAATTCAAGCAGGGTTTGATCTTCCTAGCGCATCATTGAAGTCTGAGGAGCAGTGCAAAGTGGGATTTGCATCGACCAGGTGTCCTAGAACACCCTTTTGGATGGCCTTAGAAGAACCAAAAGAATATCAAAAGCATAGCAAGGACGGGAAGCGACCTTGGGTCATTCATATTTGGAATCTATCGATCACCTGGCTCTTACTCCGGGGGCTAATCAGAAACTAGAACCCTGGTCCAAAACTCTGAAACTTGGCTGCGGCTAAATCGGTCCAAGGATTGAACGAATCTTAACAAAGGAATTGTAATCAGGGCTCTAAAAGCCTTTACAACTAAGGTGGTAGAAGCAACAGTCACGGGGTTTGGTCCTGCTCACATGGCAGGACGAGCAGTAGCCTTTGTCCACCAAACTGGTGGCCCATGTTTCTTGTTGATCTTATTCTGGCTTGGTGCCAAGATTCGAAGGTGGAAGGTATGAACCTGGTGGTCTGATGACAAGATGGCTCGGCATGCAACACTTGCAGGCCCAAACAACCAGGTGTTCAAACATCTGGACACTGCAAAACAAGCTCACCCGGCAAGGGGGGGGGAGGGGGTTAAAACAGGCTCTCTCAGGATGACAGTTCTTTGACGGGAGGTGGCCTTGATTTACAGTATGTGAAGTAGAGTTTTGCAGACTTGTGGTTGCACATTCAGCTTTGACACAGGGCTCTTTGATAGAGGATGTTACTTGGCAGATGGTTTACAAGGCAATGGAGCAAGGTGCAATCATGCACTTGGAAACCCAAATGCTAAGTTCTTGGAATCAAGCCGAAAAAATCCCAACATCGTTGCGTGGCTGCGCCATATGTGTTTGCCATGAGAAGCACTTTGAACCGATGCAAGAATCAACCAAGCATTGCAGTAGTGTGTTGGCTCAACATGTTTGGTTTGACGTGACCCAACGCTTGCACCGATGCACTGACTGATCCAGAATGCATATCCTGGAACCTATAGGACAGGCGGGTGTCCCCCAAAAGGATTTTTCTTTGAAAGGGATGTTCTTTGCGTTCCGCGTTAATCTGCAGGAGTGTACAAGAAAGTAATCCAACACGAAAACTCCAGAGTCAAGGCATTCGCTTGAGCAAGTGCGACGAGCACGCTTGAATTTTAGACGGGGCTGGCGGCTTTGCTTGCTTGCAGGCTCACAGCATCCGCATTTTCTTCCGGGTCCTGCTGGCTAACTTTGACTGCACCGAATCGCGGGAAAGCAAGGAAGTTCGGATTCAAAAGCAGACTGGCAAGCTGAGCTTTCAGACATTCAGGTCCTGTCCTCTGAAGAAGGTGCCGACAGCAACATTGCCGCAAACCTAGGTGTTGTCAGCAGAGCTGAGGGTGCTTGCGGCTGACTAGGAGATGGGCGCATTTCTTTGGGGAGGATGAGGGGACATCAGCAAGCAGCTGTGTGCAGACAACGTCGTAAGTTGTTTGCATGAGTTTCAAATGAAGGTGTTCAATCCTTTACTCGTGTTTGTAGTCAATGAGCCCAGAAAGCTCGGAATCAATCAACTGGCTTGCTTCTGACTTCAGTGACTTGAGATCTGAAAACTAAATTGCTGGTTGCTTAATTTTCGGAAAAGATTCTCCAATATTCTCACTACGTTCTGAGGTGGGCTCATTGAGCAGGCGGGCCGGGCGTCCTGCGTGTTCTGGCCGCTTGCATGGCCTGGGGGCTGCAAGATCAGTCCTGCCATCCTGCAATGCCTATCAAATGGTTTGGGTGGCCTCCTTTGAGCCATTTTCACAGCCGCTGGAGGGCCCTGGTTGCAGAGGGACCCTTGCTGCTCAATTTGTCCGCGTCCGCATTTGGAGGGATTGAGCTCCCATCGCAGGAGTCCTGTGCACCGTTGCCCAAGTATTGAACAAGAATCACCTTAGGATGCGCGCTTCGCTTTGCAATCAAGACGCCGGACAATAGGTTCAAACAGCTCAAGGATTTGTGTGAGAAAGATTTGACCACTGTTGTGTGAGCATCCTCATTGAACGAATCATGCCGTATCAACCACACATTCCCTTTCGGCAAAAGGCCCACTCGGTGCCAGGATTGATGTCTACTCGCCCACGCGCAGCCTACAGGGCGGAGGGATTGGGCCTCAGACGGCAGACTGAAGTGAGGTGTTGCTGATTTGAGTGCGTGCTTTTCAGACCCCTTGTTTGGGTTGGTTCAAAGGGAAGCCAAAAGGAGAACTGCCAATATTTTGGTACATATCCAAATGGTGGATCATCAACAGGTCTGGCCCCTTTGGGGCCGGTTTGGTGAGACCAAGTTGCTACTTAGACACACCACCAGTCCCCGCTCATACAACACAAAGCGATTTAGCCTGACGGCCAGTGAGATCGGCTTCGTTTTGGTGCAATGACTGCCCTACAATGTGCCACTGTTGCACTGACGCTCGAGTACGACATGCAGCTCAGTAGTGTTGTCTTTGTAGTTAGTGTTCATTTCAGGATTGACAGCGACTGTTTATTCAGACTAGCGACACCCTTGGACCAAACCCCAGGAAGCCAAGACGCGGTGCATTGCCATCAGAGACAGCGACCGCTCTGCGCGAGGTGGGATTTGTCGGAGCCCTCGGCTTGCACCGCGCCCTTCTACGCGGAGGCCGGTTCTTGAGGAGTGGCCACCGGGGATGCCGGCTTGCACGGCAATTGGCAGAATCTTCCAAGGGAGATTCTGATTTTAGAGAGCACACGGATGAGCTCAATCGAAAGTGGCAACTTTTCCGCTCTCGCTAGCTGCCTTGGGGAAGATCGCGCAATTCGTTGTGTCCATGGTGTGCAAAGCTCCTGAATGCTTTCATTGGTTTGCTTGCTTTCACCCGCTGAAGGGTGGGCAGCTTGCCAGCGGCCTCGTGCACATCAACGTGACCACATCCTTTGGAGTCTGGACCTCAATCCTAACCTTCGAACCGGCAGGGTCTCAAATGGTGGGTTTGTTCGTCAGTTTCCCATTGTGTTCCCGTGCAAAGGGCAGCCCAACCAAGTTTCATCAGCAACGCTCCCCAGATGCGTTGGAACACGAGCCATTGGCTCAGGCGGTCGCCTGCGCGGCAGTGAACCCACGGCAGCTGGGCATTGTCTTCACCCCCTCGGTGCTCGGCTCAAGTGGCCCTAAGCTTGATTGCTCGTTTCGTTCTCCTTGTGAAGCAAGCGCCATGTTGCCTAAATGTATCTGTTTAGACCATCCTACTCGTACACCCCATTTGGTGCGCTCCCTCCCACCAACAGGCATCTGCTGGAGGGTACTTTAAAAGGAAACTGATCTTCCAGCTACCCTCCCAAACGTGATATGTTTAACATGTGTGTACAAAAAAAGAGTGCCACCTTTGACATGGTTGACTTTCCGCAAGGAAATATGTTTCTTTATCAGATGCCTTGTACGGAACTGCTGAAAAAACGTAAATTGTCTATGTAACGTTCTCATTTGGGACGATCTTAGTAGCTGACGCGCTCAGGGGAGGGGAACATTTGTGGACTGGTTGTTGCCCCAGCCATTTTTTGCTTACAGGCGAATCGTCAGGTCGTTGTTGTGCTGCCTTCCTAACTTTGGCAAGGTCTATCACGAGCCATCATAAACCCTTGTCGACACAATAGAACCAACAGTCAATGGCCAATGGATTTAGAGCGTTGCTCTGTGGCTTTGGCTCCATGGGGCTGGGGTTTCTGAGGTGCTATCCACCGCCCGCACGGCCAGCCTGGAGTTTCTGGTTCGAAATCCCCGAGAGGCCCCGAAGGACAGCAAGCAGATGGAGCATGTCAGAATAGGGACCTGTGCGACCCCAAACAACACGCCCAGATGGAAGTTCCGGTAGAATCTGGCGTTTCTGCTTGTGGTATCGCTTTCATTTGCGGGCTGTCGATTCTGACTGGATGCTTTTTGCGCCGGTGCTGTGGGGTATTGTTGATTTGCATGATGCTTCGAGTCTGTCCGTTTGCAGATGTTGCTTGTTGTGATGGCTCCAAGGGCGATCTTTACTGGTTGCTGCGATGCTCACTGTCCTACATGTACGAATGTCGCTGAAAGGAGCTGTGGAATCTGTGGCACCTACGTTTGTCGCGGCTGCAAGTGCCCGAAGACCTGACGGCTTTGAGCTCAGCTCGAGCTGTCCAAGTCGTGGTCTACTCTGGGTGGACGCTTGGAAATCTTCCAGTTTTGCCATTTTCTTAAGTTGATGATAGAAACATTGGAATTCCTCGTGTTGATCGTTGGCCAACTTCTGACGGCGGGGGATGGACATGGGAGCCTTCCTGAAGCCGCAAGATATTTCCTACTAGGGATTCTGGGGTGCTTTCCCGTATCACAGGGCCGTAAACCGCTTGAGGTTTCAGGCAGAGAAAGAGAAGATTCATCCAACGTTACTTTTTTGTATGTTAGGCCCTACTTGTTTCTCAGGCTCCACTGCCCGTTTGCAGTGAGTTGGTAGTATCAGTGGGTAGACGCCACAGATGTGGTCATCAGCACTTTCCTTGTAATGGAACCAGGACCATGGTGCCCATTATTTGGAGTGTTGCTTTGAGCCCACAGCTTTCCAATGGCTCCTTTGAGGCCAGCCTTGCCGCCAGCTACGCTTCTCAGCCCGGCCTTTTCAAAGAGCAGTGCGAGGCAGGGTGAGTAAGCCTGTGAGTCCCTGGCTGTGTTGTGGGTAGTCCACTTTGTGCTGAGGACATAGAGGGGAGCGCCCTAAAATCCAGCGGACAAGATTTGCGCAGTTCCTTGTTCGGGAGACAGGCTTGAAACAGGTCAGATATGTCAAAAAAACAAGGTAGTCCTGACATGGCACGTTGTTTCACACCTCCAGGGTCGGGTTCATCCGACGTTGGAGAGCAATCTAGACAGACGGATACAGACGGACAGACGGCAGATAGAGACGGAGAGAGTGAAGGACATAGAGAGACCCCAGGTCTAAGCTGTGAAAAGACTCAAGGTTCAGCCAAGAACATTGATACAACATTTCAACTTGCAAGGATTTCGGCCCCATGCTTTTTGGTCCTTTCCGGATCCCGGGGGGTTGGGAGTCTTGGCTTGAATCGTGTAAGCCGCGGCGTTTGGCTCTCCGGCTGCCAGGCAGCCTTGCCGGGTTTCTGGGTGACACCCACCCTGCGATCAATTCAGCCGGGCGCCAGTTTGTCATACTCTTGCGCTCAATTGCGCTCGACTGGTTTTTAGGTTGCCATTTCTCTGATGCCCTTTGGAATCCCCTTAGCGATTCAGTAGTCATGGTTGGACGGGACATGATGGAGCCGATGAGAGTTAACCACTTGGGTATCCCACAGCCGAGGCTGAGGAGCAGCCACGTGTCTGCCGGGGAAAGATGCCAGGTGGAACCGCGCTCAAGCGCTCACAGAGTTCCTACTGGCACCAGTTTGGTCAAGGATAGAGAGATGCGTATACAAAAGTTCGCAGGGATGCAGCGAGCTTTGAGGCTTCTAGGAAGTCAACATGCTTTCAGAGATAGCATCCTAATGTTTCCATTGTTTTGGCTTTGAGGGGCAGTCTGCAGCTGCGACCTCCGATACACTAGCCCCTCCAAAATGTTTGGTGAAGATTGGGAACCTGGGTTCGACACATGACATGCTGCCTTAGTGCTCGTGTCCATCTTTAGGGGACACCCCCCTTGGAAAAAAAAAGTGGTCTTCCGATTTGATTTTGGTCTTCCGTTTGGTCTCCCTTTCAGCCCTCGCAAAAGGCACCCTCAAAAAAGACACACCTGTATTGCAATACGTTTTGTCAGCCTCGCTGAGGAGTTTACTCTGACTCCAACCAACGAGGTGGTGCCGGGCACGATCGTGGCAGTGCGGGACCCTGGAGAAGCGCAAGCCCACGGCGAGTCACGTTCTGTTGCAGCAAAGTCACATATTGGGGGAGGTTGCGCAACAGAGGGAAAACTCAGATCAATGTCTAGTGCCACCAAAACGGTAGACTCCTCTATGCAGGTATGTTACCCGGACCGAAGTTGCGGAAGGCACAACATTGTAACATGCCTTCAGACAGATGACACTCAAGCTTTCCGCCGACATATGGCCTGTTGGCAAAGCAGATGAAGACAGCTTTTGCCCACAGTTCTTATCTTCAATAAATTTATGTTTATTCATTGAGAACTGCTCAGCTTCCAACGCCAAGGTGCGATTTATGGAGGGCCCTATAGTTCCACGCCATTCTTACTTGATTCAGGGGATCTTGAAATGTATTGCGAGATTTCGCCCCGCGACATTTGGCGCGTTTCATTTGAGCCATGCAGAAGCTGTAGGTGCACTTGCCTCTGGGCTTCCGCACGCTTCCTGAGCAGGCAAGTGGGGGTGGGCAGGCGGATGGAGGCCACGAGACTGGGCGGAACGAAAGGCGTGTGTTGCGCAGGAATCATCGGCAGAGAACGTTTTGAAACATTGCGTAGGATGGGGGGCTATGTCACATATCACCAAAGAATTGAACAAGAACGTATGGGGGTTGATCATGCGGTCCAAGGATTCTCGTTGACCGAGGGAGTCGCTCCCATTGAGGAATATGAACGTCCCTCTCATGCTTTTGGTGACTTCTTTGCAGCTTTTATCAGATTTCCACAAGGATTTCCAAAATGTTTAGGTCCCTGGCTTATCCACCAAGGTGTCCTTTGCTCCACTCGGCATTGTTTCAGAAAGGCGTTGTGGTTGATGCGGCTTTACATGTGAGGGGTGTTGCCTGGACGTGACTTCTTTGGCGGTTGCATTGCAGGGCTATGGCAAGAGAGTCCATGAGTTGTTCTTGCCAGGCGATGGTCATGATTTAGCATGCCCACCCTTTTTAAGGAGAGAGGGGGCAACCTCTGGACTTCAATCTATGTGTCTATGGTCCCTTTGTGGTGAACATCCAGATCAATGAAACTGAGGAACCTGCCACCCTCACCCTTCAGGTGGGAGCATAATTAGAAAGGTTGCAGAGTGCTTGCCCGATTTGAAAGCTGCAAGTAACACAACTTCGCTCTTGAAAGTGGCTACATGACAAATATCCCTTCAGCTTGGCAAATTGCAGCCTCCAAGCACTGGTGTGTGAAGTGCCCTTGTTTGGACTCTTCTTTTGGGGTCCACCTACAGTAAGAGCTAATTGGGGCGGGAGAAACATAAATTCTAGCTAGCTGTCAGTTTGTGGTACGCGTCCAGCTTCACTCCAACCACTCCAACTTAGGGTCCACCGTCCACCGTAGGACCACGAGGCTGCCTTCGTGGCGGACAACGCCACCTTGGAGCCCTTTGGCTCCAATTCACCCGCCTGAGTCGGGTTGCGCGGGGTTGAATCGGTTTCATGTTGGCCCGCCCTTTCCAAGGCGTCCAAAAATGGGAATGGAGTCAATGAGTCGTTTCTGTCGTGGATGCAACCTGAGAATCGAAGGTCAGGAGGCGGTGAATCGGGGCGCATCGAGGCGACACTCTTGGAATTTCTTCTTTGGCTTTGGCTAGGCAGTCCATTCCTTTGACACCAGAATTGGATGTTGACTCATTCGCGGGGCAGCTTCCACTCGTAACACTCAGTCCATTTTCAAGGTTCCCCTAGGACTTGAGAAGCAGAAGGGGACAATGTTACTTGTTTTGCTGCATCCCCCCCCCTCCCTACAAACCCCGTTGAGGAAGAACTCTGCGTTTGATATGCGGGTATTATGAATGCATAGACATACACACGCATGTGCACTGTATATCAGCATATATTGCAGCTAAACTCAAGCAAGGGCCCATGCAAACAGCAGGGTCAGTCAACTTACCACTCTACCTGACTTCAAATGCAGAGTCATAATGTGCGTCTGCCTTTCCAAGACCCCCAGGTTTGGTCTTGGAAGCTGTTTGACTTGACCGTTGAGCCTCAGAACTCTGGATCTTGGCAGTTCTTCGCACTTCTGAGCCACCATGGACAATAGCTGCAACCCGTTGCCAACTGTGACTGGATCCCATAGCCAGGCATGAAGCAACTAGTTTTCAGAAGCAAGCATCAGAGAGAGCGCACCGTGAACGTTGGCCTGCGCCGCATTTGCGTTGTCCGTGTGCCAAGGCTTCTGCCGCTGAACCCAGGCGCTGCTTTTGGTGGGCAGGGGGAGGCGAGTTTGTTGCCCAAAGCTCCATAGCTCCAAAATTTGAGTTGTGGAAACCGGGACCTGGGCTGGGAAGATGTGGTGGCTGCAAGAGTCAGCTGCAGCATACTGAGACTGTCGGCCACGCCTGGGTGTTGGCATCCGGACTCGAATCGAAGCCACGGTCTGCCCATCGAAGAGCTGATGAGACCTGCCGGTTGGGGTCAGGGATGGTGATGAAGCTGTTTGTTATTTTCTGATGTGTTCCCTCATACTCTATGGATCAATGACTTCTTTCCAGACCCCTTTGGACCATACCCCAGAGCAACAGCCAAGCTGGAGACAGATGAGGGTAACTTACACCTGAATAAGGGGTAACTGTCATAGTATGTCTAGGTCTAGGGCTCGGTCCGTGCGGAAATCGTTGAAGGGAGGGACCATGGCCATCCCGCCATGCGATTTTGTGGACCCTGGAAACGCCCAACTCCTGGGCCTTGACTACCCCAAGGTAGACTGAACCCCGGAGGTTTCCCCTTTGAGGAAATCAACCACCCCTGAAATGACGTCCACTTTAGGGTTGTCAAAAAATGGAACCCTGGCCGCAAGAACACCAACACCCAAGGGAAGGCCATGCTTGCAGAGGCTAACTGTTGGCCCTTGTAGCATCCGCAGGTGCCGGCGACTCAGAGGCCTGGCGCGCACCCAAAAGACGAGTTGCCCCAATCCTTTGTTGAGAGGAGGTCTCTCTGTTCAGGAGACATGCTGTTCTTTCGCGGGAGAAGCCTCGGATTGATGACAAGGTAATTTGTTGATCCAGGTCTCAATGTGAGCCAACGTGGCGATTGTTGAAGAAGACCCTTTCATTTTGGAAGACGACCGAAATGTGGACATGGCACCCGAAGGAGATGCATGTTCCTTTGCGGGATTCACGTATGCCAGCATTCCAGGTGCGCCTGCTGGTGGTATCCAGTGGTCCGGTGCTTACGTGGGTGCTAATTGGCCAGGAAATGCTGAGTTTTAATCCAGACCCCCTAGAAGCCAGTCACCGGACCCACCTTGTGGCCATGTCCCCAGGCAAGCTGGTCTTTGAGCTGGGGCTGGTGAACACCCCGTCGCCAGAAGGCACGGGTTGAAACACCCGCACGGGTCCCGCTCAAGACAGCCCAGTGCACAGGCCCTCATTCCAGCAGCTCGTGGTATGAACAACGTCATGAGGCGTTAACCCCCCCTTACTCCCCTCCTTTGATGTTAATATTTCAGAACAACTTTCAATATTATATCACAATCAAATGTCAAAATTGACAAATATCACTTGCAGCAAATGAGGAGCACAGTCACCAAACAACCATTCGTAGAATGGAGAGACAGCCATTCAGAAGATGGCGGAAGTCAGCCTCGAAGAAGTTTGCGGCCATGGGGAAGGTTGCTTTCACAGGTTCCTCATGGTTGGCTTGGGGGTCCCAGCTGAGAATTTGGCCATTTGGCAAGAGCGTGGTGAACATCTTAGCTACGGAGAGCTTGAAATGGGAGGCGTTGGCGCGGCCTAACGACCCTTTTCGTCTTCGGCCTTTCAAAGACGGACGAGTCCACCCCATGTTTGCGACCGATGCCTTCCTCAAACGATTGCCCGGAAATGACCGAAACGTATATCCCGCATGTCCGGGCAGCCGATGGACGCAAGGCTCTCCTCTATGGACCTTCGAGCTGCTTTCGGAAGTACCAGGCGTTGCGCAGGGCCAAATTTCAAAGAGTTTTACTGAAAGAATAGGTGGGTGGGCGGGGAGCCACAGGGAAGCCCACTCATTGCGGGTTCCTATATTTTTGAGACAATCCCTATACTTGGGTGCAATCGGGATACTTGCACGCAAAGCCTGATAGCCAGGTGGAACCAACAGTCCATGGGTGTTTGGCAGTGCCCTTAAATGGGCCAACAGGATATCTCCGACCACCGCTATTTGCTTGAGACATGACAAAACAACTCCACGGTTCATGTTGCCCAAGTTTGGCAAAGGCCACTCTTTTCTGGTCCTTAGGCAACAGAGATACTCTTTCTTGAGTTTGGACCTGAGCGCGAATGGTGGAAATCACAGGCAATGGGTTGTCCTTGGAAGGGCCACAACCTTTATTCCCCCAGTAGTGCCCTTTGTCCCTTTTTTGGGGGCAGGTTCACTAAAACAGACCACAGAACAAAAGTTGGTACCCTGATTCTAACCTCTCTACTGGACCTAACGAGAGCTCCAGGAGAGGTTCTGGAGCTTAGCTCCGGCTTCGAGGGCTACTCTGTGTACTTGCAGCTTGAGGCCATCCGCTGCAAATGGCCGGGGGGGAAGTCTTTGGCGCTCATTTGGCCGTGGGTCAAAACGACTGGTATCCCATTTTGGTTGGTGGGTGCACCACCCACTATAGAACCTATTTTTTGTGGGGATTGGGATGTTCACTGCGGCTACGGGATTTTGACCCATGGCCATGTTTTCTGCAGAAGGTTCACTACATGTGGACCTGAATCAAGCCTTTGACTCTTGGCGGGGGAGCAAAAGCTAAGGTAGATGTCTTGGAACAGGAAATGCACCCCGGAGCCGGAATCAAGGTTGCCCTTTTCAACGGGATCAAACAAGTTGTGTCCCTCAAAAACGAGACGAGCCCCATGCAGCTGGGGCTGCAGTTTTTGAAAGTTGTTCAGGCCGCCAAAGTATGAAATGCCCTAAACCCAGGTCCCTCGAAAGGACGTGAAGCCCATTCAGATGTTGTGGGTGGAAAACCGCCGAGCTTGGGATGATTTGTTTGTTTCACTGGGCGAAGTTGATGCCTCAAGCGAGATTGCGCCATACATGTCGTAGTTTGTGTCGAGATCGGGCCCTGCTGAGCCACCTATGGGACAAATTGGTGCGCCAGTTTCATGCCAAGCTTTCAGGCAAAGGTACTTTTTGTGCTAGAACCAGTAAAGCGAGGCAAGTCACTTGGCTGAAGTGGGTTTGCCTGTTTGGGTTTGGAAGGCAAAACGGGGAAAACACGCCACTTTGGGGGTTCCCTGTTTTGACACATACCCTCGCAGTGCTGGTTGTCTCTTTTAAGGACACCGGCCCTTGGGACAGATTTCAAGATTTGCCGAGAGCGGGGCAGCTCGTATGGCTCCGAGCCATCATTCGCACATGCGGCAGCTACTAGCACTGCAAACTCCAGCCAGGTGGCAGGATTGTATGGCTCCGTCCGCGAAGTTGGCTACAAGTACAATTTTGTGCTGACCTTAGCGTTAGCGTATGCTCTTGCTGCAACTGTGATGGCCTTTCGGAATGCAGCATAAAATGGGTGCGCCTTTTTTGATGGTACCCATTTTGGGCTTGGTTGCCAAAATGCCAGCAAGCTATTTCAAGTTGTTAATTTGAGTGTGTGTGTGTGTGTTCCTGTTTCCTTGATTTTGTCTCTCGAGGGGTGGGAACCACTCATTTTTGCGACAATCCTAAATGACTGACTTCCGTTCTTAGGTGCGCATGACATTCAGACTGCCTGCGGCAGCTTCCATGTCCGGTGGAGGCTGGCTTGGGCCTGGGGTTTTATCAGCTGTCATAGCCTGCCATGATGTAGGTCCTTTATTTGGAGATCCGTATATTTCCGGTGTTTGCGAATAAATCAAGTGATTGCATTTGCTTGTGCAACCAAGGCATCTTCAACAGTTGAAAGTAACATCGCTGATTACCTACTATAATGGCGACTGGGATCCACTGGGAGAAGCAAGGAAGGAGAATGGGAAATGAAAAAACAACGAAGGGGTGAAGGGAGGGGCATGGAACGGAACGGCTCTGCACGCAGTTGTGGGCCACACGGCAGGCGGCATGCTTCTTGCTATTCCCTCCACTTCCAGCTTGGCTTTCACTCTTGGTTGCTGCGAATCATGCTTGATCAAAGAGCTGCTTAAATCCTAAGACCAGTGATCAACATATTTATGTTTGGCAGTCTTTCTTTTTAGATGCAGCTTTCAGATTGGGCATCGTATCCCAGCCGTTGCTTTGGCGCAATTACCGGACCTGAAATATGCAATGTGTTGGAGAAGTTCAATGGTAAGTCTTGGGCAGATGCGAAAGTCATGAGCCATGCCTGGCAACCCGACCCGTCTGTCGACACCAATGCTTCCCAAGCAGCCGACCAATTGCGAGGATGATTCCGGGCACATCTTCAACGCATTATGCTTCATGATTCTAGTTTGTATCGTATTTTGACCAGATGATTCTGTAATTACGGGTGGATGAGCAGTTTGACCTATTGTGATGTGCGCTAGTCGCGTCATTAGCTTCCCAAGCAAGGAAGGCGTGCCTTGCGGATATCAACATGCTATATCGTGGCAGGCGATTGATCGTTCCGAAGAGAGAAAGTTGTCCAGGGTTCAAGTTTGCTCGCGTGTGCAACGCTTTCAGTTCGGAGCAGCGGGAGACGTGAACATGGGCAATCTTACCACAGATTGCCGTTCCACGGCAATCACTTCCTCCATGAAGATACTCCCCCGAAAGCTGACCGTAACACTCTCACCAAAGCAAACTGCCAACACGGACTTGGACCCGTACTACATTTGCTTGCGGAAGAAACAACAACACCTTTCCTCAGGCACGCTCCTGGTGGTTGCCCCACCCCTCTTCGTGTTGGACGCGGACACCTTCGACCGGGAGAATCTGCCGCCTCAGACCGCCCCAAACTCAGCCGACTTTGAGCTTGCCTGATGAAGTCATCCACGTGCCTTCACTCGCAGAGTTCCTGGCCGTTTTGCTTTTTGAGCAGACCATTTAGCGACAAAGGCCCATCTCAGGGAGTGAGCTGTGAGCAAACACTGTAAGGTCTTTTACCAGTCGCGCAACTACCGTAAGTAATGCAAATGTACTTCTTGGGGAGAACATCTCACCCAGGTCCCCATAGCCTATAGCCTCAGACCCGCCAGCCTCAGGTAGCCAATCTGGACATCAACTCGGCCAGTGCGGGGTGCTCATTGGCTGCTTAGGGCCTACGCTTTTGACTGTGAATGTTGTATGGTGGCCATGCAGATCTTTGTGTCCTCTCAGCTAGATAGACTGGTGCCAATCTCAGCCTAGCTTACCAACAACCCGTGTCCATACTTCCCTCTCAGACCCCAATGGTTGACGCAAATGCCGGAATTCGCCAAGGCAAGCCCAACAGGCCCAACTCGGAACCTCGCTTCTGCTGCCTCGGTCAAACCTCACCCTGCTGAAAAGAAGGCAAACTTTGGAGACCACAAGCCGATGTTGCCCGAAAAGAAATGACACAGGCCAGCTGGGAGTCTGTCCCCTAGACATGTTTCAAGTCGGCATCATTGATTTAACTGATATTGAAATCTGATCGATGGCACAGGCAAATGTCCAAGGATGTGCATCCAGCGAGCACAAAGGTCTGGAACCGGCTCAACGTCACTACGGTCTACCCTTTGATCCTGGCCCGGTTCTACTCCTTCAGCTTCAGCGTCGCCAACCCCAGCACAGGCCGAACCCAGTCATTTCTGCCTTTCAGGTTCTCAGAATTTCATGGGTATGTTTGGGAGGGGGCTCTGACCTGCAAGGGACTAAAATGAACACAAAAGGCAGGGTTCTTTGGGTTTGCTGCCCAGCCCTTACGTTATATGTGGCCAGAGCTTGTATGGCGCCAGATGCCGTCGAGTACTGGGAGCTTGGGCCCCGGCGAGTGGTACACTCCAGATTCACATTGGAACCAACAACACATCATGTTTGCAGGAACTCCTTTCAAGGGCACCCCCGTTTTCTGGAAACCCATGACATGTAATGTCCTCTTCCATCCTTTTCCTGTACAGGAGGTTTTGCAAGTTGCTCGTGTGAATTGGCTGGGAGTACTCATTGGCAATCGAGCCGCAGAAGCTGAGGATCTGGTGCTACGAGCAGGGTAGAGTTGTGGCTGCCAACACGCAGGCCGCAGGCCCAGTCAATGCCACGTGAACCAGGCTGAACCCCATGCAGCGGGTGAACATGTGGAAACAAGAAATCGGTTTGCATCTGCAACCTGGCAGAGCTTGTTGAAGCTTGGAACCATGATTTCAGATCTGTACCTCCGAACAAGCCACGCAAGAACCAGCTATGCCCGTGAAGTCGAGGTTCCGCGCTTCGGCTTGGAGGCATTCTTTCAAATGGTGGAAGTGTCTCCGTCCTCCGTCCCTGCCTCGGACGGTTTGCGCACGGGTGAGCTCTGCGTTTCAGCGCTGGACTGAGAGTCGGCCACACGACCAACGGGCCGGAAAAGGGCATGACATAAAGGTTGTTTCGTGTCCTTGGCTATGGGCGGGTTCCCTTCAAGACAACCCGCACGTGTTCCTTCTCAAAAACAAGAAACCCCTGCCTGTTGAAGCTTCAAGGCGATCTGGCAAGGTGACCCAATCGTCCCCTTGGCGTTAGGTGATACCCTCTCAGCGCCTGAACGAGGTTGAACTCAAGGCTGGGGAAGTGTCTCAGCGACCCCTGCAAATGTTTTGCATTGTTTTTTAACAATGCATAAATCCCTTGGTATGAGAGCAAATCACGTTCACCAAAGGGTCCCCCCAATTAGAATTATAGCATCAAGCAGCTGTCAGGGACCTTGAGGGGTTGGTGGTGAGGTTCATCCAAGGATGCTCGATGAAGTTTTCGGCACGTATCTTCCTGAACGCATTTTTCCTTTCGATGGTCTGACGACCTGACTGGCAGGGGTGGGGGGCGCTGATCCGACCTAGAAGAGCTGATGGTACACCCTAGGTCGGCAGGATAAACTTGCAGAAGTGCCTGCATCGTGCTGCGCTGCATTCAGAGATTCCGCAACTCCTCCCGTTTTTGAGCCTCCAAAAGGGGCAGTTGCGCAGATACTTAACAGCCAATGGCCATATATGAAGGTGAGCTTAGTTTGGGGGTAAAACGAGAGCACTGCTTACCATGCTGCAGGTGCTAAAAAATCCCTCATTTTTGCTTTTGGACTTGGTGTAAAGTTTGCAAATGCAGTCAGGAAGGGGGCTTCCTTGACTCCAGCTGGGTGCCTTATGGGTATGTGTCCAAACAGGGGACCTAGTTTCCATGCTGGTGTCCCTTGAAATTCAAGGTAAAGGAATACTCTCAAATCAACGCATAGCCCTAATTTTCTAGGGGGTAAAGGATCCTTCTTTCTAGAAAACCACCAAACACTCTGGGGAAATGGCTGGTTTTTGAAAAGAACGATGGCTGAAAAGACTTCGGAATCAACCTCTAGAAATTTGCCTGGATTCAAGCACCTGGCACTTGGTCCGATACTCGGTCCGCCTGCCAGTTTGTCCTGGGCAGCACTTCCCTGACTGCTGGCTTGGATGGCTTCGCCTCTGTGGCTACAGCCTCAAAGGGTTTCGTAGTTTGCTTTGTTGCCGTCCTCGGTTTCCCTCGGGATAATAACAGAGAAAACAAAATATATTATTTGCGGGAGGTGTACATTTGGCCAAGACCTGGCTGTGAATGTTCATGGTTGGAGAACCTTCCAACAGGACATATCGCCCAACTTTGGATGTCTCTTTGTGTCCTTAGCTTCACATGGCTGGGCAACCATCCGAGTGGTCGTTGGGTACTGAACACCGCCCTTTTGTGAGCATGCTTCATCAAACAAGTAGAGGTTTGTTTTGATTGAATGCGTAGTGAAGGAATGTATGTCAGGTGAGTCGTTCGAGCCATACACATGTGCAGGGCACGCCATTGAGGCGCTGCCAGCTGATTGTTCAGCTTCACAAGAGTCTAGCTCTATCGTAGGGCTGAAGGGCTTCAAGGTTAAAGGATTATGCCGATTTCGATTTCTTACCAACTCGGCTCCCTGCCCAAGGTGATTCAACTTCCTTCAGGCTTCAGCATCGATGAATCTGGCACGCAGGGCAGCCTGTTGGTTCTGGCTGCTCTCATTGGCTTTCGGGTGTTGCACTTGGGTTTTCCAGAGGGATTCGGAAAGCCAGACATGCTCGGCTTCGGAGTCAGGTTGAAAAGACTGCAATCGTCACTTCTCAAACAGGAAGCAAGGTTCCATGTTTGGCATTACCCCAAGGTAGACCTAAGCTCATGTGCACTCGAGTTAAGTTTATCTTGGAATTCTTCGCAAGGCAAGACTGAAACATGAAACTGACAGGCTACCGGCTACCTGAAGAGGCGCTGTGCCCAAAATCCAAAACAAATACATGACCTCCCAAAGAGATTCTACACTGTTAGTGTATCCGTTGCAGTTCGGTGAAAGATATGTGGACCTATTAGTTTTGGTCATTGGCTTACATACCGTCACCAGGGAAATCCGCCATCTACTTTCACCCTAGAGTACTTTTACTTTTTGTTAACCTTTTCGAGGGACAGCGCAGATGACCTCCTTTGGCATTTGTTCGGAGACCCTAAACTTAAACGGGTTCTAATGAGCGGTCCCAGCTTGCACCAAAGGACATTCATGTGTAGCATCCTCGAATCAATTCGTTGAAACCCTGTAGCCGAATCACGTGTAGCTAGAATCAGTTTGTTGGAACCCATTGAACCGGCCCCACCCATGTTGTATTTATTTGTTCTTGGCATTTTTTTGTGCGTCGTTTTGTGTGTTTCCTGGGGGGAGGGGGTCTTTTGCTTTGTCACTGGAGGGGCGGGGGGGGCGCCTTTGGTGTGATCCTTTAAGTGAGGCCCTGGTGCCAGCTGGAAGTCCAGAGCTTTGCTCCGCAGGCGCGGGTCCTTTGGTCGGAGAGAGAGAGAGAGAGAGGCTGGGATTCTCAAAGAAACGCCAAAGGGAGAGCCACCAATTTGTGAGTTGATGTTATATTATAAATACATATGTGTATATTATATATATACACTAAGTATATTGTTGTATACACCTGACAAACACCTGCGTAGATATTGTATATATATATATATACATACATTGATACATAAGTGCATCGAGCAGAAGCTATGCAGTTGTATACGATACTCATACAGATGTGTTCATGCATACATCATATATCTCCATATGTCTTCTGACTGACATTTGTGTACGTATGTTGAATGGCTGTGGCGCCGGACAGCCATCCCAGGTCGGCAATGGCTTCCTGGTGCAGCCTTTGCCCAGGGCATCTCGCCGCCTCGTTGCATTGGGCTTGTCCTTGTTGCAGTTAGTTTATAGGAAACCAAACGGAAACCCATTTTCGAGGGTCCCACTATGTTTGACGACAACCCAATTGAATGGAGTCCCTGTGGCATGCCCTGAGCCGAGTGGCGCCGCGTGCATTCCCAAAGAGCCAACCCTGTAATCGGCAGGGTGCCACGTGCGCACCGACGCGGTGGTGATCCAAGTGTGGGGGTGCTCGGATGTTTGCGCCGAGGGATTTCAGTCATTTTTGAAATTTCAGCCACGACTCGCGGCTGTTGCTCTCAGGGTTGGTCCTAGCCATTTTTTCCATGTTGCATGCCACCGGGTTTGTCGCGAAAAACTTTTATGGCTATGCAAAATGTGTAAGACCATTTTTCCCGTGGGCGGGTGTCGTGTTTCCAAGGCGTCACCCCCTGGAATGGATGTAAGGACATGTCGCAAAATGGCTGTGTCAAAGTGAGCAGACTTGCTTCAAATGTTTGAGTTGGATGATTCAGATGCTACTAGCATCGTGCCAACGCCTTCTGCTTTATATAGACCCGCCCAGTGTTTGCATAGAGTAAGCTGAGGCCAAACGGGTATTTGGAGTCGTCATGAGTCATCCTGTGCTCTATTGCAAATCCACGTATGTTTGGACTGTGAACTGGAGCCGCCACGTACTATTGCCCACCGACAGGGGTGTGATTTGTTCGAATCGAGGAGCCCAGTTTCCGCCAAGCCTACCTGACACTCCCAGCTTGATTTTGAATGCGAAGGCCGCAGACATTGAACGTGGATATCGCTTTCCACTTCCAGCTGCGGCCACTCGGGTGAAAAGAACATTCGTTGGACAGCAGGCTTTGGTCATATTGGTGAGGATACATGTCCGTACGACCAAAGGATGCGTTCCAGAGTAGCCAATGAAGTGGGCGGGACGGTGTCTCTTTAGCAAGTGCTCTTTTGCTGGTCCATGCTGGTCCATGCTGGTCCAAGCGTCTTATTGCTCAAAGATGCTCAAACGGACCAAACTTGGACCCAGAACATTGAGCCCGTGGCTCCAGCAATGCAGTACTTCCTGAGCCAAAATCTTCACACCAGGAGGTCCAAGTCTTGCTACCATAGGCCCCTTGAAGTGTTCTCATGTATTTGCATAGGGCTGCCTGCGCCGGGGGAATGGGTTGCGCTGAGGTTGTCCAATCCCACGGACATCGGCGCTGCCAATGCCTGGCACATCTCCACGGAGCAGGGCAGCCGCACGGTGCACCTCGCGCGGGAGGTGGGGAACTTCGATCTCTACCCGCTGCCGGAGGCGCCAGGGGGCTGGGGAGGCTGGGACAGGGCGGCTACGGTCTCAAACATGGAAGCGGATCAGGAGAGACTCAGGAGGGTGTTGGAAGACGATCCTCTTGGAAAGGCCCACACGTCTCCAATTTGGAGAAGGGGTTTTTCCAGGTTTCCTGCAAAAAGTGCAGAGTGGCTGGAAAGAGGGTGCCGTGCGAGACTTGGTCAGAACCACCTCTTACTTCAAAGACCCGTAAAGGATGTCGGCCATGTGGAGCATCACGTTTGCCTGATTTGACTGCCTGTTGGCTGCCTTTGAACCGGAAACCAAAAGGAAACCAACCATCAGGCAACCCCTATTTTGAGAAGCACCCATTTGGTGAATCAGGTCGTTTTGGGATAGACCCCTCTGCTTGAAGTCGGGGAGGTCCCTGAAGGGGGCAAACTCGTTCAAAGAGGCATGTCAGTGACGGTTCCCATAGACAGGACTGCTTTGAAGAATCAACTTGTTGGCACAGGTCCTGGAAGGTCTGATGAGTTTGTTTGCCAGTGTCTTATCGTATACCTCAACATGCCCATCCGAATGAAACTCAACAGTACTGCTGAATGCGTGCGAGTACATGGCATTGTTTGTTTGGTTGGCACTGTTGGCCTCTGTCCAATCATGAAAGCTGACAGTTTGTGAATTCGGGACTCTTTCGGGAACGAGGTTTAACTCCGGGAGCGGTCTTAGGCAACAGCTTGAAAAGGTTTCTGATTATCATTTCGAGCAGAGTTGTCCTCGTTTTTGGGTGCCCCCCAATTTGGTTCCCATAGGAACGCTCGTATGGTGCAACAAATGTATCCAGCCACTTACCTGTTTCTGGTTGCGCTCACGCTAGCGTGCTCTTTTGGGGCGAGTCTGCAGGCTACCAAAATTTCAGCAGGAAGCTACCTGTAGCCAAATCCCCACTATCACTTGGATCCTTACCCATTTAATCCCAGGCAGGCCACCAAACTGGGTAATTCAACGGTCAATTTGTTCCTTGGTTTACAGCCCTTCTTCCCTCTACTATTTACCAGCCCTCAACAGGGGTTCCTCCATTTCCCTTTTTGAACCTCCAACAGTGGCAGTTTCAAGAGGACGCACCAGTCAATTGCCTCTTAAGGGGAAATCCAGTGACCCAAGGACGGCTTTTTAGATTCGATAGGTGCAGCTCTTCTCCACGGACCTCCGCGCCGGTTTCCTGCAGCTGGCGCTGCTGCAGTTCGTGCCCAAGGCGCACGTGGGCCGCGGCACACTGCGGCTGACCGGGCCTCAGGCGGGAAGACTTCCTGGAGAACGTGCGGAATGGGGCGGGGGTCCCTTTCTTCTCAGGCGAATAGATCCGGAAAGGACCTAGGATTAGTGGTTGTCCCTGACAACGGCACAAGAACCAAGTAGTACCACATAGTACCACGCTCGAAATCGCTAACGCTAAACCCACCCTAAACAAACCCTAAACCGACCTTAAACAAACCACTTGAAACCTACCCCAAACCAACTTGAAACCACCCATCCCTGAACTGAACCAACTCTAAACCAACCCCAAACCAACCCTAAACAAGCCTTGATCCTAGTCGAAGGGAGAAGTGGCAGGCTTATGTTTTGATTGTTTTTGCAGGAGTGGTAACAGGTTTATGGCAGGCTTATGTTTTGATTGTTTTTGCAGGAGTGGTAACAGGTTTATGCTCTGGATGTGTTGAGTTGACGGTTTTTCCGTCACTGCACGGATGCGTGGCATGTGTCGGAAAAAAGGCCGCGTCAAGCCCTGGAGGCTTTCCTTTTGAACTGCAGCGATGGGAACCAGACGGCGCCCAGGGGCTTGCTTCCCGCAGAAGCTGGGCTGCATGTAGCTCGGGTTCCAGCAAGGGGCCATATGTTGACATGCATCGGTAGTCGGCTCTACAATTAGGGCAATGTCCCCCCTGGTGTTTGTTCATGCTCTCGTGGGTATCAATTGAGTGGTGTGTTGTTTTTCCGCTCAAGCGAACGTGTCTAGAGGTAATTAGAGGTGAACATATGAACGCACTTGTGAACGCAAAGGTAGTACCACACTGCAGCTGCGGAAGGTTTGGGAAGGTTGTCCCGCGGAAGCTCGCGGAAGGGACGTGGAAGGGACGTGGTTGGTTTGCTCTTTCCAAAGTTGCATTGTCACGGTTGCGTGTTTGCTTTGATGAGGGCATGAAACGGCACAAAGAGCTGCACGAGGTTCCATACAGAAATGCAAGATTGTCCATTTATGCATATATTAACCCATACGGGGGGTTCGGAAGGACAGGGGTGGACAACCAATGGTAATCATGCAGGAGCCTCACATGAACCACTCTTGTGGCAAGCTTCGGCTTGCAATCGGCGAGGACACGGAGTGCGTGGCAGGCTCCTCCTATTTGGAGATGCAGCTGCCTGAGCCTTCGCCTTTCGCGCCCTTCCAGCCTCAACTCCTGGCGGGCCAAGTGTACGTCTACGGGCTCTACTGCACCAACCCGAGCCAGTTCTGGGGCACCCGGGACAGCTTAAGCCTGCTTTTCAAGTGACAACGTTTCGAACTTCTCAAAAGCCAATTGCTTTTGGGGATGGTTTTCCGTTCAACCACCACTGAGAGGCAATATTGAGGATGTCACTCCAATGGACCCAGACAGCTGAAGTGTATTGACTCGGTTGGGGGAAAGGAGGGCCCATTCAATGGCGAATGGCGGCCAGGCGGTGCAAGTCAACCTGCTCGAACAAGTCCAACCCAAAACAACCCATGATCATGCCCAACTCATGTGGCATGTCAAACATGGTGCGGTAGACCTGGCACTCCCGGCTTTGCGATTTCAAGTTTCAACAGGCTTTACCTCTTGAAACCCAATGTGGCTGCAAATGAAGATGGTACCCCCGCCAACAACTGTGTTGCTGGGTTTTGAAGGGATTCAAAAAGAAAAGTTGCTCCAAGTTTTACCATCTTCTGAGCGACCTCGACATAACAGCCTTGCGCCTTTGTTGTGTTTTCTTTGGTCAGCTCTTGGCTGCTCGGTTGTGTTGGCTTGGCTTTGCCTAGAGATGGCATTCGTAGGAGGACCATTCCACTTTGGTTTGTAAGTTCTAACCAGGACGCTAACCCCATGTACTCCCATCTTCCACAACCATAACTACACCAATGACTTGTGACATCCCCAATATTCCTCTCACTTCATACATCCTTGGTTCACCAGACCCGTAGATTTGACGCCCTCTTTCTGGTGCAGCTCTCCGAAGGCAGCGGCAGCTTCCAGCTGGAGATCCTGGAGCCGGTGGCGCGGCTGCTGGGGGCGCAGCCCTTCGTGCTGGCGCCGCGCCTGGCGGCGCCCTTGGAACGCCTGGAGCTCACCCCGGCCATTGGATGGGCGAATATGGGCGAATCGCCTTGGCGCTTGCGTAGGGGGAGCTTGGGGTTGGGGGGGGGGGGTAAATCGCTTTGGGGGGAGCTTGGGGTTGGGGGATTGGGGATGGGGGGCGGGGGGGTAACCTCTGACCTCTGGAATGTGGCACCGAACTTGCGGAGGGGATCACCTCATCTGGAAAATGAAGGGTCCTCCTTGTTTTTTGGTAGAACATAGCAGACACCGAAGGAACCCCCCCTCCAACCCGCTGTGGTTTCAGCGTTTGCCTTTTTTCGGCGGCAGGCGGAAATCGCTGCGCCGGGCGGCATGACGCTGGTCACCCTGCGCTTCCAAGCGCCGGCAAATGCCCAGGGCCTGGTGCCTCGTGCGGATGATGCCATGGTACGACCGCATCGCCCATGGAGGTTCTTAGACTCTCTTTGGAAGATAACCTTCTTTTTGGAAAGGGTTCCTTCGCAACGTGCACTTCTTTGTTGAAGGTTAACCGCCTTTTCACCAGGGTTGCTAGGGATGGTCCAGCGCTTCGGAAATTAGACAGCCAAGGTCCGGAAAAGGGAACCATGGCCTGCAGATTCGGAGTCTTCCCCATGGCTCATTGTGGCCCTTGAGTTTTTGGCACAACTTCTCTCCCGTCAAAACCTCCAGAGCTTCAGGAACGTGATGGGGGCTTCCCTAAAGGTCCATCATGGTTGGGGGAAGTTGTGGGGGGGGGTCTAAGGCCGGTTTGTTGTGATGGCAAGGAAATTCCTGCGAAATGGTCGGGCCACTTGGGTAAGATTTTGTGCCTCAAATCATGGCGTTTGGTGCACATGCCTTGGCTCCGATGTTAGGTGCTACTGCAGTTGTTCGGATGCTTAGCGTGGTGCCATTGGAAAATTATGGAGTATGTGACGTGTCCACTCACCAGCAACATGTATAAACTTCTTGGTGGCCAATGACAGTAAACGTGTGGCTTTTTGTGGACGAGTTTTGGAGGGCACCCCTCGTGTATGGCTCAAAGGAGTTCAAAGGCAAGCCCCGCATGTTTCAGGAGTTCCGCCCATGATGAGACAACCCCATATTGAAACCGATTCCCATTGGCCAATTTAGTAGCTGGTTCTACCTTGTTGCTTCCGGGTTACAGAAACGCTTATATGCACGTCTTAAAGCTTGTTGCTAGAACCAAAAGTCAACAGTACAGGGACCCTCTCACGGGTGTTCCTTCACTTCTAGGATGGTCAACAGATTAGATGAGTGCAAGAGGTGATATTTGAACACAACCTGAACAAGGGCCCTGTGTTTTTTCCCTTATGTTCAATCAAGAGGTAGTTTGACTACGGTTGGGTACCAAGCATACAAAGCGCAGTGGTTGCGGCCTACCGTGAGGGCCCGCGCGCGCAGATAGTTTTACAAATTGTTATACTCACTGCGAACCCGCTTGCATATTGATATGAATCGATCTCCCTTACTTTGAGAAGCTGCTTGAGTTTCGATCGATTTGGAGGAATCCCCATGTTCTGTTGATGTCCGCCAAGGGGTCCATCTCCAATGAACAATCTGCCCCAAATGGGGCCATTGGAAAACCCTTGCGGAGGAGTAGCATGGGGAAAAATAGCAGCGAACATGTTGCTTCGATTATCATGATCATGTCTCATGGTGCTTTTGAAATATAGCACAACCCATGTTCTACTTAGGCCTGTAGTCGGAGATTTCTGGTTTTTTGAACATCCCCCTTTGACTCGACCCGTGCGTCGTTGACACCCTAATTAGTAAGGCACCTATAGTTTGAAACATCCCCTTTCACTCCACATGGATTTGTCTAAAAATAGGGGAGCCCCCAACCTTTTGGCCACCCTTTGAACTAGTCTGAAAAAGGGAACCCTCAAAACAACACATACCCATTTAGGTCAGCGAGTTTCTTGAGTTTCCCTCAGACTAAGTGTCTGCCAATCGTCGCCAGTCGACTCTTTTCCCAGCCGTAGTGAACACGGCCCAGATACATGGTTTCCTTGAAAATCAGGGACCCCTAAAAAGCCCCGTCCCATTTCCCATGCCTTTAGCGCCCTTTTGGTGCCGAAAATCTTCGGGACATCCGAGGTGCGGGTGATTCTGCTGGAGGCCTCGCCCGGCTTCGTCCTGGCCCAGAGCGGCCGCTGCCTCGGCTTCGGCTCCCGAAGCGACGTGGACGCGGTGGGCGACACGGTGCTGCCGGCGGCGGCGTGCAGCGGCAGCTCGGAGCGCCAGGTGGTGGTGGCCATGCCCGAGGCGGGAGGTGTTTGGAGCAGCCATCCCCTTAGATTTTTTTGCTGGGTGATCGATATTCTGTTCAAGGCCCCCAAATGAATATGGGTCATCCATTTTTCCTGATCTTGTTTGTGGTTTTCCAAGCAATGGTCATCCCATGTAAAGGACCTTTTGACCGTCCCCCATTTTGGGGACGCCCACTGGTTTGGCTCCAGCCGGTTGAAACATTTGTTGGACGAAGCCAATGGTTTGTGTTTGTTGTCTTATTTGACCATTGTTTTCGTGGCAAGTGGCCCGACCATTTGCAGGTTAGGATTGGTTGCAACCACAAAGAATCAACTTCTAACGGGCCCTTTTAGTTATGGGGTTTGGTGCCGAGCACCGAATCTGGTCAGTGGTGCTTTCGGCATTTGTTTGGCACTGCAGGCCTTGTTTCATGCGCAAGGACACGTACAGAAGCTTGACAGTCATGTCTTGCGGTCCCCTTGTGGTGGTCTTTAGCTATTTAACACTCGAGACTGCCTGCATAAACAAATGTAACCTGCAAGGAGCCTCACTTCCCCAAACAAAGATTCGCTTCCAGCTCTCAAACATGGGATAGGTATTTTGGTACCGTGCTGCCGTATGTAGGCGAGTGGAATCATGGGCACGGAAGTCTTTCAAATGAACTTGGCTGCCAACTTCCTGGGGAACGCACCTCCCTGAAGTTGGCTGCACTATGGTATTGTCTCAACTCGAGAAAGCCTCCAAATGGCACCCGCCTTTCAACCTACGCTGCCCGCATGCCAACTTGTTCACTCCAGCTTGGTAGCACCGAAAATGGGAAACTCAAAAACCGAACAAAGCAAAATCCAGAACCATGCCGCCCAAACATCTTTGTCCACGTCTCCCTCAGGGCAACCTCCCTGGTGGGAAGCCACATAAAGTGGCCCAGTTTCCTTCTGGCTCCCCTGCGCTCCGCTTCAAAGCCGTCCCAAGGGAGCAGAACCCAACATCGTATCCAAGGGCGAAAACGACCCACATGCTGGGCGCAGCTCCCTTCACAAGATTCTGCGATTGTAAGTGTCACTAGTTCGAAGAGTGAGGGATGCTTGTGGCTACATATGTGCGGATCAACCAGTGGAGACAAAACAAGACTCGCGGGCAAACTCTAGACGGCCAAAGGTGGACAAATGCGTATTTTTGCTTCCCCACAAGCCCATGCCGATTTATTGCCGGTTTCAGTTCAGGCGCTGCCCTTGCTGGATGGTTCGGGCGGTGGCCGCACCTATGTCTTCCAAATCGGTGTGACGAACCCGGTGCAGGAGGCCCTTTGTGTTCTCGCTACTGTTGCCGTCAGAACAAAAGTTATGAGAGCTATGTGTTCCCCACTCCCTAGGTTGCTGGACGTGTGCTTTGACTCTTTTGGAAAGTGGCAAACAAAAAGTGTGAACTTTGTTCGGCCCATCCACTCAGGAAGCGAGGCTCAGTGGTAATTACCCTGGTTTCACCTATGGTTTAGTAGGTTGCCTACTTAAACTCTTGAAACGCCCCGAAAAGGGTTCCCTTTTCCGACCGGGGCCGCTGCGCAACTGGGACGAGATGCAAAAAGAGGGGTGCCTCCTCCTTGTTATGGACATGTTCCTGCTTGTGAGGCACGTGTTTGCCGCCTGCCAAGCTCCGCCCCAAGTCTTAAGTGTTTTAGACACGTTCCTGCGTCTCAGGCTGTGCAGATATCAACAATGCCTCAGTCATTGGCTCGGGCTGGTTTGGGACCTGCTTTCAAGGCTGCTCAAAATGCCAGGAATCAAAAAGGTCCTAGTTTCGACAACCTGCCACGCCAGCGTACTCAAATGACGCACCCCTGGCATGACTCCCTTTGTAGGGTGAGGCCGAAGAGCCGCCACCTCCAGCTGCACACAAAATGAATTGGCGTTGGAATGTTCGGAGTCCCAGTTTTGGCAGCCACTTCACGGCCCTGCAGAAGCTGTAGTCCTAGGTGCTGCAGCTGGTTCTCCTGACAACTGGTTTTTCCAGTTTCAGGAATGCAAAAGCCGGATCACGTTCTGGGATCTCCATGGTTGTGGAATCTTGGTTTGAGAACGTGAAGGACATGCCCCCTGTTTACGATCCAGAGAGAAATCTACACTTGCTCGAGAGAGGAATCTCCGTTCAAGGAAAAGACCCCATGTTGGTCTTCGAATCATTTGGGAATCTGTTCCACGTCGAGTCCTCAATCCATTTATGCCAGATGGTAGGGGTTTCCCTTGTGATGGTCGTCCACTACGGACAACTAATTAGAGATCCCTATGTGGAACAAACCAGAGAAAATGTTCCGAAGCTCCATGTAGGTCCTATTTAGCCCACCTCGGCCAAAATATCCCATGAAAGCTGAATCTTGTTGCTCTTGCAGCCGCAGCCCTTTCCCTCGTTTGTTTTCCAGCTTCAAAATTACAACAGCGCCGTTGTCCACCATCATTGTCCTGGTTTTCTCCATTCAGCTTCACTCCACCCCCGCAGTTCCGCGCGCCCGGCGTTTGGCGCCTACGACTCGCGCGCAGGTCATCACGGACCTCTTCCTCCTGGCGCTGCTGCCGTCGCTCACCGCGGCCCCGCTCTACGCGGCCTCCGTGCCCGGATTCGCGGCACGGATCCCAGGCCTCAGGCCGCTGGAGGCGAATGAAGCCGGGCGCTTTTGGGACGCTCGTCACTCGGGGCTTGTAGGGCTTGAGACAACGGTCAATGGGTTTTTGCGCGTTTCCTGTTTCTGTGTGTGTGTGTGTTTTAGAGATATTTCCCGGAAGGTTGATGTACGACCAAAGTGAACACTTCCAACGTCCATTGTTCGTGTGGAGTTAGTTTAAACCTCCCGGGTCCAAATTTAAATGGTTGATGCCAGGGGTTTGAGAAGCCAAGAGGGCAACTACTGCCCAGACGCCCATTTAAGCTTAGCAGAGCAAGGTCACGCGCCAGGTCATGGCCAAGTTTGATTCTCTCCTTTGAACCAATAGAGGCACCTGGCAAACGCGTTTGAATTTTAGCTCAGAAGAACCAAGCGGTTCGTGGACAAAAATCGAACAATGTAAATGATGTCCGCCAAAGGGTCCATTCCCATTTGGCAAAGCCATATACTGTTTGATTCTTCGTTTCTTCCAACCAGTGCTGGCAAAGCAAAACTATTTTTGCTGTTAGGATACTTCTCTTGGCTGTTTTCCAAGGAAACCAAGAGCAACTTTGTTGCATTTTGCTTGGATGTCAGGACTTTAACTTGTTGCCAACTCATGGGTTTTCGATTCAGCCACCAACAGTTAAACTTTTAGCAGGGGAGCAGAAAGCAGCCGAGTGAATGTCTTTTTGGGGGGGTGACGCTTGTAAACCTCTTGCCTGCAGGCGCCACAGCTGGCTTTGGCGCAGGTGCCGGAGCCCAGCGACAGCCAGCTGGCGCCCAACCAGCCCCCGGCCGCAGTGGCCGGGGCGCGACTGGCAGCGGCGCCCATGGTGCTGGCCGTGGCGGTGGGACTTATTGGGTGAAAGTCCATGGCATTCCGAGCGATGACTCGACACAACTGGAGGAATTAATCTTCCTGGATGGCAGGCAAAGAAGAGATGGCAAGCAAAGATGGTTCAACTCTGGAAGAATCTTGCTGGCAAGGAAAGAAAAGATGGCAAAGATGATTGAGCCTGGATGGATGGCACTGGTAGATGGCAGAGAGGATTCAACCCACATGGAGGACTCGTGGTAAGCTTGAGGTTCGGTTGGCGTGAGGAGCTGACAGGTGGGAAGTGCCTGCAGCAACTTGCAGAGCGGCCATTGCCAGAACCAGATGAACAAGGCCATGTACTTCCACACTTCAAGATGGTGTGCTCCTAGCCATGACTCTGGCTGCTTGCAGATGCTTATCGCTTGCTGGCAGCAGGCAAGTTTCAGCGCAGCTGGAAGAAGATGCAGCCACTGCAACACTCCCTTTGCCAAGATTGGTCCACCAGGTGCACGCCAATCTTTCCACATGAAAGCTCCGGATAGGAGGCTTGACTGCACTTTGCCGGCGAGAGTCTTCCAGAAGGGTTTTGGGCCGATTGTGGGCTGCAGTCATGGTGCATGGCATGTGTGTCATTACTGTGAGGTGAGAATTGAGATATCAGCGGTGCCATCAAGTCTCATGCGCAGCAACAAAAGCAGCTCTCGCTGCGGATGTGTATTGCGGTCAGTCGTGGAGCGCATATCCCTTGCTGAAAGCTCAACTAGAAAGGCAAGAGGTATACTTGTCCGCCGAAGCGTTTGTGAGAAGGTTCCACTTCACAACCTCCTGTGCCTCTTGCGGCATAATGAACTGGCTGGGGGCAGAGATTAGCGGGAACCACGTCGGCAGGGGGAGAGCAGGGACATGTGGCCAGCTTAGGCTCCTTTCGCAATCCCTGCGCCTAGCACAAAGGAAACTTCTACCCCTTTCCCGACAATCATAAAAGTGGACGGAAGGCCGTTTTTGGATGACATGAAATGAATTGTCTAAAACCCATCAGTGATTAGTCATTGTGGGAATCAGGATTAACCACAAGGCCACAGTCACAGCTAAAGAAAGCTTCAGAAAGAAGCTCGTTGGACACTTGAGGGTCGTGGTCTCGACAACTCGTGTGATTGGGAAAGCATGAAAGGGTTCACAGCGCCATATGTTTTTGTTTTTTTTCCGATTTCCACCCGCTACTTCAGATCTGGGACCCGAGGATCTGCGCCGCAGGCGTTCTGATGAAGCTCAACTCGGAGCTGGCGCGTGAGCTGAGCCGCGCGAGTGCGCGGTGCTTCATGCGAAGATGTCGGTAGCTTTGAGCCGGTCAGACAAAAGCAGCAAGCAGCTGTGTTGGAACAGGATAGTTGCTATGCCGAAGAACTTGTGGAGCTCGAGGGCCGCACAGGTGACTCGCGTCACAGCAGGTTGCACTCGGATTGCTCTCCAAGGTAGTTTACCATGGTTCGTGGTTGCATATCACAGTAGCACTCAGCACATGTTGTGCGTTGATATTCGAGACCGGCAGCCATTTTAGCCAGCTAAAGCCCTATTCGCGGTTGGAATACCAGGCAGGTGCCAAAACGATGATTTTCACGTCACTGGCTTCAGGAGCGTTATGGATTAGAGTCCTAGATCAATTGCGAGTATTGATTCTTCGGAGGTCCTTGCCAGGTTGGATCTTGATGGCAGTTTGATGGCCGCTTGAAATCAATCTGCTGGGTTGGTGCTATGTTCAAGGGGAGAGAACGTGACCCCTGTTCGGCGAAAGGATTGTTACAATAGCCTCCCTGCCCTGTGATGCACTAACCTTCACACCCAGCCAGTTACTAAACGGACGGCAGGTCGCCATGCGCTCGTTCATCGCCAGTCTGCTCTTTTGCGCCGTGGGCCTATTGCGGTAGGCATGGTCCAAAGGTTGAAAGGGGGGGGGGTCGTGAAACCCATAATGATTGCAGACAATTCATCATGAGCATCCCTGCAGGATGGCCATGGCATGAGATGGGTATGTTTTGTGTCCTGCAATGGTGGGTTCCTGTTTGTGGGGGTGCCGGAGCAAACTGATGACGTGATTTACACGCTTGTTCTCAGGGGCAATCTGTCACCTTGTTTTGCATGCTAGGAGTGGACAGGTTGGTGATTTCATGGAGTCCAGTAGCTATCCTTGTGGCATCCTGGTTCAAGCAGAAAATAATCAAAGGACTACCGCAGACTTTGAGTGGTCGACGCTAAGTTATGGCCGCCAAAGTTTAAAACCTGGTTTTATCCTTTGGGCAAGTGAGTATCGGTAGCCTATCGTTGATTTGGAACACAGAGGGTCACCAACCAACTTCCCCGTAAACAGAGGGGAGCAAAGCCAAATTGTCCCATGTCCTCTTGGGGAAGGTGGTGGTTCCTTGTGTGGCTGAGCTCAGTGCCAAGGTCACCCTCTGTGCGGCTGAAGAAGCCGAAGTTACGCACAAGGCTGCGCGCTGCGCGACATGCCTTACTGGTTTGAGCATGGAGCATGAAGGGCTGCTTGAGGAGCACGATGTTCTAGGGGGATGTTCATGGTTGTGGGAGCATCCGGGCTAGGGCCATTTTCTGTGATGTATACCAAGAGAAGCCCGAAGCAAATGGTCATTTCAAAGCAGTCAGATGGATGGACCGCTTTGGCATCACTGAAAATATCATTATGCACAACCATGTCCATGTGTATGTGTGTGTGGATATTTCAATGAGTCGGGAAACATAGGACCAGGCGACCAACCAGCCATCAAACCATTTGACAGGTGTACTTCGACGTGAAGATCGGCGATGAGGAGGCTTGTTCCCCCCCCCCCCCGCCCCCGGCATTTCGTTCGGCATGGACCCTGGCGGTTTCATTCAGAGGGCCGGGCGGGCGGAGGCCAAGCGCATCACCATCGGGCTCTTCGGCAATGATGTCCCCAAGACCGCCAGGCAGCCAGGAGCAAGCTGAGTCCAAGGCCAAACGTGTAGTGGGATTTGCTCCAACTTGTAGCCACCTTTCACTCGGTCGTGCGGCTCGGCAGCCCGGCTGGAGCTAGGAAGAACGCCTTTTCAGATTGCTCAGGTCATGAACTTCGTCCATCTTTGCACCGGCGACAAGGGCAAGGAGCGCCCTGGGTTCTGCGTGCTGCGTGCATCTGGCGCACCTGTTGGCCTCAGGCATCCACCGGAGTGCCGCTGCATTACAAGGCTCGAACACCCGTAGAGATCCTGGCATTGCACTTTCTTTTCTGATTTGATTTTATGTGTTGAGGTCAGTTTCCTTTGCGGGGATTTTGTGTAAGGAGGGACATACAAGGAACCCTGTTCCGTGGTTTGACAGGAGTCGTCCGCCATGGAATCTTGACACCTACATGGAAACTGAATAGGTCTCCGCTGTTCCGCAGGGAAGCAAGTTCCACCGCATCATCCCCAACTTCATGATCCAGGCAGGGCATTTGCAAGGTCTGCAGCCTCCCGGTTTGCCGTCTTTTGATGCTACTTTTGCAACCACTAGTTTGCTTGTGGCATGTGCAAGCAAGCAACGGCATCTTCGCCCCAAAAGCGGTCAAACCCAGTCATGGCCCGTGTCTTCTAATTCCAGTCTCTTGGGTTCAAGTCCTTTTGGAGGTTGGCAAATTAGCATGGAACCCAAAAAACATCACCCAGAAGGCGACTCGACTCGTAGCCCTTTGGGTTCCACAGTTCCATGTCAAATTGACAACTAGCCCAAAGACATCCTGGGGCCTAGGAAGGCCGAAGCCTCCAATTTTCACTGAGGGCGGCGACTTCACCCGTGGCGATGGCACGGGAGGTGAGAGCATCTACGGCTCCAAGTGTGGTGCTCAGGTTCGCTACATGGCCCCCAAACAGCGTGGTGTTCGTGACCCCGTACTTGTCCCAACCCGAAACCTATATTTTGACCGTGTTTTGTGCTCGGAAAGCAGGCTGGGGGTCGGCAAAACAGGGTCCCCTGGTCATTTAGCACTACGTAGAAGGATTGGGCGAGCATGGTAGATGAGGTGTTGGAGTGTACCATGCCTGTAAACAGTTCCAGCATTTGCTCGCAGACGTCTATGTAGGGTTCTTGAGCTCTCCAAAGGTTCTCTTTCCTTTTCCAAAACGATGTCGAGGTTATACTCGAACACCCAAGCGGTGCGCTGATGTGTATGCAATGCTTTTCCCCAGATAGCTGAAAGCTAGTTATAGGGGTTCTAACTTCTAATAAGAAGGGGGGAGTGATTTGCGAGATCCCCTGCTTTTGCTAGGGCCGTGCAGTTTGGGGTGCTGGTGAAGGTGCTGTTTGGGGCGCTGTTTGAGGTGCTGGTCAGATTGACGGCCCGGTGCTAGCGTGCATGCATGTGACAATGCGGGCGCATTCTTGCAGGATTGACGGTAGGGTGCAAGGAGGCATGCAGTTTGGGGTGCTGGTGCAGGTGGTGTTTTGGGACTGTTTGGGGTGCTGTTTGAAGTGCTGGTGACTGTGCGGTGCCGGCGTGGGTGCATTTTTGCGAGATTGACGGTATGGTGCAAGGGGGCGTGCAGTTTGGGGTGCTGGTGCAGGTGGTGCTTTGGGATGCTGTTTGGGGTGCTGTTTGAAGTGCTGGTGACTGTGTGGTGCCGGCGTGGGTGCATTTTTGCGAGATTGACGGTTTGGTGCAAGGGGGCATGCAGTTTGGGGTGCTGGTGCAGGTGGTGTTTTTGGGATGCTGTTTGGGGTGCTGTTTGAGGTGCTGGTGACAGTGCGGCGTTTTCGCGAGATTGATGCTTTGGGGGTGCTGTTTGCGGGTGCCGCTGCATTTTTGCAAGATTGACGGCAGGGTGCAAGGGGGCATGCAGTTTGGGATGCTCTTTGGGTGCTGCTGGAGGTGCTGGTGACGGCGCTGTTTCGGGGGGGTGCTGTTGGAGGTGCTGGAGCAGTCGGCATGTTTTTCGCTGTTTGGGGTCTATGCGTGTGTAATGTTGGAGGGAATCCTGCTTTGATGAGTTTTACACGGTAAACCAAAGGAAACCACCTAGATTAACTGTGCATTGGGAATGAAACCAAAGGCATCCCCCCACACGTCTAGCATTCTGGTGGGTAGGGGCCTGAATGATTCGCCCTGATGGGAGAGCAATCTCTGCGTCGCAAGCTTCAGCGAAGGTTCAACGACGAGAACTTCAAGCTGAAGCACACCGGGCCCGGTTCGGCGCTAAGAACTCGGGACAAATATGCGCCTGTGGGAGACGCGGGGATGACGCGTTTAGCTAGAAATGGACCCTTCGGTGGACATGAAGGCATGGATTCGAAAGTGTGCCCCATCAAAATGTATACAGGGAATGTGCCTGGTTTTGCAGAGAATTGAGTTTTGCTGGTTTTGAATCTAAACCACAAGGAACACAAGATTTCCGATTCTGAGACCAGCCTACGAGGCAAATGGCCACCAGTTCTGAGCAACACCCAACACGCTGGTCTCACTCTGTGGTAGGGAACCTGAATACCCATGGAAGCGCGCTGAGGTATCCTGAGCATGGCCAACGCTGGCCCCAACACCAACGGCTCCCAGTTCTTCATCACAACGGCTTGCGCCTTAAGGGCAGTGGCGCATCGGCAAAGCCTTACCGTTCGGCGGTTTATGCCGCGTTCGCAAGACCCGTCCACGACCACGTAGTAGGGACATTGGAGACACACACACACACAGACACATGACAGTCCATGGTATGTCCAGAAATTGGGAAGCCCCTTCTCCTTTCTGGGTTGTTTCTTGGGGCAACCGAAAGCAAACATCCATGTTGAGGGGAGGCATGATTAGTGGTCCATTCTGATATTGATACGGTTGGTTGAGGTTGGTTGTTTGAAAAGGCCCCCCCGATGCCCTCACTTTTGTGGTTTTCCAAATGTTCAGACCATCTCAAATTCGCTGTGATCAATTCATACCTGAAACTTAGGGACTCACGCTAACATTCCACTACCCAGAAAGCCGTAGCCATTCGGGCATTTACTCCCTGCAAATGCAGTCCCTTTCTCCAGTTCCCAAACGGCGATGCCTCCAAACAACTGTTTTCAGGGGAGTAGTCACATGTTGACAATGTGTCGGTGGAGTCGTTGTTGTGACAATCGCATGCCAAAAGAATGCTGAAGGTGAAGACATCCTGGCTGGACGGTCGGCACGTCGTCTTCGGCAAGATTGTTGATGGCATGGACACCGTCCAGCAGGTACACTGCCTCCACAGATTTGCATGATCGGTGTATAGTATATAGATATGTTTGTGGATGTATATATGTAGAAATGCAGATATGGATGACACGATGTATCTACCAAACAAAACATAGCAAATATACACACGTAATGATGTATGCCACGTCAGAACCCTTGTGTGTTGCAGGTCACTCAACCGAGAGGCACAGTCGCTCCGCCACCAGGTCGAGGCAGTTGGATCGCAGAGCGGCACACCCTCTAAGAAGGCCGGTGGATGGGTGGGATGAGAAAGAAACACTGGAGACCAGTTTGGGGGGCGGGCGGTTGCCAGGGAACCAAGCTCAAACAGTTGCCA